>BMAU01009477.1:0-600000 GCA_019973935.1 Trichonephila clavipes | reverse complement strand
ATTGTTCAGAATTAATCAATTAGCACTGTACCTTGTTTAATTCTTTAATTTGATTAATGTCATTCAAGAGTTCATTATGTATTTTTTTCAATTTAGTATTTAAAAAAAATGAAACACAGATATATATATATATATATATATATATATATATATATATATATATATATATATATATATATACATATATATATAAACACATTTAAACCTCTTTACTGTATATATTTTTCATTCCTTATTCTTGATGTCTATAAGCAATTTACTTCACCATTATAAGAAATATTTATACTTTGAAGAATATGTAAAAATATACATTTAAGTAGAAAATATAAGTAAAAAAAATGAATTTTACAGAAAGGAATGAAAATAATAGTTTTTTTTTATCAATTTTTTCTGCGGTATATTAATGTCGATCTTATTCTTTAAATTAAAAAGAAAAAAATGATATTTAAAAAAATATTTCATTATATTTTTTTATATCTTTTCACGTATTGAAAAGATGACCCAAGAAAATATTTGCATAATATTTTGTTTTGATTAATATTAGTTACGTTATATGATGTGTCATGTAATTTCATCACATTTATATAAAATACTATTACAAGAATTTTAATATTTAATATTAAATAAATGAATCTCTCACATTGGAATAAATTTGACGAAAGCTGCTGAAAAAGTATTGATTTCATATCCTTTTCAGAAAGCGCATAATCTTAGGAATCAACTATTTTTTTATTTAACTAAATTAATTATTTAATTTTTATAATGCGTAAAGTTGATCATTTATACAACCTTTGGGAACAGCTATGTCTCGAAGATAAGCATAAAAGGAAGTAGAATCAAGTACAAAATTGACCATTGACTAAAGTGAAATCTCACTTTATCAGACACAATCGGGCAATCATAAATGATTCTTCATCAAAAAATTCTTATATGATGGTGTAGAATGCTTAGAACTTAAATTGTATGACTGGAATAGGGGCTTTGAAATAACTTTTACGATGACAATTGAAGTTTTTTTATTACTTCTTGTGATTTAACCCATCAGCATGTATTCCTGGGTAAAATGCACCCCAATTGCTTTATTTGGTTTGAAAAGGGGGTAGAGGATTTTTCTGAAAGTTACGATACCTTTCCAAGATAAAAATCCTGAAGGCGGAGGAGGGGGAGAGGTAAATGAATTTTGTATGAATGTTATTCTTAAAATAATGTGAGGTGGAAGAGTTTATATCTCGCGTATGCTGCAGTGCTTCATTGTAATCTTGGTTGAAATTAGGTCTTACGAACATTATATGTATAGCACAAAAACAAACGCACAGCCATAACTAAAAAGGAACATGCGGGATCTCCTTGAAAGTATTGAAATGAACAGTGAACTAGATGATTCTGATTTCTCTTAATAGGTAATATCGAGAATCTAAGCCGCCCCCCAAATTTTCAAAATGTTTTGGTGAAGAAATGTTGCAATTGATTCGAAGCCGCTCCTCCAAATAATAAAAAATTGTGTAAAATCGATATAAAAAATATCGAGAATGTTTTCAAAATGTTTTGGTGAAGAAATGTTGCAATTGATTCGAAGCCGCTCCTCCAAATAAGGAAAAAATAAAAAATTGTGTAAAAGGTTCATCGATATCCGATACTTAAGAACTTTTTAAAAAAGGTTTAATGAATGAGCAATAATAAAAGAAATTAATAATTAATTTAATTCATCAGTATTAAAAACTTTCAAATACGTACATGTGAACCTATAACTATTCTAACCCAGCGATACTCAATCTGTGGTCCACCGAGCATTTTTAAGTAGCCCGGCTACGTATGGTCCATTGCTCTGAAAAATTTACTTGTTTAAGAACATTGTATTAAAAATTGGGTGAGAAATTCCTTGTCAAGAAATCAAATATATCACTTCGCTTTTTTCTGTCGGTGTCGTACGGGTTCGAATTGATATTTTTTTTCTATTTGGAATGGTTACGGTCAGGCAACATTGAAGTAGCTACAATTTTATGAGTGTATCTAGTAATTTTGAACTATTTTTCATATCTTGCAAGCAAAAAACATTCGAGGAAAATATGCCGTTTCAAGACGCTGGGAGGGTGACTATTTTGTAGTGAAAAACAAGCATGTATCATCAATTGTTTGATTTGCCACGGAAGTGCTCTCTGTATTTAAAAATTACTAATAAACAGGAATCATTCAATGATACTTCCCCTCGAATATCTCTTTCAAGAGGTGATAAATAGGCTTTCTTGAATAATCTTTGCAACAGCAATAAAGTGTTATGTCAGTGGTTATATCACAGCGAGATAACAAAGGCATTCTATGAAATTTTTTTTCGGTAATCATATGAAATCGTTTATTGATGCAGAAATTGTGAAGGAGTGTTTCTTAAATGCTTCTAATTTAGTGTTAGTGACAAAAATGAAAAAATATATAAAAATAAACAGGAGTTATTTAACATTTTGATCAATTTTCCACATTTTAAATTTCCAATGTTATCTTGGTTTTTAAGCATCCCCCTTTCCCCATTTATCCTCATGATACGGCCCGTGTGAAATAGCTGATATATGTGTGCGACCCAGCAGAAAAAAGGTTCAGTACCCCTAATCTAACCTATGGGTGTCTAAACTATGACCGTTCGAGGGTCACATTGCAAAAAAAAAAGATTTACTGGGTCACACAAACAATATTTTTTCAACAAATCTAAATAAAAACTAACTCTATGTAGTTTTATTAAAATAAATCAGTGGCGCACACAAGGGGGTCCTGATGGTCCGGATCCCCCAAAGCCCTTGATATTTTTCCGATTGATTATTATTCTAAGTATATGTACGTAAAATTTAATTAAGTATTTGTTATTAATGATTAATTTTATTAATTAATGCTAATTATTTATTCAGTAATACGTTTACTATGTTTTGTTCCCGAAAATCAACAAAATCAAAAGGAGCATGATACAAGAAGGGTGAACTTTCGACCCCGGATCCTCCCCCCCCTTGAAAAATTCCTGTGTGCGCTACTGAAATAAATTATAACTTCTTTTACAATAATTTTTTAAAATTTGAATTATATATGTATAGGTACATATATATTTTAAATTTGAAAAAGTTTCGCATTATTTAGTTTGCATTTCATAAAGATGAAAAAAAAAATTCAAGTTAATGAGATAGATGAATTTGCTTTTGTTGAACAAGCAAATTGATATCGGGTCCAATAGATGAGGTTGCAATTCTTAATACATTTTAAAGATGTTTGTCAGTGATCTTTGTTCTATTTTTGGTTTTTGTATGCTCCAGTCTTGAAAATATTTGCTTACTGCCAAATAGGTACTACCAAATAGGTTGCAATAAGTACTGCCAAAAGCTGAAGACATTAATAAAGTTTGATTGGGAGTGAGTGAGTGTTTGGGTTTATGGCGCAAGAGCCAAATCTGATTAAGCTGCGTCAAACATTTGTTAAAATATGAATGTAATTGTTAAAATATTTTTTTTAAAAAAGACAATACACTCTCGGTAAAAGTTAAAATATCAAAACATGTATAAAAAACGTATTCTAATCATAAAAGCAAATAAATTTTGGGAGGGTGCTATCCCCACCAAGTCAAACAAGGTCTGAGAATAACGAATAGTTTTAAAACAAAGGAAGGCATAAATTAAAAATTAAATTCAGATATGACGACTTAAAGTGTAATTACCAGAAATGTAAAAAATTGGTATTAAAATTCCTTCTGTTCTTAACAAAATGTTTTTTTAAAAAAAGTAAAAGGTAATTTTTTAAAATTCCAACTGTTTCTGACACGTGCTGGAGTCAACGTGTGAGAGTATTCTTTACGTTTCCAAGCCTCATCCTGTCACCATTCTTCCAACAAATAATATTTTTTCGTTTTCCCCAAAGAATTATAATTCTTTGGTGATTCCACATCTTCTTGAACATCATAGATAAGCATGTCTTCATCTGAAGTGTCCTGAAAAGGTGTGCTTTTTCTGGGTTTGTGAGGAGTCATTTGTATGTCTATTTTGGAAGTAATACTTTTATTAGGACGTCTTTTCCTGCGACTTTTTGACGTTTGTTTTGCAGCCTGGTATGTAGAAGGTATGGTATTGGATATAGTGGTACTAGTTTCAACAACAGGACATGTTTCAGCTGGTAAGGATGTAAACATTGATGCAGTAGATGAAGAAAGTGCTTTATTGGATGCGGAAGATGTAGCAGAGATAAACTATTAGATGTGTGGCGGGAGCAGTATCCATCAAAAGAATAGGTGGTTGCGATTCTGATGATGATGTAACTGTGACAGAAGATGTGGGTGGCAAGAGGTGTGCTGAGTTTTGGTTGATAATTTGGTAAGTGCAGGAATTTCGGAAAACATTGTTGACTTTGGAACAGATATCTATGCTTACAATAATTTTAAAGGCGAATATACTATTTTTGTAATATTTTAATCAGTGTAGGTTTTTGTGGTTATAGTTGAGGGTTTGGCAGCTTGTGCGTGTGTTTGGGATAACTGTGGAACTATTAATTTCCATGCTTCTAAATGGGAGAAATTTTTATTTGTTTTAATTTTTTGTATTTCCTTTTCTAGTTTCCGTTTTGGACAGAATTTTGAATCTGAATAATGAGGCTGTAAACACTTAATTCTACTCCAGACTGAAATCAGAGGAGACATGTCCAACAGATGCACATCTTGAGCTCGTTAATTGTCCATGGCAGACAGTTTGACAGTATCCGAACCTCTGGTATTTGAAACAGCGCAGAGGATTCGGTATGTATAGGGGTATTTTACAATTTATGTAACTAGTTTTAATGTTTGAGGGTAATTTAGGCTATTGAAAGTTAGAATTAAATGTTTAGTAGGAAAAAGTGACGAGTCTTTTTTTATTGTAATTCTTCTGACCTGGGTGACACCCTGGTCAAAAAGACCTTCCGAAATTTCTGTTTCAGAGGCACACAAAAGATCTGGTTCAGAGATGACACCACGACAAGAATTCTGTGTGAGGACTTACTGTTAGCGGAGAATCTAAAAAGGTTTTAGCCAGCAAAAATAATTTGCTTTGTAATGCAGATGTAGTCTCTATATAAGTAGCTCATCTGATTGTAATTTTTTAATGGATTTGGGTTCTCCACCTATTCCTATTAAAGCTTTGTGAATAATAAACGGAGATTTTCATGACATTTGATTGTTTGGTAGAGATAAAATTAAAAATTGTGAGTGTTTAGCAATATCGTCAATGTTTAAGTTGGGTAAAACAAGGCCTTTACCTGGGAGCTGCATACTTGGATCCATAGGCGCGAAGAAAACTTCATCCTGGCATGCCTCCACGGAGTCCAACAAGGGAGGCAGTGTGCAGGATATCTGGTAAAAATCAGACACAGCGCTTACCTGGAGTACACTCAGAATATAGTGCTGCAGCATCAAATCGGGAATCCAACGGGTAAACCCGCCGCCCCTTATCTGCAGCACTAACCCAACAGCAATGTATCTCTGGGGACACCGAAGAGAGGTATTACCAGCCGATTGACAGGAGCGGGTTTACTCCTGCCAAACGTCTACAGTGAAGCGTGGGCCAAAGAGAACGCAAAAGGTATCGCCAGGACACCATTTTCCTATTTACGGGATGCCACACACGGCAAACATGTGGGTTGGGAGACCAACGTTGTTAGTCGAAAAGAAAAAACATAATATCTAAAGAAATTTAAGTTCAAACCTAACATAATCAAAATACTTAAAGAAATTGAAGAGAAAGAAAGAAAATTAACGCAATATATAAAATGTAACCATAATATGTTATTAAAAATAAATTGTTTCCATTAAAGAAAACACTAATCAATAACTGTATCTGCATTCATTTAAAAATATTAGTCTGTGGTCTAGACGGGAAAAGAAGAAAAGATGAAATTGTATGACTAGAAAGAAGGTTGAAAATAGAGAAGGATCACTGGGGTACACCGGAGTCGTGACACCTGTATTTACCAAAGATAGCAAACCCCTTGGGGAAAGGAAAGATCACTTGGAAACATCGGGATTTTGACACCAGTACTCGCCTAAAGAAGGTGATCCCCTCGAGAGGTAGCTTGATTGTGAAAATTAGGATATTTATCGCGGGGTATGTTATCTTTATAAAATTCCAGTAAAGAAATATTCCCAAATTTTTTCCTCAATTGAATGTCACTTTGCAGTTCAACGCAATCCATTTGAATATTTGAAGGTAATTTATTTATTTCCAGTGAAAATGGGGTGGAAAATATGTTGAAATACTTTTCTTTTTTCGAAATTCTTGAAATCTTCTTTGAAACTCTGGAACTAAACAAAAAATTAATGCTGCATATTTTGGGCAACTCACAAGTTCACAGCCAAAGTACTGAAATGTATCAAATCTTTTATTTGATTGTGCCAAAATTTCAACTTTCTTTCAAACGCTGTTATTACTTGGAACATATTATTAATAAATTGATTTTTCCTTTAAGTCTCAAATTTAAATCATTCAAATGTTTTGTTAAGTATAATAAGAAATCTAAATCTAAAACCGAATCTTCACCTTCAAATTCAGTCACAGGCATGATCTCATATATGCACAGGTTTTCATGGCACATACTAAGATATTTTTATTTAAATTTTTATCTCAAAATAAATGTTAAAGGATATATTATATATGAAAAATTTTGTAATCATTTATTGTTTTAATAAAACTGTATATATTTAAATATTTTAATAATTTACGTTCGGGCCGCATTTTATACAAGCTTGCTCCGACCATTAATATCATGTTTCGAAAACGGTTCATCATTCCCACAGTCACAGTTGACTTCGGAATTGGTGCCGGCATCAACATTTTCCTGCACGGTGTAGTCTTCCCTGCCATCCAATTCATTTGTTATGCAACATTTTTTAAAAATAATGCATTATAGAGGAATATAAAAAATTTTAAAGACTGTTGAACATTTAGAAGCAAAAGTTATATCATTATATTTATGTCATGGACGTATATTTGTTTCATTCGTATCAAATTTTCAGTGTGAACGGGTTTAATTGCAAAATTCGTTTGTTAAAAACTGTATGAGAAGTTTTTTTTTAATGAGAATACATGTTCAAAGGAAAGACCATTTTTTGAAGGAAAAAAATCTACTTAAATTGTCCTAAATATTTTAATTCAATTTGTGTAATTTAATCTAAATTCATGATTTCATCCCAATTATATATCATACACTTAACATTCACGGAACAAAATTTAGAAGAAATTTGTCCCACGCGAGTATACTTACGTTGCAGAAGAAAGTGCGTGGGGGTGATGGGTTAAAAATATGAGATGATTCAGCTATTGAGGTCTTCAACAAACAGACCACAAAAGAATTTGCGAATATCAACTTTTTTATCGAAATAAATAAAAAAGAACAAAAAAAAAAGAACATAAAAAATATATAAATTACACGTTGTGTGTGTGCCTAAATGTGTGGAAAACATTGAAAATATTTATGAAATTTTTGAAAATTACGTAGAAGTTTCAAAATATAAGACTCACTCTTCTCACTTAAAATTTACATAATTGCCTCAAAAGCTTATTTGAGGTATAATTATAAAAAAAGACAACTCCCATTTAGCTTCATTGATGCTATTTACAAACAACCTTGAATAAATTATGGTTAAATGTGCAGGAAAGTTGTATGAAATAAATTATTTTCACTTATCCATAGAGCGGAAGATAGTTTCATAGAAAAATATATTGAAATTCGAAAATAAATCTACTGTTAATAATTACACCTAAAATCAATTTCTTTTTCTTATTAAAATAAAATGTTTGCACAAGCTATATATAAATATCACTCTTACAAAACTTATCATACATATCAGTTGGCAACCTATGGTTCGCATGCCAGATTTGGCACGTGGTACGATTATCAGTGGCGTACTCTATATCACTCTACAAATTTGTTAACTTTTGAGTGGGTGGAAGTTAAAGATTTTGAAACGAAGGTTATTGAACTAACATAATCAGAATTATAGAAGCAAACTTTATGTAACTGCGAAAAAATCTGGAAGATAACTAACGATAAATAAACAGCTACTTTAAATTGTTGGATGTCATTTCTGAAGGGATTTAAGTGTTTGAAGAGAACTGCGTGTACTATGCTTTCCTATTTATGTCAACAAATATTTTCTCATATGAAAAATATTTTTAGTTTGTAAAGAAGTTCTTTAACAGCTGACCATTCAGAATCGTGTTACAATGAAAGTCACAAATTATATCCCTGATATTGCGATATTAATTAGAGCTTTGCAACGACAAGGTTCGCATTAAAATTTTAATTTTTTCATTAAACTTTATTGAAGGAATATTTATATAATTTTCTGATTATTTCTTATTTAAAAAAATATTTTCTTAAAAGATACATAGTACGTAATAAACGTATATAATACTTTATTTGTGTTTAAGGAATAGTTTTATTTCTTATTGTTTACAGTTATGTTAATAAATATTTTTTAATTCTGCATAATTAACGCATAATAAAACTGTATTTTTGATCTCTGTTCTCTTACTATACATGTATTGTCACTATAATTGAACTGTTTCAAATATTTTCTACTGTGTGGTACCCTGTATCGTATTGGTTGTTTGGTTTGATCCACCCCACAGCTACAAAGTTGCCAAAGGGTGATATATATACTATTTGTCATAATCCTATAAGAAATTTGTTGTCCTACCAGTGACTTTATAACTAAAATGAGCGGAGCAGTAACAACAGCCTTTACTTGCAGCTAAATGTAATAAAGTTTATAACTTATTTTTAAAATTAATATATTTTAGTTTTTAACTTACCGACAGATTTAGGAGTACTTGTATAGGAACTGTATCCATCGTCACAAGTTCCAGCAGACCACAGGCTCTTCTTTTTGTCCTTTTCGCTTGCGGAGGGACTTTCGTTTTTTGCCAAAGTGGACACAACATTTGAAATAGCGTTGTCTATTTTTTCTATGGCAGCTGCCGAAACTTTACGAGTTGGCTCTGCCTTAGATGGCTGGTCGTCTGGAGGTGATTTTCCAGACATCTTTTATGGTATCGGAAGTTTTCTATAAACAAAATCAAATGAAAAATTCAAATTAATGCTGAGCATGGAAATATTTGTAGGTTAAATTGCTGATTTCTAAAATGATTATTAAAATTGGTCAAATATTGTACTTGAAATGTTAAAATTATTTTAAAATTAGCGTTTGAAAACTTACGTTACAAAATTTTTGTACAATGGTTTTTGATAACTAAAAATCTTATTAAAGTAATTTACACATTTGATAACGAATAAAATTTGACAAAACCACCCCAGATTTTGATTTTTGTATCTTACTTGATGCAAGAATTAAAATTAGAATAAATAATACCCGAGAAAACAATATTTTTATTATTTATTAGAAAAACATAAATCTAAATAACGTATACTTAAGAAATGCAAAAAATATTTAACACAAAAAAATAATATAAATCACATTTCTAAGCAACCATTTAATCCTGAAAAATATTATGATTTCAAAGCATAAAATACGTATTGTAGAAGCTTTTGTTTGGCTTAGTTGTATCAGAAAAAAAGATATGTTTAATAATAATCTTAAGATTTGGTTACTAAATATCATAGCTATACTAACAAGAGATAAAATGCTTGTGTATTATTCCAAAAATTATCTCAATGTGGGATACCCCTTACACAACTCAAATAAGTTTCCAGAGGGAAAAAGAAAATTTAATAAATTACACATTGCAATGATGTATCAAAAGTAAATCATTTGCCAATAAGATATGTTTCTCTCCTCTTATCAATAATGATTTAACAATGGTATGTGAACAACTATTAAAATATAATGCCAGTTATTGACAGTTAGATATACCGTATATTTGGGTGTAATATGGGTACTGGGGTATAATGCGTACCTATACTTCCACACTGTATTTCTCAAGATTTACATATTTTCACCGTATAACACGAACTTTTTTTTACGAAGAAACCTTTAATGTACGTCTAGAAATAGTTCGTGAGTGAATAATAAAAGCATGAAATGAAATTAAACTTGACATAATCAAAAAGTCATTTAAAAAATGTAGTACAGTCTAACCGGTTTTTGTGCGGTAGATAGGGACCGCATAGAAAAAATCGCACAAAAAATATTCCAAAATATCATAAATTCTTACATATAACAAACTAATTGTGAAAATACAGTAGGAATCCGCTTAACCCGCGATCCCTCGCGCAGGGTGTTCTGTACACGCAAGCAACAAGAAAACCCTCCCAGGATTCTAAAAGGAATGCGCAGAACCACGATTTTTTTTTTGTAGCTGCACATTTTAGGTCATTGAACCTTCAGGCCTGATGCAATCCCTCTTTCTCGAACGATTGGAATATAATGACCTTCAAAAGTTTATCTGGGGGGCTGAGAACTCCCACGAGAAGTTGAGCATATGCGTACAGTCTGCTCTGAATGTTTGGAAAATGATTAAATTATTATTCTTCTACTTTCTACTATCATTATCTCATTAATTATAAAGTATATTTATTACTGGTATATACGTTTTACTGGTTTATGAAAAAAATATAAAATTATGTGCTTTAAAATGAAAAATTTGTATGTTTAGTTTAAATTAATGTTAGTCTCATTTGTATGCAATAAATTTAATACTTTTATTTGTATAATACAAAGTGGCCGCGTTAGCCGAGTGGTATACGTATCGGACCGTGGCATGCCTTGTCACGCGAGTTCGAGCCCAGTACCACTAAAGACTCGCCGTGTAGGGCAGCGATGCACGTTAAATCTGTCGAGAGCTGAAACGTCCTCCCGTTGGTGTGGTGTGGTAGTTAGGAGAGGGGGGTGCCAGCTCAGGTGTCGTCCACGTCACTTGACCATGGTTCAAAATTTCGTGGTCCGTCGCCAAAAAGCCCTCGTGTAGCTGAACAGTGTGACGTTAATATTCAATCAATCAATCAATGTATAATACAAAAAACATCTTGTACTTTATAAATATGTATCATAATGACTGAATTTTATTTTCATAATTAAATACACGTGTTAAAAGTTTGGGTGTTCTCTACACCCCGCGAGTAACGACGGTAGCAAAAACAGGCGCGAGTGACCGCGGGTTAACGCTGTTTCGTTTAGCACTGTTTCGGTTTAACGCTCTTTTATTTGAATTGCGGGATTCCCCGAAATTACACACATCAGTAGGCTTTCCGATATCCGAAGCAGTTTATCTGTGTTTCTTCTTTCCAGCGGTGTAATACGAACGTATTCTTTATCTTTTTAAACATTTGTTAACGTTATTGTAAGTATAAATTTATATAATATAACGATTGCTATAGTGACAAATATTATGATTTTTAGTTTTTATCATGGGTGTTAGTAAAAAACACGACAATAAAGCAGCAAGAAAAAGCAGGAGCAAATTTTGACAGGAGTTCAAAGGCAAGATAGGGCGTTATGGATGCCTTATCCACTTACCAACAACTTCTTACAGAGCGCAAAAAGAAAATGCAAATTACATTAGATGCCTTCTTGATAAAAAGACAGAAAATTGGAAATACAGAAGATACTGTATGATCTGAAATGTAAACATACTGACTTAGAATTTTATTTGTTTTTATATGCATATTCATTTATTATGTTTCTATAATTGTAAGAAATACAATTTTTGTTTTATTGTTATACAACACACAATTAATAAATTTAATGGTAAAATACCTGACCAATTTTCTACCCATCTTCCCCTAACCCCATTATTTACATGATGAGATAACCTCGTTTAACGCTGTTTCATATTACGCTCTACTTTGAAGGAACGTATACCCCGCGTTAAGTGGGGTCTTACTGTACTACAAAAATCTTTTTCATGCGGTGGATAGAGACCACATAAAAGAAGCCGCAAATATAAAATATGCCAATTATTTACGAAATTTATGTAAGAGTACTTCCATAACAAAACAAATAATTAAATGTTATACATGGGAACACTTTAAAAGCATATAATTGCTCATTGCATGTACAGAGATGTCTTTAAAACGCACATACATAATTTATCGCTACTCATCGTAATCCAAAGTCTTGTAATGAATAAGTTCAAAATTGCTTTAGTCACTTGAAGGTGCAATTTCAATTGATTTATTTTTTTGGCAACATTCAGCAAGAGAGATAAGTTTTTGTGACGAAGGACGGGTGGTCAGTTACTTGTAAATGTCACGATAACCAACTGTACATGATTGAAGCCCTTTTTGGAATTTTATACTCCTTTCTTAACTGGTATCTATTTTAAGAAAATGCTTTTCCAATTTGTTGGAAAGCTGGATCCCTGCATATTTTTATCCGCTCTCACAGAATCTGGCTTTTTGTTCGTCTTCATAATTTATCAAATTATTGATAAAAAAAAAATGTCACTGTCATTGAAAGTTTTGTCTTCAATTAAGCGCAGGCAATTGGAGCGTTGAGAGAAAGCAACTTAATGCGCATTGTCGGGAGAATGTTTATAACAAATGAGCAGAGCGTCTTGAAGTGTCTACATTTCAGTAGCGTAACGTACACCCCCGCATCACGGGGGCAGGACTCTAGGAGCCCAAGACCTGACTTACGCTAAATACTTAGTTACCAAATTTATAAAAGATTAAGGGCGAAACCTGACTTTCAGGAGGGAGGGGGTGGTTCTAACATTCTATGTTACGCCACTAGTAAATAGATAGAAAACATTACAGTGGCACCAAAGCCATTGAAATTCATACACCGCATAAAAAATATCGCACCTAAAAAGACGCACAAAAAGGAAATCGCATAAAAAAGATCGCACAAAAACAGGTTTGACTGTATATCTATCTAGATATAGAAATGATGATTATTTATTTATGGATCACACTAACAGTGATGGTGGAAAAGTGAAATAGAATTCGATGCGATGCGTGAAGATATATTGGAAGACGAATATGACGAAATTTTCATGTTATCCAAAACTAAAAGTTTATAAGGTATGCCATTCCTTTTGAATAAACAGTATTAAGATACCTGGAGACATCTAATTTTATTTTATGTTCATATTTTCTTCATTTTTAAAACTATCATTTTTATATCCGGTGTATAACGTGCATCGGTAAGTTCTCATCTTATTTTTTGTGTTTAAGTGCGTGTTATAAGTCAAAATATAAGGTAGATGATTGTTTATTAACTTCGCAGTGGAAGTTACACGAAGGCTATTGGCGATGGGTGTCAGAAATTTGAACCTTCATCAAATGACGAGGACGACACTGGAACTGGGGCACCACTCTCATTAACTTTTCATGGTCAACTTGAAGACTGAGCTTCTCCATACAACGAAGATAGTAAAATATGCAATCACGTAGAAGTAAATGAATTTTTCTTAGTAAAATAATAAAATAATAGGTTAAAAACTACAATTCTACTTACATAATATAATTAAATTTTAATACTAAATTCTACAATTTAAAAAATTCTATATTTTGTTTGAAAATTACAGGAAATTTTGGAGAGATTTTCTCTCTCTCATCATATATAACTAATTTAAAGTAATAATTTATTTATTTAACCATCGCCCGTGCTTGGCTTTTTGATCATTTGACGCCGAGCCTCCCAGTATCGACTGACGATGTCGTCAGCCGGGTATTCATCGAGTCCAGCGCATTGGAACAGGTGGTCGCCATCCATTCTGTCACATGGCCGCAGAATCGACAGGCCTCGTTAGCAGCCAGGCCAAGCCTGTGGAGGCATACTCCCAAAAAGTCATGTCCGGTGGTTAGGTGAAAGTGGGCAAAAGTCTCGGATTAAAGTAATTAATGTAATAATTTGCAATCCTTTCTTACTTATAGGTACTTATTAACTTTAGGTACATATAGGTGCTCATTAACTTTACAATAAATGCACAAAATTAAGATTGTTTTGATAATGACTGACACACTGTAATACTTTTTAAAAATTGCTCACGGTTTAAGAAGTTATATACTTAAAAATTGAACAGTGCTTTTAAATAAGAATTAAAAGAATAATTCAAAAGATATTTCTCGAGTATACTTCATTAAATCCGATTTTAAGATGTATTTTTTTATTATTATTATTTTATTTTTATTAGTTCTTACTCTTACTTCTTTCAGTGCTTTTAAAGAAGAATTCAAAAGATATTTCTGGGGTATATCATTAAATCCAATTTTAAGATGTATTTTTTTATTATTATTATTTTATTTTTATTAGTTCTTGCTCTTACTACTTTCAGTGCTTTTAAAGAAGAATTCAAAAGATATATTTCTGGGGTATATCATTAAATCCAATTTTAAGATGTACTTATTTCTTATGTTATTTTGATTGGTCTTTTGTGCTTCTTGATTTCTTGCTATGCATTTAAAAGGTCTATCATAGTTTTAAATTTATTTTAAACATTAAACTACAGCTGAAGATTGTTATCATTTAGTTAATGGTAGTGATGTGATAATCATGAACGCAAAGTATGTAAAAATAATTTTAATATTCATTACTTTAGCTAATATGTATTGATTTTTTTACTCTAATAATGAACATGAGCTTATTCTTGCTTTATGAAAAATAAAACGTAACTAAATGAGAGTAATGAATTGTTAATTTGCACTTTTGACATTTAGATAAAGAATTAAAAAAAGTAGAAACTATTACAACGTTAATTTCTCCAAGCTGCTCTACCAAAATCCAAACTGTCGGTTTGTTAGTTTGTTTTTCCTTTACTATTTAGGCTCATTAGGAATCCTAATTGTTTAGCCTTTTACATAGATTTTCTATTTTAACTTTAGCTTAGAACAATCGATAAGTAACACCTGTCTCATGAATATGTTAATCGAAAGCATCGGAAGATAATTAGCCTGAAAAATCCAGAAACTTTGTTTGAAGCGGAAAAATGATTCAAATGAAGGTTGTACGTGTGTGTTCACACAGGTTCTCATTAAAGGAAAAATAATTCTGCGCTTAACATCCCGTCACCAAGAAGTGGAATGGACAATCTGCTATCTGCTATCGAATCTAACTAATCGCAGGAAAAATAACTAATCGGATGGATGGAAAAACAATTGGTTAAAAGAAAATGATTTCATCGTAAGCAATTACTGAAAAAGAAATTAAATTTTTTCTTTTTTTGCAACTTTTAAATGGGATAAGTTATTTGCCTGCTTTTTATCTCCTTCGTAATGCTAAACTAAAATGATTTTAAAAATGTTTTTTCTTTCAGTGGGATGTTTATTAGCAACTAAGCCTTTACAGATACGGCAAGTACCCAAATGTGAGAGCCATTTCAGTGGTGGCACCATCTAGTGTCGGCTCTCGCTACTAAATTTAGACATTTGAATTAATTTAATTCAAGCTCTCATCGGATGCTAAATATTGCCATGATTTACTTTTGCCAAGAGTACCAGAGCCAATTTGACACTCAAGGGAGCTTTTACAAGCCGTCAAGGAATTCTTAAGATTCTTTGAGGCTTTGGGCCCCTATGCAAAAGTAAGCCCTACCTGAGATCGTTAAAAGTATACAGTATATAGTATGCATTGTCAAATACTTGTTCAAACGTTTATTTGAAACAAATAAATGTGCACAACTCACAATCCTAGGCACAAACCTGCTCGACCGATGGCCTCATTTCGACTAAATGAGTTGAATGATTTTTTAAAGTATTAGGCCTAGGCATGAACACAATATTCATCATATATATATATATATATAATAACACATTCTCACCACTTTTTCCAGTTGACATGCAGTTTGAATTTCCTTGTTTTTCGGGGATATGTACGGGAATTGATTGATTGATTGATTGAATATTAACGTCGCACTGTTCAGCTGCACGAGGGCTTTTGGCGACGGACCACGTAATTTTGAACCATGGTCAAGTGACGTGGACGACACCTGAGCTGGCACCCCCTCTCCTAACTACCACACCACACCAACGGGAGGACGTTTCAGCTCTCGACAGATTTAACGTGCATCGCTGCCCTACACGGCGGGTCTTTAGTGGTACTGGGCTCGAACTCGTGACCAGGCAAGCCACGATCCGATACCTATACCACTCGGCTACCGCGGCCACTATGTACGGGAATAATATTTGACCATTAAAATTTTTCGGATCATGATCTTATTAAGACAGAGTCTTGAACAAAAGGAGGCCCCTACCGTGAGCGAGGCCCTTGGCTCGGTTAGCCCATGTCTTAAGACGTCCCCGCATGGTCATATGACATGCACGCATACGATTTTAGCGTCCAGAAAATTTATCAACTCCTATCGGGGTCGAACCCGCAACCTTGGGCTTAAGAAGTGGGTACGCTACCTCTAAGCCACCGGAGTCGACATTTTTTTTTTAAATGTGTGGGCAGGTTATTTTGCTTACTTTTGATTCTTCTTACTTTTTCTTTATTAAATTTCCTTTAATAAAATGTTATCTTATTAATACTTCTTTAAATTATAAGGGGATTATGATTAAATGATTCTTGACGCAAAGGTTTAATTTTTGAGAGAAATAAATGACCGAAAGAGATTTACTGTCACTTAGTGTGTGTTCATTAACGTAGCACTATGAATGAATGAATGAATGATTGAATATTAACGTCGCACTGTTCAGCTACACAAGGGCTTTGGGCGACGGACCACGTAATTTCGAACCATGGTCAAGTGACGTGGACGACACCTGGGCCGGCACCCCCTCTCCTAACTACCACACCACACCAACGGGAGGACGTTTCAGCTCTCGACAGATTTAACGTGCATCGCTGCCCTACACGGCGGGTCTTTAGTGGTACTGGGCTCGAACTCATGACATACCTGCCATGGTCCGATACCCTAACCACTGGGCTACCGCAGCCCCGTAGCACTACGAAGCAACAAGAGCGATATTGATGATGGATTTCGCTATTTTTAACCGCTGCCAAGTGACGAGAACGGCACTTGAGCTGGCACCTACATCTCTCCAATCTACCACACCACGTTAAGTAGAAAATTTTGATTCCCGACAGATTTAAGGGCTGTAGGGAAGCTAAAATCGTACTATTTTAACAATTTGAGATTTTTACATTTTCAAATTGTATAAAATTTTTAAACTTTCTAAAAATACCTTACTTTACCCTTTAGGGTAATTAGAAACCCTTAAAAGCTATTTTTTAAATAATCGTTGAAACTGGGTTACGCCCATTTGAATGGCGAAAAATGTAAACAAAGTACTTCGTTTTTGCTTAAAAGTGTAACGTCTGGTATAAACCAAAACATGTATCTTTTATTGTAAGTTGAGTATTTTATTTGTTCATTTCTCAGCCGATTAGAATACTCACTTTATGCATTAAAATCAATTGATCTCAAAATGTAAATTTTGAAGTTCAATGCACCTTTTCTGAGAAATTACTGTGTTCACAGATATGTAAATTTTTTATGACATTTTTATAATGATGTCTAACAATACTGAAATGAGCTTTTTGTAAAAAACTTAAAAATTTATTTTTTACAAATTTTTTATGTGAAAAATGGGTCAAATTTCTCAATGTTTGATAAAATATTTCATGAATTATTAAAAAATTCAAAATTAGCTAAGCGCTCATTTTAGTATAATGAGAAAGGTGTACTTTAATTGTATGAAAATTTTCAAGCATGTCCTTATAACATATTTTGAGAAAAGGTAAATCGAAAACGGCCAATTTAACATTGTCACTGTATATATATAGAGAGAGAGAGGTTTCCAACTCCTCTTAAAATGCATCAGCTTCTCTTCACGGTAGATCTTTAAAGGTACTAGGGTTAGAACTCACATGACACATCGGTTATGAGCTCGTGACCAAGACCACTAGGCTAGTAAAATGATACTAATCGTATAATTACAGTTTTCTTTGGTTGATATATTGCGAATAATAAAAAGAAAATTGTAAAATCATTTCATTTAATTTTGACTTATGACATCTTAATTTAAACGTTTGGAAAAGATAAATTCAAAATTTTCTTTTGGGACATTTTTAACTGTTAATTTATTTTCCAACTTTTTAAGTGATAATATTCAACTTCATCAAAAACAAAACTTTTTAAAAGTAAAAAAAAAATTACTTTAAGAATATTTTCTATTCTTTAAGACTTCCAAGAAGAATAAATCGATCCTTTTTTTTTTTTTTTTTACATTTCTAAGCAACAATTTAGTAAATAGCTTGCTGTCAAACAACTCAGTATTTTCAGTTTTGTTTCCTGTATATTTTTGTGTGACTAAAAGTTTTAGATTTCTATTTCTGATTCATTGAAAGTGGAACACGATAAATGAAACTCTTCGATTTTTTAAATTGTAATTAAACGAAAAATCTATCAAAATTTACAGAGACACTAACTTCACACCAACACATATTCTATATTGAAATATGGTATTCGAAAAAAAAGTCTAGAATGGTTTTGCTGCTCGGGACATTCAATATTTGTCAAGATTAAAAATCATGGATCTAAAATGGGAAATGAATTATTTTTCTTTGCAAAAAAAGCAAATTTGAAAGAGTTTTAAATCAGAAAACCCCCTAAATTCCGACTTACGTAAAATGCACCCATACTTTCAAGCTGTAGTTATTAATTTTTAGGCATATTCCCTACATAACGCGCACCGCTTTCTTACGAAGAAACCTAAATTCTGCGTGTCCAATGCTCTTATGTTTTGAAGTAATTTATTCAAGGTATTATTCCAGGCTTTTAAAAATGCATTGTATTTCTAGAAGTACAACCCTTAACGTTTATAAAGTATGCCATTTCTTTTAAGCAAACAGTATTTCGATGTAATAGAAATCTTAATTTTTTTATGCTTAAATTTTTTTATATTTTTAAATGTATCATTTTTATTCCCAGCTTATATAACATGCACCCATAAATTTCGATCATATTTTTTATGTTAGAAGTGCGCGTTATACACCGGATTTTCCAGTAATATTCAAATATTTACCAAATACAGCACAGAAACTATCTTTTATGATAAAATTTATGCAGAAATCAAATCATTTGCTGAGGTATTAATGCGTTTTCCTTTTATTTGTTGCATATCACAATGTGCAACATTTCTGAAACTCGTTCTCTTAGTTTTGCCAAACTTATTTCTTTGTTAGTACAATAATATTAGGTTTCTAATTAGCACATTGTTCATTCATACTTATCTCAGGAGAAATGTTTCCGACAGTTTGTCACGTTCCTAGTCATTTCCCTAAAGGGAGAAATGAAAACAAAGCATGCTTCAATAACTCCACACTGATACTTTCTCACACACCATGGTGCATTACAAATAACCAGACAATGGATTTTGTCATATCTTTACTTCCAAATATAGCAGATCAGAAAAAATGTCACCCAATTTCTAATAATACATGTTATCATTCTTTTAGAAACAAATAAATAATATATTCATTCGAATAATAGTCAATGACAACTTTGTAATCTTGTATCAAACTTTTCGTCAAATGATATATCTTACTTTATATAAACTTTGTAGGGAAAGTAAAAAAAAAATATCCACCAACTCGAAACATAATTGTGTGCAGTACTGAACAACAGGAAGTAATCAAATACAATATAAAATAAAGGTGATAATAGTAAAAACTCGTTAAAATTAATTTAAAAAAATTTTAAAAATTCAAACAAATTATAATTAAAAATGTTTTACATCTTAACTTTTGCTTTAGTATAAAGAACGCTATATTCTCAACCATACTCTATTTATATCTTAAGGATTAAAAAAAATTTTTTTTAATAGAACGGGAGATGATCCTTCATACGAGGTAAGATGTTTGAAATCTTAGGAAATTAAATTTCGAATACTGCGTTTCATATGAGTTTTAATTTCGAATAATGCTTGCACATGCGGCTTGAAAATATAGGTTTTAGGAAAATGTTAGTAACTGAATTTTTTGGTATCATATCAACTTTTAAATCAATGTAATCAGCAAGAATTATGATTTAACACAGTGCTTCTCAAACTTTCAAAAATTGCGACCCAGTTTTTAATCATAATTTTCATCGCATCCCCTTCCGAACAATAACAACGTATTGAATTTAATTATAATATACTTTGACTAAATCTACAATACGACTTTATTTATAAACTGTACAAATAATCTTTAAGATTATTAAATTTTGTATGCAATTTTTTGACATTCTCATTGGGTCAGAGGTAATTATTAAAATTGTTCTTAAGTTATTACTGTTAAATTAATTATGAAATGCATTGTACAGTATCGATGCATTTATAAATGCATTATATCAGTATAAATGTGTATTTTATCTTTGTTTAAGTCAGAATATATTTTGTTTTGCTTCCTTTCAGTAAATTAATAAACTTTTTAAATAATCTTTTGTTTTCGACTCTTCGATATACTAGTGCCTCCCACGTAGGATTGTCACGGCTCTCTAGGGGACGCGCCGCACAGTATGAGAAACGCTAACTTAACATAAAAGTTTTAAAAAATATTGAAAATTTGTTGATTATAATACTCCGAGGCCTTATAATAAGAAGAAAATCATTCAATATTTTTTAATTTGTAAAGATACATAATCAAAATAAATGGATTAGAACAGTTATTAGCATTTTCTTTTCTGAGGAAAATATAGATTGTCCGAAAAAAATGACTACACGTTTAAAAATTAATGAACAATAAACAGATTTTACTTACGGTTTTTCTATGTTCCATAAGGAAAACTTTAAAGTTTCTGTTTAGGAAATGTGAACTAGATGGTGCAACGTCCACGTTTTGCAACAGTCTCATTTCAAAATGGTTTTACCGCAAAAACCAGCACAAGTTGTTGCATGGTTTATCGAATTTAAATGTAAAACGCATGTACAGCGTAAATTTTGGACTACCTATGATCGAAGATCCACAGTTTATAAGTGGCATGAAAGATTTATGATGATAGGTAGCGTATTGTCTAAAACAAAGTCTAGCTTCCTTAGAAGAAGCTAAGATGTGTGACATTTCTCGGGAAACTCGGTGTATTGCGCATAACTAATGATGTGAATAAAATAGAGCCATTAAACGCATTCTAAAAAACACTTTGATCACACACACACACACAATTTTTCAAATTGTTATGTTAGGGTTATTAAAAGTAGAGCCACCTAGTGAGCATTAATTATGAGTAATAATCAAACACGCTTTGAATTTAGTTTAACTAGGTAGTCTCTCTCTCTTTCTCAATATTAGTTTTTTTCTCAATTTCTTCATTTCGTAATAAAAAAAAAATCTTTACCCACTAAAGTAAGCTGTACTTAGATTTTCTAGGCTGTTTTTTCTTCTCTTTTAAAATGTTCAACTGGTTACACGCAGATATATGAAGTTCAGTGCATTTTAACGCAATACCATTAATAATATCTATTGTATTATGTGTTTAAAAGGAACTCATTGATTTTTAAAATATCTGAGGATAAGTTTATATTGAGAATAGAGTTTAAATTAGAAACTCTCTTAATAATCTAACAATTTTAAATTATGTGACTGAATTAAATGAAAAAATGATTTAAATGTTTGTTAGACATGATCACTTCAGCTTTTTGACGCATATATTTTGAATTCTAGTGGATCTAATAATATATAAATCAGCAGGAAAAACAGTCGTGAATGATTACTTTATATTTTTACGAAATTCAATAATTTTTTTGAATTATAAATGCCTATATTGAAATTATTTTTTTATATAAAAAGTAAAAATAAAAATCGTTCTCAATACATTCTAGATATAGAAAAAAATCATTGCATTTTATTCTATATTTTTAGAGACATCGTATAGAATATACTTAATAGTAATACTTTGTTTATATTTCAAAATATATTTATAATTAACATTATCGTTACGAAACTTCTATTATGATAATACTCTTTAAAATTCTAATGTAAGAAAGTAATCCTCTGTTAGCAGAAAATAATCCCTGCTTCTTAAAAGCTTAAGCTTATTTTTCTTTATTTGAAAAATGAACCTCTAAAATTTACTGCAGACTAAAAATTCTATAACAGCAAGAATATTTACTATTTTGCTAACACCTTATCGAGAGAATATAAATTTAGTAATTCCTTATTTGTTCTTTATTATTTATTTTAAATCAAGGTTGCTTTAAATATTCCATTCACTTGTGTCAAATTTAATCACAATTATGAATCATTTCCAAATTAATCCGTCATTCCTGGCTACTGAAGCTTGGCTGAAATTAGGATCAATCGAACAGGTGTCAAAAATATTGCTACTTCCTTTTGTGAAATTCCCTTACACCGCTTCTTTAAAATGTATTGAAAGAGAACAAGTGCATATCTTATTTTTCTTAGTGTTCCGAAAAGTTTCATTTGCGAAAAAATGCAATAAAATGCATCAATAAATTAGTTCAATATTTTACACATGATATAAAAAATACAATGGGATTTCTTATGTATGAGTACACCATCAATATCAATTCAGTTGGGAACGCAACAAAGATCCACCCGCGGCTTATTCTAGGAAATTCCCTTTGCATCATATTTCAAGAGTTATCGATCATAAATTGACTACATGGTGTCAAAGATTGAGCATGGCATCAAAGATTGATTTTAATATGAATCAAAGACTTTCTTTCTGTGAAAGTCGGTTTCTTATTCGCGTTTTTCCCCTTAGAATATATGAGGAAACGTTTACCAAATTTATGCGTGAGATCCACCAACCAGCAATAAAAATTGATTTACAATACATGACATGAGACAGCTCAGTATTTTCTTGGAAAGGAAAGGTCTAAAGAGGCGAATAAAAGAAGGAATATAAGTATTATGATGATCTTTCTTGGCTTTGGTTGTAATTTCCAATCTTCTTCACATCCGAAAGTGTTTCTTTGCATATGTTTGTTTTTTGGAATTACTATGACGATAGATTTAAAAATTAAGATTTTACTGTTGTGGAGGTATCAAAATTTATTTTACTTTTTGTTCTTAATAAATATAATTTTTATTAAAAAGTTTTAATCACACACATTAATAAATTATATTTTGTAGAAGATCATTCAATATTCTTTGAATATTTATTACAGAATATGAAATAAGGAATATAGGGTAAAAATTTCAATTCTTGTCATTAATGTTATAATGAGTTATGTTGAGACATTCTACTCCATTCAAAGCGAGCTTTGTTATAATATAGTTTTACTTATCTACTTAACAACCCTGCATATATTCATAAAAATGTAAATAAAATAAGTATCCTTTCAATTTAATTTTCTAATTAGATTATGGGCATCATTTAGATTTTACTATGTGCTTCCTTTTTATAGTAAAAGTATTGTAAAATCTGTCTATTTAGACTTTTAATGTAACAAAGTTGTAAAAAATGTTTCTTTAAGAATTTTATTTATTTTTGTTACGTAAGTAAGTGGTTTTTCTCGAAAATCTTTTAAAGATAATTTGTATTATCACTTCATTAATAATACTTAGTTCTTAAGTCCTTAAATATATTGAACCTTCTTTATTTAAAATTCATTACCTGTCCTAATCCTGCTGTTACAGAACTGGGATAGGAAAATGTTTTTTAAATAAAAATATTTTAATGGCTATTTGTATGAATTAATTTTATTTTTATTACAATAATATTTTATAATACATTAGAAATGCTTCATATTTAAAATAAAATTTAAAACTCCAATTTGACTCTTCAATAAAATTGTGAAAAAAGTAACATCAACACACTATTGAACAATTAAAAATAATTGTTATAAAAAGCCCTTAAGGAATTCATATAAAAATAATATATTTTGGTACAGACCAACAAATGTTTTCTGAAAAAAAATATGACTTTGAGCAGGAATAATATTATTTGCTGCTCTACATGAAATTAAAAAAAATTAATTTTTAAAGCTTTTTTCTTATTTCATTAAATGTTCTTTTGTTGTCTAACATGTATCTTATATTGAAAAAAAATTATTTTTTTTTTGGCATAGATTATTTTTTTATCAGTTTGAACTTGACTGGCATTTGAAGATGTATTTATTGACAATTCAAACTATTCCTCTGTTTTTGTGAAGTGCTCTCATACAGCTATATAGAAGCTTAAATTTAAAATGTTTAGTATTATACATTTTACCTTAATCTTAATTAAATAGAATCTTATGCATCATAACTTATAATATCTTAATAATAAAGGAGGAACATTTATTTTTCTGATTTCGTTATGTGTCCCAAACACGCGATCATATAAAACTGTAGCTACGTTTAGCGCGCTTTTAATAATTTCTCCCTCAAAATATATTTATACATACATACAAATATATTATGTACACACGCACACTTATATAAACATACACATATATATAAGTATACACGTATATATATATATATATATATATATTACAACGATTATTACAGCGATTTTAACTCTATACTAGTAAGTAGTTTATTAATTGTTTCGTTATATAATTAATTAGTATTAGTGTATTTTATTTGGTAATAATTACATATTTATGATAATTCTTCCTTTCCTTATGATCCAGTGTATAGGTAAATTGCAGATGAAGGTTGTCTGGCCAAACAGTACGTCTAAACCTGCAATCTTGGTTTCTAAGCCCAAGAGCTTGCTATTCTACTACTGTGGTTAATATTTTTTACTGCTTTGACTAGTTATACTTAGGTTTATAGCTATTTATATGTATTATTATGGATTATATATATATTATATATATATATATATATACATCTCTCCATCCACCTCCACACTTGTCAACAATTTATAAAATTAATTGAATTAATTAATTTATTAAATTGTTGATATTTAATTGATTGTTTACAACTTTTACTAGGATTAAAGATTAATCATTTAACTCTCTCATATTCGTACACATGTATACGAAAATTAAAATAGTTAGGTTTGATGATCCCATTAAAAAACACAGAGCAAATAAATAAGTAGAATTTACAGAATAGAAGTAATATTAAAACGAATTGTTTCATATTTTGTTCTAAATTCTTGATATTGATTAATTTGTATATTTATAACATATTTGCATTTAGTTATACCACAACTTCTTCATACGAATAGAAAAATAACAAATTTGTGGCACTAGCTACATTGTATGAAAAATTAACGTTCCAAAATTATTCCTGCACTGTAATTAGAAAGTGATAGCGCATGCTCCATAAATACCAAGCAAATCTTTTAAATGAACTCCATAACTTGGTTTTCGAAAAAAAAGATATGTACAGAAATGTTAACTTTCACTTGGATAACTTTGTTCTGTGCAGTTCTTATCCATAAAATACAGCCGCATCTATCGCACAGTTTTTAATGGTTAGTAGAGAGCATAACATTCATGTAGTAAGAGAGATAAGCTTAGCTGTGGCAGAATATTTCTCATTGGCCCTGAGGGAAACACCAACCCGTAATAATGTCTGGCGTTTAACCTTTAAGGGACCGTAAAGGTATGTACATTGGGTACTGATCGATGGTTTGTTGCTTCTTTACGCAAACTTGGATATTATTTTGAAATGTTAATGGACATTGTGTTGAAGATATATGAATGCGCGCGCTAGTTTTACTGCTGAGAGATTTATACAATGAGTTTATAGAAACCTGCAGTAAAAAGAACTTAAAATAAACATTGTAGAAAAGTTGCGTTACGAATTTTCTCTAATAAAGGTATAATAAATGATAACAGTAAACTTTGTACGTTTGTTGACAAAGAGAAGTACATTAATCACAATAGAAATCAATTAAAACAGTACAAAGCTTTATCCCTATATAAGGCCATGTTTTTCTATTAATCTTACATTAAAATATTTTTGGGTTTTAAATTGATTTATAAAAAGATATTTATTTAGCTCATTACTTAAAATTAATTTTATTTTTAAAACCATTTGTTTTGTGGGGAGTATGTTTCTCATTACCCACAGGGAGCTGTTTAAAGGTAGGATATTTTGTTTTGCATTGTTTTTATTCTTTTTGCAGAATTTATTCATATTACTTTCCATGAAGTCTTAGAAAATAGGGGTCAATATATAATGGGACTTTGCAAGCTATATAAACATATCTTGTTCTCATGTGCTTTAGTCACCACTTACATGTTTTTTGTCAAGTTGGCAAGTTCCAACAATCGTTGATAAGGCACCAAAACAGTTTTAAATCAGACTTAAGTTAATCAAGCAAGTACTATGGATTAAAATTCCTTCACTGATAATACCTTTGACAGTATCTTTAAGAAATTCTTTGTAAATCATCTACTTGTTATCTGAGCATTACTTAGAAATATAGTTTAGTTTTTTCTTAAAATTTTATATAGAAATTAAAGACATGCGAATATTTATGCATGGAACAGAAAATACTGTAATATTCTCATCACAACAAAATTTATTAACAAATGCTTTTGTCCAAGAAAGCAATTTAAGTGACATTGAAATTAATTATCAGATTCTTAACCATGAGTTCTGATCCTGATGTGTTTTGATATAGATAACCATCGCATTCATGTGAAGAGATGGTTGAGTTATCATTCTTAAGCTGAATTGCCTAAAATAATCCAAACACCGTTGATCCTAATTTGAAGATGCAAATTTTACCTTCAAATTTTACAGGTTGTTTCTGATAGCACTGCTGACAGCCTTAACAATTTTGTCACCCATCCGGTATTATGGTTAGCGACGCTGAATGCTGTGCCGTAGGACCTGGGTTTGAATCCCGAAGAAGACATGGATGTTTGTAAATGTATAGTGCCTTCGCGGCATGGGGTTACTCTAAACAGCCGTCGAGCTGCAAGTCCTCTCGTGGGGTTGGTGGCAGGGGATGAGAGGCCCCTGACCCTCCCCCAGGGTGCTCTCCCTCAAAATTGGGGAGGAGCGGAGCTAAATCGTACTGTCACCTATATGGTGCTCATGGCTATGGTCAACGACAGGCGTACATCTAGCCCTTGTCATGATGAATATCGTTGGCCTCGATCTGACTACGTCAGACAGGTGGCATTAGCAACAAAAACAACTCAACTTTACGAAAGGTTGATAACAAATTATACGATTGTGTTACATTCACAACATACATTGCTGTTTAAAAAAAATGCAACATCATGAAAGAATCATCAGAATTAAATGAACTCTGCAGCAAATATCAATTATAGGATCCTACGTAAAATAGTAAAGTTTCAGAGCCACCGGGCATGCGTGGCATGCGCAGCGTCCTCTGAACGGATGCTGACAGTGTATAAATAGAGGGCTGTTGCGGGACGTAGAAAATAGTTAATGATTATTTGTTAATGGAGAACGTTTAGAGAGACCAAAGTATGCCTCCACGACGAAATAAGGAGAAACTCAAACAAATTACGGAGTTTGAACGAGGGAAGATTATCGGCCTTCGATAAGGAGGATTTTCCTATTGTACAATAGGAGTTCGTGTGCAGCAGTTAGAAGGATTTGGAAGCAGTGGACCGACGAGCCCCCGAACAACTCGAAAAACTGGCAGTGGACGACGGAAGGTGACGTCAGCGCGTGACGATCTACACTTGCTCCGCATGACGGTGTATAACCGTACAGCTTTCTCCAGGCAGTTGACAGCATATTGGTCTACTGCTACAGGTGTTCTAATGTTGGCTTCGTCAATTCGTCGACGTCTGCTGCACCGTGGATTGTTTGCAAGGGTGCCTTTATACATGATCCCCTTCATGGCAAACCATCGACAGCTGCGTCTGCAATGGGCTCATGTGCACAGAACCTGGAAGGCTGATTGGCACCAAGTTGTCTTTTCAGATGAACCACGCTTCAATTTGTGGGGCCATGATGGCGGCATTCGGGTTAGACGCTATGCCGGTGAACGCTACCTTCCCGAGTGCATTATCGAACAACATAGTGACCTAACACCTAGAGTTATGGTTTGGTCTGCGATTTCGTATCATGGACGATCCAATTTGCTACTAATCGTGGGTAATCTCAATAGCAACAGGCAAGTCTGTGAAGTGCTACATCCCGAAGTTGTCCCCTTTCTTTAAGGTATCCCTGGAGCTATCTTTCAGCAGGATAATGTACGCCCACATATTGCAAAGACTGTTCGAGACTTATATTCATCCCAACACATGCAACTTCTTTCTTGGCCTGCTTATTCTCCGGATATGTCGCCTATTGAAAACGTGTAGGATTTGGTTGATCGGCATCTCGCTCATGATTCTCGTTCAGCAGCTTTAAAAGACGGAACTTTTGCTGCGCATACAAGCAATATGAAATTCTCTTCCACAAACAGATATTCAAAATCTGTTTGACTACCTGCCACGTCGTATAGTAGCACTTATTGCAGCGCGTGGTAGCTACTCCAAATACTGATTTCGGACAATTAATATTATTTTTTTGCTTTGGAAATTCGTCATTTATTTGTACTAATACAAATCGCTTGTGCATTAAATTTCATTTGATTCTGATGATTCCTTCATGATGCTGCATTTTTACAAACAGCTGTTTACGTATCATCCAAAGGCCCCTTTCTATATTTTCCATTACGACAATGCTCAAGTTCCCTAAGGTTTGCATGTCTTCTCTGAATTTTTTAGGAACTGTTCAGATTCTTCCCTTAGTAACAAGAACACCAGATCTTGACAGTCAAATTGGGAGCAACAAAACATCGAGAAGTTCTCGGAAAACAATTAAGTAGTACTTTTCAAATTATGTAGCCGGAGATTAGGATTCCGTGTCATTTTTTATTAAACTGCATACAAACATATATCGTATTAAGGGGATTTCGTGTCATCTCTAACTGAACTGTATACAAACATATATCGTAACTAGGGGAGGTTTCCCTAATTTTCGCCCGTGCATTTGAGGGATGTATTCTTAGTTATTGAAACATAACTGTCAACTTTTCTTCATCTTAGCATTTATTTCACGTATATTTAACAACAATGACAAACAAAGCTTTCTTCATGATACTTAAAATATTTTTACAAAAGAGTGTAATCAGAATATGCAGAAGGACTTCTAAGGTCATTGAATTACAACAGCATATTTTGATGTCATACATTCATGTGTAATTTGTTTACTAAACATTAATTAAAAGTTGCTAAGTCAATTGCGATACATATAGATACAGCGTACAGCAGTACCCTGATCTTACGTGATAGGTGGGACTGAGTGATAGTACACGCATGCAAATTATTTTTAGTTGAGGTCGGAGACGAAAGAAAATAATAATTTAGAAAAAAAATAATAAAATCTTAGAAAACATAAATATAAACTCGCAAAACTAAGTTATTTTGATGTAGAAGTTTTCACAAAATCTAACCAGTAGTCTGCAGGCACAAAGAATTTTCTTTTGTCCCGTAAAATTTCCTCTTAGCATGCTAATAACTTTTTATTCCTTGTTTTGTTGAAAGAAATACGCTCTCTGAGTCTATATTTTCAAAAATTTGTAACCCTTTTTCAATTAAACTGAGGCCTGTCGAATTCTCAACCATCATTCGATCTTCTGATTGAACTAAGTCTAAAGGCTCCAGTTTTTCAATGTCTTGCTCATGCATTTCTATGAGCTCATTAATTGTCATCTCCTGATTAAAAGAATTTAGCACTTCTTGAACGCCATCACAATCCTGTTCTAAACTTATTAACCCGGCAAAATAGATTACTTCTGCGATCAAATTACTTATTCTATCAGGTTTTGGCGCTAATTCCACCAGAGTTTCAGTGATAAAAAAGAAGGGGAAAAAAAGAAAAGAAAAAAGAAGACTGGACGAGATTTTAAAATCGCGTAACTCCGAATTCGCATAAGTCGGAATAGCATGAGTCGAGATATTGCAGTATATTAAAAGAGATATCCTCTACTTAATTGAAAAAAATATTAATAAATAAAATACGAATTAGAAGTTTTTGTTAAAGTATGCTTGATTGTATTATTATTTAAAATCTAATCTTTAAAAGTGCTAATCGTAGTTGTTGAGTTTGTATTTATTAACAGCTAAATCTTTTGATCCATAATTTTTTTTTATTAATGTAACAAATTTTTATTAAACAATTTACTCATTGAGAATTTTACCTTTGCCTTGTTCGAGCACATATTACAATTCGCAGTTTCCTTTTAATAATTATAAATAACAACACTACTGTATGTCTATTGTCAATGAATAAGAATATTATTGTACATTTGAAACACATATTATATTATTGTTTCAGAGGAAAATTTGTTGCACCAAAAACTGAAATTTTAAGTAGTTACTTATACCTAAAAATAACTGCAACATTTTTTTTTTCTTAAATTAACCTATACCTTCCATCAGAAAAATTTAAGAAAGTCTTGTATACACTTAAAGAGAAAAATTATTTAAGAGGATAATATCAAGATGTTATAATTATTAAAAAGGATAAGAATTATTATGAAGATTTTCTTACTGATTTAAAAGGTAAATTAATAAACTTAAACAAACTTCATTTAAATGATTACTAAAACACATAAATTAATGATACACGTTTGATGTTAAAAATGTTATTGAACAACTTGGAATACACTTTTACTGGAACATGTAATACAATAGAAACCACGCCAAAATTTGATTTGCTTTAAGTTAACCACACGAGTCTCAAAATCATTCAAAGTTTAAGCCAATTAATTCCTGCATTATAATATTTTGTAGAATATTAAACTTAAAATAAGTAGCGTAAAATAATTTTTTTAAAGCCAAATCCTACTTACGGCAACAAAGAAAATTTTTATCTTAGTTACTATTTATTAAATAGTTAAAATTAATATAAATGTGTATATACATATGACAGAATCATAATATTAAGTGGCAATTAATTTTTATTAATTATCATTAAAATATCGTATTGTCATCCAAAACAATCGTGTATATAAATTTTCAGATCAAATGAATGCTTTAAAACGTGAGGAAATAAATATTTTAAAGTTTTGACCCAAGTCGCTAAAAATGAAGCCAACGTGACTGTATCTATAATTCTTTAAATAATTAGTTTCAGTCAATTAATTTTAATTAATTATAATTAAATTATCGTATTATCACCTAAAACAATCTTTTATAGAAAATTTCAGCTCAAATGAGAGCTTTAAAATGTGAGAAAAAAACCTTTTTAAAGTTTTGACATGTCGCCAAAAATGATGCCAACGTGGCTCTATATCTGTAATTCTTTGAATAATTAGTTTTAATCAATTTATTTTTATTAATTATAATTAAATTACCGTATTTTCATCCAAAATAATTGTGTATATAAAATTTCAGCTCAATTGAGCACTGTAAAATGTATTCTATTAACAATTGAAAATTTGAACAAGATATATATATGGGGAGATTGTGAGCTAATAGTAGGAATTGAAAAAAAACATGATAAATCCAAAGAAAAACTGATCACAGAAGCAGGCTATATTTATCTTTTGAAGTTATAGCATCTTTCTGAATCAGAAAATGTGTTTTAAGGAAAAGGAGGTAGTAATTTGAATGAATTATTTGAAGCAGAACTGAAATCTTAAAAAACATTAGTCTTTAATCTTGAAAATGTAACTGTTCTTTTACCGGATTTTGTTGCTCAAGTAGAAACCAACATAAAGGAGAATGTTGTTTAAATCGACAATAGTTAAATTAATTCAACTAGACATGAGTCAAGTCCAACAGCTCACATTTCATCAACTTTAGCTAATGCCTCTGTCTTTTGATTGTATAATTAAATTGCTTTTTTCTGGGCTTTATTTGTCTTTCGCTTGAAAGCACACTAGGTCTTAAATCAGTATTAAATTCCTCGAGACTGGAAGAATGGTGGGGCTTTCTTCAATTAAAGTATTCTACCTATATTTGTGTTACGTATTTTGTAAAAAAAAGATTCCATTTTTAAATCTCAAACAATGAAATTTACGTTAAAATATTTCTCTGTTTGAAAAATACTGAAAAATTCATTTAAGGTATCCGACTACCCTAAAATTGTGAATTTTGCCAAAAATTGACAATTTGTTTTTATGATTTTATTTTATATGTTATCTTATTAGCTTTATAAAAATACCAAGTTTATTATTTTCCATTCACTAGAACAAAAACTACATGCGTTTTAGTAAAAGCAGAGGCCAATATTTTAAGCAAGATGTCATACTTTAAAACGCGTTTTAGTCAAAATATGTTTTTTTTAAACGGCGACAGCGATTCCTCAAAAAGTTTTGAAAATAATTAACTGAAATGTTTTTGTATGTTCTGTATAATATCAGAACTGTTTTAACTTTCCTATTTATCAATCACTGCTTTATTACAAAATTTACAGTCTTTATGTGAATATAATCACTGTTTTTTTTAATAATTTTATGTAACAACTAAGATATTGTGCTCTAGTTTTTGTAAAATTAAAATATCTCTTATCCTGAAGGTTATTTCAAAGATGAATGGAAAAGCAACACATCAAAATTAAAAATTTGTTCAGAAACTTTTTGTACAGAATGGGCCCCATTTCTGTACTTTTTTGTAAATTTTGACCAAGTTTTTCACATTTTAGTAATAGTGATTTATTTTTCTCTTCTTAATTTCAGCATATTTCTCTTAAATTGTACTAAGTAAATCTAAAAACCACAAAAAAATCCACATATCTCCATTTAAAAAAAGAGTTGTCGCAAGTAGTCAGATACCTTAAATTTTAATTTTGATATTATTGTGAGATTAAGAAATATGATTTTATTAATGCTTTTTCAACCTAAAAATGGTATATTTCAAGGACGTCTAATATTTCTTTAAAAATGATAAATCATAAAGAATTATTGGTAATGCTATATCAATGCATTTAATTATTTTATAAAATTTCTGTAAAATTTTGTGAAATGAGCATAAATTTGTTTCAGTTAATTGTTTTCTGTGTAGACCAGGGGTGGATAATTGTTTTGTTTCGAAGACCCCAATGTATAAGCGGAATATACCCAAGGGCCGCCACTTTTTAAACTGATTGCATTCATTAGTTAAATGTGAATCTCATAAAAGGTATAATATGCACCATAAAATAAATAAATATAAGGTAAATAAAATAGTGACAGTTTTATTCAATTAATTTACTGTACTAATTTCTTATCATCTATACGTGCAAGAACATTTAATTTTAGAATCAGCCTAATAAGACAAATGCACCCTTTCATATTTTCTAACTATCTTGGTAGCCACAAAAAACTCTTTTCGGGCCCCTATTTACCGATCCCTGGTGTAGACGAAAGTCATTCGTCTCAATAACTGTGCAAACGAAAACATATGGAAAAATGTAAAGAGCTATGGAGAGAGTTTCAATATTTTTAATCCCTTTCTTCGATGATTAAACCTTTCTCATTAATTAAAAATTTGCTCTTCTTATTATCAAGAGGGTTTTTTTCTAGTTTCTTATGCTTACTTAATTTTTTTAGTAATTATTATATGCGAGGATTTTAACTGTCTGTTCAACTAACAGAAGCAAAATCTCGTTAGAAAGAGTTAAAGAAGGGTCTCATGGGTGTTAATTTTGTCTCCAGAACTGAAAATATAAACAATTTTCCAATAGATGGAAATATTTGAAATTAAAGTTAAATAATTCAAATATTTAACACATTATTTATAAAGGAATGAGGTTTAGAAAAAGCACAGAAGGTTTAAAATATTTATGTTATAGAATTTTAAAAATTATAAGCATGTGCAAAAAAGAAACATTTCTGTAATAAATATTACGTAATTTTATTTTGAGCATGCTATTTTCTAAAATGGTAGCCTTTGGTGTATAAAACTTTATAGAATTATAAAATGTATCGTACTATTTAAACAATGTCTAACTTTAGTATTATATATCTTTTGTATCTTAAAATTTTTGAAAAATATTGAAATTTTTAAAAAAATTTGAAAATGAAATTTTTTATTTAAAAAAATGTAATTTATTATTTTATTTATATAAAAACAGCTACAGTGTAGTAAATATATATTTAACTTTATAAATCAACTTATTTCTAGTAATTAGAGTTACTATTATAGAATATATCATGTGCAACATAAAACTTTATTAACATTTCTTAGAGAAATGTTTCTTATTTACATATGGTTATAATTTTTAAAATTATGATTATATTTTAAACATTTCACTCATTTTAGAAGCCTCATTCCTTTACAAATAATGTGTAAGAAATTCGAATTATTTAATTTTAATTTCAAAGAATTATATGTATTTGAAAATTGTTTGTATTTTCAGCCCTTGAGACAAAGTTAACATCCCTGAGACTTCTTAAGATCCCAGAGACAGAGATGTGGAGCCTGGAAAGTCACTGTGGTGACCACTCACAAATTGTAAAAAATTCCCGTTTCGTTGTCTTTGGTGAAGTATTGAATATTTTATAAAAATTTTACTTATACTTCTCAAAATCTTACAACACTTTACAAAAAAAAGTCTGACCGTCATTTTTATACACTATGCCTGCTGGTGAATTATCTTGATCTGTAGTCTTTATATAGCCACGGTAGTCTAGTGATCAAGGTAACGGACTCGTTGTAAAGATGTGTCAAGAGTTCGAGCCTGTATCGTTAAAGACCCGCCTTGCAGAGGGGGACGATGCATGTAAATGTTCAAACGTTCACCCGTTGGTATGGTGTGGAAGTTAGGAGAAGGGGTTCCAGCTCAGGTGTCACTCTCGTCACTTGACCGTGGTTCAAAATTACGAGGTCCGTCACCAAAAACCCTTGTGCAGCTTTATAGCGTGACTTAATATAACTCTCATTCTGAAGTCTTTATAACAGAAAAAAAGTCTATGTGGTGAGCGTTCACAAATTGCAAAGAATTTTCGTTTCATTGTCTTTGGTGAAGTATTGTTTAATTAAAATAGATTGTGTTTCCATATTTTACAAAAAAAAGTTTGTCTGTATAATCTATGCATAGTATGTCCCAAAAAATCAATACTAAATTATCTGGATCTATAGTCTTACAACAGAAAAAATTGCAATTTTGATGCACAAGACCTTTTACTAGAGAAGAGCAAGATAGACAAGTTTATGATAATCTACATTTTTGTTAAAACTTAAAGTGTTGCATACCCAATTATGTAAATTAAATAATTGCATTGCATTTTTATTGGAACCGAAAATTAAATCTCATGAATCTCGAAATATGGGACAAAAGTAAACGGACACTATAAATATTTTCCCCACCACTTTGTGGAAGTTCGGTTAATAGGTAAACTAATGTAAAGAAGTATATCAAAGGATAACCTTAAGATTTGTTAAAGAATGATAAAGAAAAAAAAATGGACAGAATTACGAATGTCAGAGAAATAAGCATCAATTCCTTATTATGTTATATGAGAAAATGAAAAATATAAAAATATTAGTTTCAAAACAAAAGATTAATACAAAAATTGCTTTTTGAAAATAAGACTTATGGCGTGAAAAGTTAGGTTAACATTATATTTAAGCTGAATCTTGTGACTCTTTATCTAAAGAGAAATGTAAAAACGGTTCAGTAACACACGTTGTAACAGTACCAAGAATTTAATTTAAATCATTTTTATTATTACTTATTATAAATTCTAGTTATAAAATTTCTTTGTTTCCATTACAAATAAAAGTTGAGAGAATTCTTTTAAAAGTGCATTATAAAGACCTAAAATTTCAAGTAGAAAAATACTCAGTTAAAAAACAACAACTTTTTATCCAATTTAATAACCTTAAGAAATGTTAACAGGTAATATTTCTTTAATTGATTGGGAATTTACTAATAAATCATGAAATATTATTGAGTTACTTAAAAAATATTACCCTTTTAAAAATTATTGAAAAGTTGTTAAAATTTTCTTTTTTTTTTTTTTTTTGGTAACCTGAAGACATAGATTTATTACTGACCGTTATGCATGAAGAGTGTTTGGCATAATAAAGTTTTATATTTTATAGTTGAAGAACTAAACATCTAATAATCGGGACTAAATTTTCGATGCACGTTAAATATGTTGAGGCTCAAACGTCCTCCTGTTTGTGGGGTGTGGAAGCCAGGAGAAAGGCATGTCAACTCAGGTGTCGTTCTCATCACTAAAACATGGTTCAGAATTAAAAGGTCCTTCAACTAACCCCTCAAGTAACTGAACAGTGCAATTTTAATATTCACTCACACACTAACTTTTATTCCATAATATTAATTATCAATGCAAATATTAAAAATAAATTTAAATAATGTATACAATTACACACACACACACAAACAGAACAGATATTTAATTAAAAAAATAACAGTTTGTACAACTATTTTCTAAAATAAATTGAAATACAATTTTAAAGTATTAAATATATATATACGAAAAAGCATTTAGAATTATTAAATGAAATGAAAGGGGATTTTTTAGTCACAAAAAAGTCTCGTACCTTGAATTAACAAAATATGCTTGGTTATTATATTTAGAGCAAATATAAAGATAATTTATTTGCGTTTCGAAACAGTGATTAAGATATAGAAGTTGCTTTTGGATAAAGGAATGTTGGAAATTTTTTTTAGTAGTTAATGTTTTTTTTCTAAAATAAAAATGTGCTATTCCTAAATGAACAATACGAATGTCGGTAAAAACAAAATATTGTATGGCCATTCGCTTCAATAAAAATTTGTTCTGAATAAACTTATAAGATGCCTTGAATATAGCCCGGAGACTTGAAATATTTTTTTGGCTTAAAAATAAATAAAAACTCTTATGCTTCACCCCCTCCCAAAAAACTTCATTGTTTTTCTCATTTGCTGAGGATATTTTTTTTGTATTTACTGTCTTGTTAAAAATAAGGCAAAGAAAAGATAATAAAACTTTCCAAAAGAAGTTACTTCTATGTTTTTATTTCTTTTGAAACTTGAAGAAAAAAAAGACAGAAATGAAGTGGAAATAGTTAATTAGAATGCTTTCCGAGTAAATCCTTCGCATAAATTCTCCTCAATTTTTACATATGGAATTGTTTGAAATGCGGTGTTGAGTTTCATGCATATTGATTTTTCTCATTTGCTTTCCCCTTTTTTCATTCCTAGTCCTGTTTTCAAAAATAAAAAAAAAATATTTTCTTTTATATTTATGTTAATGTATAGAATATTCTTTTTTTTTGCTGAAAAAAGATTATTCAATTTTTTGTGAACGTAACATATTATTATACATATTTTAATTTTACTAAATTTTATACTAATTATAAAAATTCATTTTTATTAAATACCCAATGAATAGACAAAAAAATATTATGGTAATAAAAAATAATCAAAAAACAAAAAAAGTCATTTTCCCTCTTTAATGGCCAGCTTAGGATTTTCTTTTTTCCATCTATATAATTTTTTCCTTGAGTAATCATAAACTGATGTTTATTGTTTTTTCATTTAAAGAAATAATTGAATATTTTAAGAAAATTATATTAAATTAATTAATATTTTTTCGGTTCAAAACTAAACGGATTTAGGCAGCATAATGCATGTCATTTATTTCATTTAGGATTCTAAGTAATTTAAACTAATATTTTACTCGAGTAAAATATTTTGACAAATGATTCCTTATAAATTTGTTCAATTCATAATATATTTCATAAGTAGTTAAAGACTTTTTTAACTATATTGATGAAAAATTCTTGCCTAATTTCTGATTTGAACAAAATAAATAATAATAATCAATTTTTGAAAGTTATCAAGTAAGATAATTATCAAATTTTGAAGATTTAGGAAACTGGAATATACTGGGTGTCCGAAAAGTATGACTTTAAAATATTAATTACAAAAAAATATTCACTTACGGTTTTTTGTTTCATAAAGAAATTATCAAAGTTTTTTTTACAATGATTTTTTAAAAAACAAAACGAAAAAACAAAAATATATTCACTTAAAAACAAAAAAATAAAAAATAAATACTCACTGACAGTTTTTTTTTTGTTAAACAATTCACTTAAAAATATTCCCTTAAAAACAAAATAATAATAATAAATATAAATATTCACTGGCAATTTTTTTGTTAAACAACTCACTTAAAAATATTCACTTAAAAACAAAAACAAAAAATATTCACTTACAGTTTTTTTTTATTCATAAAGAAATTATCAGTTTTTTTATAATGCTTTATTCCATGATTTCAATGTTCGAACCATTAGCTGCGTGCAACATATCGACTTTATACGAGATTTCTAGCCACGTTCTATGAAGCATTGTAGGATAAACATTCTGAATGGCCACTGTAATTTGATTTTTCATTTCATCAGTGTAACTAATTGAAGACTGGTAAACAATGTTTTCCACGTATCCCTCCAAGAAGTCCAAGAGTGTTATGTCTGGAAATGTAGATGGCCACAACATAGGACTTCCTCTTTCCATCCATCGCCTGGGAATTTTTTCCTCACTTCCAAGCTCCAGTGTGGTGGCGCTCCATTTACTCTGTACACGTGTTGCAGATTTAAATTCATTACCAGTTGATTCATAGTGTGACCAATTTCAGAATTTTTATTGTGAATCAAGTTATTTACATGAAATTTTTAATGTGGTTTCCTTTAGCATAGTACACTTTAAGTAAACGTTTCGGCAAAGCCAAAAGAGATTTTTCAACCATTTTTTGGTTTATTTTTCCAACTCCCACTTTGATTGCTTTTTGAAACCCTGGGAGAGGTCTTACTTTACGTCTATTTAATTGTTTTTTTAAGTATCCCCATTCAAAAGTATCGCAAGAAACATAGTCAAGGGATAGTGGTAGTTATTTCTCAGGAAGAAGACAATTTATTTTTTTTATCTTTCAGTTCTTTTATAGTTGACTTTGCAGTTTGATTTGGTGCAGAATGTTGGGGGAAAACAAAGTTTGCTTGAGAGTAAAGATGTTTACTTTTTTTGATGAAGTGTTTCAAAACTTTTATTATGATAGTATTTAGCACAGTGCTTCTCAAACTTTCAATACTGGCGCCCCCCTTTTCAATCACAATTTTTATCGCGCCCCCCTTATACATAATAATTTACTGAATGCAATAATAATGCACTTTTACGATAAAGCAACAATATTTATTATAAACCGTACAAATTCATGACATAAGTATTAAATTTTGTATATGTTACTTTTAAGCAAAAAAAAGTTAAGTAATAGGATAATTACTAAGCTATTTTTCCTTTCTCTAATTTTTAAATTGGAACATATTACAAAATGCGGTGGTTGCTTTGAAGACAAAATATAGATATCAGCTAAATATAGAAAATGTACTCAGAGGGTCAATTTCTTATCTTAAAACTCCTTTCAAAAACTTTGCTTTGTAAGACAAGACCATGGAAGTAGCTAATAATTATTAAACTTGTTCTTAATTTAGTATTAATTAATTAGTCATAAAATACTCTGTGCACCACTCATACATTAAAAGCAGTGTTTCTCAAACTTTCAATAATGGTGACCCAATTTTCAATCATAATTTTTGTCTCGCCCCCCTGTACAACACTAATGTATTTACTGCAATAAAAATGCACTTTGAGAGAGAGAGAGACGCTAAAGTTACAATACGATCTTAATTATAAACCGTACAAATTAATACGATAAGTATATTAAATTTTGTGTATATGTAACTTTTAAGTAATATATATTTTAAGAAAATTACTTAAAATATATATTACTTAGAATTATGTTATTTTTCTTTCTCTAATTTTTAAATTGGAACAGATCGCAAAATGATGTATTTAATTAAAGATTTATTTCTTTCAGCATTCATTTCTCAAAGTACAAATGTCATTAGAAAAATAGTCTAGTCAATGTCGCTCTCTATCATATCCATCACATCTGGCATTATAGGGTACGTTTGCGTGAGTCTGGGCAACCTATCGGACGTCTGCGCAAAACATGTAAAAATGCTTTTCTCGTACAATTCCAGTCAGTTTTGGTCGACTCGATACTCCTATAGCTACCGAATGTAGCTTGAATGTACATTTTTTAAATTTCCACGTTAATTGTAATTCACGGTAATTAAGTATTTACGGCAGTAGATTAAAACAATATCATACATACATTTTTAAGTCGTAAGCAAACATTCGACCATAATAAAGAATCAACAAGTACACAGACGAACGAGCATGGTTCCGAAAATTAAATCAAGGCGATCTTCTCAAAAATACTTAAATTTTCGATTTACCAGTACTGAAGTAAATGATGGGAAAAAAGCCCCAGCTCGATATGTGTTAAAACTTACAAATCTGTAGAACAACATGTGAAAGTTGTTTTTAAAACATGTAAAATCATTTAGCTATGTTGGCAAAGAATTTTAAAAAGTATTTTCTGGATGAGGACAGCTTGGTAGCAAGTTACGAGTGGATTAGGGATTTATTTCAAGATACTCCAGAAGGGCTCTCAACTTCCGAAGAAGAAATCTTCATAGATTTCACATCCAGTGAAAAATTAAAAGGCAATTTTGTAATAAATCGCTCTTTGAATTTGGGGTAGAGGTCGTTGAGGAATTATCTGTACTGAAAACAAAAGCACTTCGTGTACTATTACCATTTTCAACATCCTACCTTTTTCAAACCGGATTTTCTGCAGTGGATGCCTTGAAGACAAAATATAGATCTCAGCTAAATATAGAAAAATAACTCTTTAAGTGTCAATTTCTGATATTAAACCTTCCTTTGAAAAACTTTCCTCTACAAGACAAGCCCGTGAAAGTCCCTAATAATTATTAAACTTGTTCTTAATTTAGTAATAAGATTGATTGATTGAATATTAACGTCGCACTGTTCAGCTGCACGAGGATTTTTGACGACGGACCACGTAATTTTGAACCATGGTCAAGTGACGTGGATGACACCTGAGCTGGCACCCTTCTCTCCTAACTACCACACCACACCAACGGGAAAACGTTTCAACTCTCAACAGATTTAACGTGTATCGCTGCCCTACATGGCGGGTCTTTTAGTGGTACTGGGCTCGAACTCGTGACAAGGCAAGCCACGATCCGATACCTATACCACTCAGCTACCGCGGCCAAATTCAGTAATAAGAAATTATTTATAAAATACCTTCTTCAGTACTGATACATCAAACGTATACTGGCTGAAACACCGACTCTTCGCACAAGTTCATTTTTTAAAAAAATAAAACATTATTCTTGATATAATAGCTGAACTGTAAGGAGAGTAAAACTGTGCGCACGACATTGTATACAAAAATGTAAAATGATTTTTTTTTAGATAAATGCTATAATTGTAAATAACTTTTTAAAAGAACTGTAATTTTAAATCTCACACAATTAGCATTTAGGATTAATGTTAAATTATGAAAAAGAATATAAAATTCCGATGAAGAATAATTGTGTTACTTTTTAACATTTAAAGCGAGAAGACTTCAAAATGTTTTAACCCGGGAGCAGGCGCGTACTCGATACTAACATTAATGGTAGTGCGAGGGGACTCAGTCACCCCAATCATTTGTTTAGAATTATTTTTACTGTACACGATACAAATCGGAATTCTAGTGAATATTTTAATTTATAGAAAGTATACTTACCTTCTTTCAAGGACTATTCAATTCTTTGATGATTTGAGAAAAAATCCAATAAAACTGAACTAAAATGATTCAAAAGTACAAGACCATAATAAAGGACGCAAATCAGACACTTTTCAATTATCCTAGAGAAATGTTAAACCAATAAATTCTTTTCCAAATATCGCAAAACTCAATTATTTACAATTTCCCTAAGCGAAAAGCAAACGCATAAAAGATGGGAGGGAACTAATATTGATAATAACCATACCATAAGATTGAAGGTCAATCAAATGATTAGCAAACGTACTATGCAGCCTAGCTGAAAAGTGAATCATGACTTCCTTTTCTTTTTCTACAACTAATGTACAGTATTTCAATAATAATTACAATGGTGAATTGTTTATCTTCTTAGAATTTTTCTCAGGGTCTGGGTTTCGTTTTTTCTTTTAACGAGTAATATTTTATGTTAAAACGTAATAAAAAATCTCTCATTGAGGAAATACAGCAAATAAAACAAAATGGTTTTTTTCTTTAATTTGGTTTTGGGATCAAAGATAGCTATTTGATGACGGAAAAAAGCCAGATAATAAACATAAATTATGTCAGTGTTGTTGTTTGTATTTTTTTTTTATTATGGAAGAAAACATTTTGTTTTACTTCTCTTTTCGGTAATTTTTTTTTAAAAAATCTTTAAATTTTCGATACGCTCGCGCCCCCTTGTAGGGTCATCGCGCCCCCCCAGGGGAGCGCGCCCCACACTTTGAGAAACACTGATTTAGCATCAATTTTAGACTTTAGTTCTACAAAAACTGGTTTTGTTAAGCCTTTAGAGGATATTCTCACCCATACCATAACACCTGACGACCAAATTGCCTTTTGCAAAACAGCCGCGTCTTTAAGACGCTTTTTGCGAGAAATATATTGTATCTTCGTTTTTCCAGATGTGAATGGAAGATGAAATAGATGTTTAACCGAATTAATCCATGTTTTGTATTTACCTTTGCATAACATTAAATACAGAAGCCAAGAACGTCTTCATCGTTTTTCTACGGCCTTAACAGACATTTGATGACAGACTGGTGAATTTACTTTTTCATAGCCAATTTTCTTTATCTTACGCCAAATTGTCGTTTACAATACCTGTAGTTTCTTTGCTAAAGTTCTTAGAGGCAGAGGATTTTCTACAGCGATAAGTCTTTTCAGTTTCTTTTTTTCTTTTCCTCCAAGGACTTCCTTTCATCTTCTTTTTTTTCCTGGAGCTTTTGACTGCCAGCCAAATTTTATTTCTTTTCGAAATTTAGATAGTAATTCATAAGAAAAATATCTTTTCTAATTTTTGAATGCTTCATTTATAGCAGAATTTGAGCAACCATCCTCCAAAAGCTTTAAAACTTCATTTCGGGTTTGAGGATATAACTTCGTATCTATAATTTACTCTCACTAATAAAAACAGTTAGGTTGGTAATTTAAACATTTCGTTTTTAAAATATAACTGACAAAGGATCGATAAAAATTTACCATAATTAGTTGTATGCTTCTAAAATTGGTCACACTAATTTTAAATTAAGCTGTAAACCATGTTACTACTTATGCTCGTCCTTGTGGTGAAGTCATTTTTAAACGAGAATGTTGTAAAACGTGGAGTTGGACCATATAGTTTGCATTTCTTTAAACATAAACTTTAATTTTTTTCTTTAAGTAACATAAAACTGTAAGTGAAAATCTTATTTTTCATTAATTTTGAAAGTGTAGTCATTCTTTTCGGACAACCTATATTATCCTGAAAATGAAAATTCTAATAAGTTTGAACAATTCTAATCAGTTTATTTTGGTTCTGCATTTTTAAAAATTGAAAAAATATTGAGCGATATGAGTTTATAGAATGTTGAGAGCATGATTTATTGAACTCTTGAAAAAAAATGTTATCTAGGGGAGTAGGTTATAGCACTCAAAAGTTGCTTCAATATATACCTATTGTATTGTATGTCAAGCTTTTTCCCTTTTCCTTATTTTCCCTTAGTGTTTCCTTACCTCACTCGATAATATTGGAAAGGTATTTGGCGGTTTGGCGAAGGGCGACGCGTTTTGAAGTACGCCAGAACTTTTTATCCAATAAAATTGGATTATTTTCGCGAGAGAAGGTTCTTCAAAAATGTTTCAAGAATTCTGTTAGTGTTGTTACAAAGTTGAAACTTTTGCGAAAAATAAGAATAGTTTTCCAGAAGAAATTCGATTGTTAAGTAAAAGTTCCGCATATATTCTTTATTTCACTGTTTTGCTACTCGTTAAAACCTGTATAAGTTATTGCGCATCAGAATTCCAATAGTTTCTTTTTTGATACGAACAATAGAGGATTCCTTGCAGTAAAAAGTATTCGTTACATTTGATTCTGCTCAAAAGTAGAACATCACAATTTTTGTACATCTATGAGGGTACTTGGAGACAAATTGTTATCATTACATCTGCAAAGAAGTTCGAAAAAAGTCAAGGAAGTTTTGTTGCTATTTCTCTTAACTTATTTTGATATCATTTTATCTACAACTATACATACACAAATCACCTTGAAATCAAATACTATTTTGCAGTCAATATAACTAAAAACCGAGTACTTTTTAAGGGAAATGAAAAAAAACAAATAATAATGGGATGAACCGAAAAATGCACATTTACATACTGATTCTGAAGGAAAATGAAGTTATAAGTCTTGACAATAAATGAATATTCTTCTCTAAGCATATCATTCATAATTTTAAGTAAATTATTTTTATAATATATTTCTTACAGTAAATTATAAACTGTAATATTGAGATAAAAATAATTACTGTACCAAGTTTCCACGAATATATTTATTAAAAATTTCTTAATGAACAATTAATTCTATTAAATAATTATAAAAAAAATTCAGAATTTCTCAAAAAACGTGATTTTTTAAATTTTAAGCAATAGGAAAGGTATACGTTCATAAATTCAATTGTGTACAAACTGAATATTTTCATTATCATACTTACAAATGAACAGATTTATCTTCTGTTCCTCTTAAGTATTTAAATTTTGAATATTTTTTTATAATTTCTAATGGCATGTTCATTTGTAGTTATATTTAGTGTTAAATTATTTCTCCTGTATATTATTCTGGAACACCAATATTTTTATGAGTAATGATTGGATGTTCTGGGAAAAAAATTAAAGCATTTACAAATCTCTGTGACTCCTGAATTTAAAAAAAGCTATTATGAAGTAAGATTTAAAATATTTTTGCAATAAAAGATGTAATTGTCACGTGTAATATATTTCCGATAAATAATAATTTAAATTCCACATTTACTAACTCAGTTGTTGATTTGCTTTAATATCCCTTGTATTAATATCCTTTCAGGACTTTTTATCATTAACATAAAAGCCAGAGATCACCAAACCTTAGAATTTCAAGGATCGCTAAATGTAGAATTTTATATTTGGCTGACCACTAATATAAATTTAGAAAAAAAGATAAATACATTTATATAATAATCACAAAGCTTTTGTTTTATTTATGTAAAATATACCTATTAAATGTAACAAAGTTATAGAGTAATTATATTAAAATATGATAAGAGGTTAAGTTTGTTTATGTATTTTATATTTTATATGTAACTGAACTCAGTGGCGCAACAGCCCATGAGGGCCAAAGCCTACTGTGTCTATCCCAGTTTACGTGACTTTAAGGGCTGGGGTGCATGTGCAGATGTTTCGGTCAAGTGGTCTGCCTGACGCGAAACCCCCAGTGTTCAGTTTCCAAGCAAGCTTGGTACTCCTTTATCGATCCACTGAAGGGATGAAAAGCTGAGTCGACTTTTCCCAAACCCGGGATTTGAGCCCCGGACATGTGACGTGTAAAAGCGATGCACTACCAATCAGCCTCTGGGCTTCCATTATATATATATATATATATATATATATATATATATATATATATATATATATATATATATATATATATATATATATATATATATATATATATATATATATATATGTATATATATATATACATATACATAAGCTCTTTTATCCTTTGTGTTTTATGTGCTCATATGCGTATTGTGATCGTCATTGCTTTTTAATGCTTTATCCGCGTGTGAGTGTTCTTCCCTGATCTAATATGAAATACCTCTGGGATTATATAAACTCCTGATGTTACGCCGTTAAAAATAAAAATGCTGAATGCCCATTCTGAAGAAGTTTCCTGAAGCCATGATTAAACCGAAACTAACACTCGGCCAACGCTATATATATATATATATATATATATATATATATATATATATATATATATATATATATATATATATATAATAAGTATGATATATTTGTTCCAGTTTGTTTGAAATCCGTTTGTGGATTTTAGGTTCCAATAAAGTCACCTCAAGATGAAGAGCCATGCTTTCTTCAAGCCGAGACCACATGACGAGGTTTAATTGCTGCTATAGATGAAAATGTCTTTTTCACAAATATGTAGTTGAAAATTAAGTTGAATTATTCAGTGATTTTTCTCTTAGTGTTGAGTATTCAAGTTTTATAGAGAATTTAAAATGAGGTCTTGATATCTGGAATTCAGTTTTTAAGCTGAAATTTCGCTAAAAGTAGTAGCTAAATTAAAAAAAGTATAATCCATGATTCATAATATGTTTTGTTACTCGTCATTTTTGAAACAGAATCTTCATAAAAGTATACATTATGTTCCAATTTTTTATGGACCATAAAGGTTTTTCGCGGACCACCTGTTGGCAACCGCTGACAAGGGCTGTTAGCGATCTACGAGTATATCATAATCTTAAAATATGATTAAGTGGGGGGGACGACACACTTGAGCTTCTAGGTTTATTACTTCGTGTATAAATTGAAATACGTTTTCTAACAACATCATCATGCAATATTTCCTTCAATAAAAGGATTGACATTTTTAGATAAAAAAAATGAATGTTTTAGTTTGGAAACTGATATATAACTGAGCTATGAAAAAAAACCTAAAATTTAGATTAATCACAATGTGGTCACTTAGAAAAAGTAAGAAGTATTCAAATATCTTTCAGAAGATATACTTTATTTTTAGCTAGTTTACTTTGTGGGTTTATTCAGATCTACTGATTCTAAATTCTTTCAGCAAATTCACGTTCACTTGCTGAAATTGTTTGCGCAAATATACAGAGACCAAGTTAACTTCATTTTTGATTTCAGTACTTATTGGTGTTCCTTAAAAAGTCGAGAGAGAGATTGATATTTAGAAGATAATTTTAGATATTAAATATACATTTTTTTCACTTATAAGAAAGTTATTACCATTTTGGTTTGAGTTTTTTTTTTACCATTACCATTTTGAGACTTAGATAATTTAATTTTGAATGCAATGGCTGTAGAGACTTGTGATAATATCTAAGTATAATCCATTTATAAAAATTCATAAGCTTCAACTTTCCAATCCATTTTCTCTTTAATCTACGTAATTTTTCTTAAGCGGAATGGGTTTATTGTTATTTTATTTCCAAAGAGTCCAGATTCCTGGGAATTTATCGAATTAAACAAAATACTTTTATTCTTTATTTTACTTCTTGCATGAGCCTGCCATCTTAAAAACTTAACTGGTCCTTTCAAATTCAGTTAAAATGTAATTAATTAATAGGCCACGTATTTTCCCTTCAACATATTCTCTTTAAAATAACGATGCTCAAGGTATACGAATATTTTTAAAAGTCAATTTTGAGTCAAAACATCCATTTTTCAGTTTTAGTATAATAATAAATCTTAATTCTTTAGCTTTCAAACTCTGTTTGCATTTTGTTTCTGTCTTATTTAGAAGTAAAGCTGTAGCCCCTGTTCAATATTTAAAGTCAAAGTAGCATTCTTTTTTCCAGAAATGAGCTGAAATCTTTGATTTCGCTTGAATTTGTTAATATATTAGATAATATATAGCATATAAATTAGTATATTAAGGTTTACTGTATTAGTATATTAGTTAATATAAAGGATTTAATACAAATGTAAGAGTTGGAGTTAAAAGTTATTATTATCGTTTTTTTAAAATCAAATTTATAACATGTTATGCTTGAACAAAAAGTCAAAATAAAAAAGAAATATTACGGATCAAAATTTGGGAAATACTTAATATATGTTTTGCAAGAAGTTAACTACTCTCATAACTGTAGATTTAGTAGTTATTATTATTGTTAATGATAAAGTTCAAGATATTTGCCGCAAAAAAAAAAACAAAACAATAACATTATAATTTTTGCCCCTTTACTGACGTACATTTTTCTCAATAATTGCTTTATAAATAATATTAGAGTTGTTAATTTTCTAGAAAAAGCTTATTGATGGTAGTAAAATTATTAAATTAAAAATATCTTGATTTAAAGTTGAGTTGTGATGTTTTGCAAAAGTTGCTTTTTATTGCTGTTTTTACTCATTTTTTCTAGTTAAAAAAGAATAAAAACAGTGAGAACAAAATATAAAAAAACTAATCTTAAATGAATATTTTTTAAGAAAGCAAAATTTTAAAAGAATAATTTGAAATGTATATATTTGAAAGTATTTGAAATGTTTTTTTAGTGTTAAGTTTTTAATCATAATGTAACATACGGAGCAAAAAAAAAGTAATGTTAAAGAAAAAATTATTTAGATAACTTTATAGTCTGAATAACATTAGAGTACATTGATTAAAATTAATTTTTTTGAATTTTTATTCACTATTTTAGTTATTTTATTGTTTTTTACCAAACAAATTGATAAAAAAGGAATTGAAATCTAAGTTATTATTTCTTTAGAAACAGTAATTTCCTGAGCTGTCACTCAAATATATCATCTGTCAAAACTAGTTTTTGTATCAGAGAAGTTTCTGAAACATAATAATTAATTTTAACTTTTTTTATTTATTACCCAAAACATTTTCTTTCACCTTTCCACTTCAACGCTTTTTCGTCTATAATAAACAGTTAGTAGCGTAAGAGATTTAATCAAATTTTATTTCATCCTTTGGAGAGACATGTGCCCCATTATGAATAATAATATTGAAACTTCAGTTTACATGAATTCAAATTCATGCTCTTGAAACAAAACAAAAAAATTGGACAGAAAAAAAAGCACATTCTACTTTTTCATTACTTCAGAGTACTATGTTTTTATATATATTGCTATTTCTAATAGTAGTAATACCGTGGCGAAGAAATTCTTGGAAAACATATGCTGTATATTATTTAATTTTTTTTTATAAAAACATACCCTCAGTATGTTTGATCCTCTGAATTAAGTTAAGTATATGAGTTTTCCTAATGGTATTAATATGCGTCTTCTCTGTACTTTATTAAAAGAAAAAGGATCATTTGATTTAATAAAAGTATCATTTTTCTTTTTCGTACGTAATAGAAACTAAGCAATCAATATAAATTCTATGTCCTTTTTTTTCAGATTCAAATAAAAGTCATGAGAGAAACAATTATTGATGCTGATTGAGTACACTTTCATTTCTATACATTTCGAAGAATTTTTATTTTTCACAAGCAGCGTTTTCAATTTCATCCACACACAGAAGTAGTACTTTTTTCGAAAGGAAGTGTTGAAAAGGATTAGCTAAACAAAGTTTTCACAATAAGCAGATTTAGAGCGGAAGCTATTTTTAAAATATTCATATTTATAGGAAAAATATTTCCTAAAAAGAGAGGATGATACGTAATTAAAAATGCTATTAAATTAAATATAAAAAATAAGGTACTGTATTCATTGTTTTTTTTCCGAATAAATATATTACAATAATTTTGTATTGTTTTTGCATGGTTCTATAGTTACAAAAAGTGAAGAATTTCGTTTTCAATATTAATAACTTGCAAAAAAATATATAGATAAATTTTTTTAATATAAAAACCTGACGAAATTTAGGTACAATATTTTTATTAAAAAAAATTCAGTACTTAAATAGGTAATTGTAAAAAAAGTGTTTTCTTTTTTTTCAAAATAAGAATTCTTATTCGCTTGTAACAAACCAATATAAATAAAAAATTACTCAGAGAGGTAAAATAATACAAAGTAAAAAAATTCATGTCATTGATGAAAAAAAGAAATTAACAGAATAAGTGTTCTTGATAGAAAAACACACCAAAATAATGAAACAGTTTTAACTTTTTTTGATAGTTTTATTTTACATATAAAGTTATATTGTTTCTCAAAAAAAAGTATGAATTTACAAAAATAAATAAATAAATATTTATCTTACCAAAAGGCAAGTTATAGCAGCTGGTTAATAGCTTCAAATTTTAACCGCTAACTAATAAAACTTCGAACAATAGTAAAAAAGTTCTAAAAAAATGTTGTGTTAATGATACGATAACTCATAACCAACTTATCTCAATACATATTTTGGGATCAAGACCATCAATTTTAAGCTGAAAAATCCAATAGCTGAAACGGAAACTTTGCTCTCCCGTTAATTTCTTTCCCCTCTCAGACCAATTAATGATGCTTTATCTTTCATGCTAATTTGCTAATTGCAAAAGGGAGTCATGAATAAAATAAGAAGCGGTCGTCCAATCATTATCGGTCCAATCTGTGTGGCTGATAGCAAATGGACGAAGTTTGCCCTAGAGGCATACGAAATATGTTTTCTTTAATGAATATCTAATATGAAAGTAACCATATGTGTTTTTAATATCAGTGTTTAGTTAGATATTGGTATTTAATTCTTAAAAATCAATCTTTTCCCTCTTACTATATATAAATGCTAGCTACGTTGAAAATTTTTGTGATAAATGATTTTACGCAATGAATTATTTTAGCTATTGAAAAAATACGGAGGAAAGTTAAGTAGCATCGACAATTCTTGGGAATTCTTTATTAATGCAATGCGGCAGATAAAAATTCAGGTAATTGATTCTTTAAAGGAAACTAGTAAATATATTTTATCATAATGCAAAATAAAATTAATTTTAAAAGTTAATATTATAATTTTTGTCTTGCAAGGTTTTGTGCCTGAGGCTCAGTGAAACAAACACAAATAACATTAAGCACTTAATCCAAGTTGTTAGAAAAATTTAAATTGAATCAATGAAATCAATTGTTACTTTATTATTTAATAGAATGAGTTCGTTAATTTCATTAAGGGGACATGAAATTGTCCTTATATAAAGAGTGTTTTTTTTTCCAGGTATAGAAGTTTAAGTTGGCATTACTTTCTAAGATGGCGACCGATTTAACAGCTGTCAAGTGATTTATTCTTAGTTTGGTTTGGCAATTCATCATGAATAGACTCACGCCTGAACAACGCTCTCAAATTGTGCAATTTTATTTCGAAAATAATGGTCGATTTTCATAAGCGAATTTTGTTTAGCGATGAAGCGAACTTCTGGTTGAATGACTACGTCAACAAACAAAACTGCCGCATTTGGAGTGAAGCTAATCCACAAGTGTATGTCGCAACACCGTTACATCCAGAAAAACTGACTGTTTGGTGCGCTTTATGGGCTGGTGGAATCATTGGTCTGTACTTCTTCAAAAACGATGAAAGCCACAACGTTACAGTCAATGGTGATCGGTATAGAGCCATGATTACTAACTTTTTCATTCCTCAATTGAACAATCATGATGTCCAGGAGCTGTGGTTCCAACAAAACGGCGCAACATGTCACACAGCTCGTGCCACAATCGATTTATTGAAAGACACGTTTGGTGACCGCCTAATTTCACGTTTTGGACCTGTGAATTGGCCTCCAGGACCTTGTGATTTAACACCGCTAGACTATTTTCTGTGGGGCTATGTAAAGTCATTGGTCTATGCGGATAAGCCACAAACGCTTGACCATTTGGAAGACAACATTCGCCGTGTTATTGCCGATATACGGCCACAAATGTTGGAAAAAGTCATCGAAAATTGGACGTCCAGATTGGACTACATCCGAGCCAGCCGTGGCAGTCATATGCCAGAAATCATATTTAAAATATAATGCCACAAGATTATCTTTCGATTAAAAAAAATTTATTTCAATCGAATAATACATCATTGTTTTATTGCAATTTAAAGTTCTATACCTCTAAAAAAACACCCTTTATAATATATATATATATATATATATATATATATATATATAAGACAATTTCATATATATATATATATTTATATATATATATTTATATTTATATAAAAATATAAGACAATTTCATATATATATATATATTTATATATATATATATTATATTTATATAAAAGACAATTTATATTTATATAAATATATATTTCATATATATATATATATATATATATATATATATTTATAATTTATATATATTTATATTTATATAAAAGAAAATTTCATATATATATATATATATATATATATATATATTTATACAATTTCATATATATATATATATATATATATATATTTATTTAAAAGAAAATTTCATATATATATATATATATATATATTTTATATAAAAAAAATTTCATATATATATATATATATTATATAAAAAACAATTTCATATATATATATATATTTATATAAAAAACAATTTCATATATATATATATATATATTTATATAAAAAACAATTTCATATATATCTATATATATTTATATAAAAACAATTTCATATATATATATATATATATATATATATATATATATATATGTGTGTGTAATAATTCCTTATAGTATCCTTTTTATTAACTTTTTGTACTAATATTTAAAATAACTTTAACTCTTTGGTTTAAAATTTTAAAATTAACATTGTAATCTTAATCGTAATCGGCTAGCCCGAAATCCCTGTCCCGCCCATTCTATTCAATCAGAACTACTATTACGTAATCATCACGCGCTTGCACTGCTGGTATAAAAGCAAAAATCTTGTGTAATCGCTCTCTTTTGTCTACCTGCCTTCATCATGTAGTCAGCCGGCTGCAACGCATTCTATGTTTGTCTTTGAGCCATTAATGTTGCTTCTTGATATGTGTAATGCCGTCCCTACTGGATCTTTATGTGTTTCCGGATGTAAATAAAAAGGAATAATGATTTACATGAGTGCCTCTTTGATAATACCATACTCGAACCCTCTCCACGTAACACAGAAAATCACATCACCGGCCACGCCCTACCTTTGGTTCACCATTGTTTAAAAATCTCAACCATTCTCCAGAAATATTATAAAAATATCACACACACGCACGCACGCACACACGCACACACACACACATATATATACAGTGAATCCACATCCCCACACCATCTTAAAGCTATTTTTGTTAACGCTCAAACCACAAATATACATCTCAACCAACCATCAGAATATATCAAGTACTTCTTTAACTCTTGTTACTAGAAAAGTAAGGAATTCCCCATTTTTTATTTACATGCTTCCGTATATGTTTAAATCTCCACAGACGATTGCTGCATACGGAGTGACAATTTTTGGGTGCTTTTATCATGGCTTGGAGCACCTAGATTAGTGAGACTTAATTTGAACATAATACAGCGTTTCTCAAACTGTGGGGCATGCCCCTCTTGGGAGGGGGGAGCTTAATAACCCTGCGAGGGGAGCACGCGCATTTCGAAGAGTCGAAAATAAAAGGTAATTTTAAAAAATTATTAATTTACTGAAAAAGGCAAAACAAAATACATTCTGACACATTTACATTGATATAATGTACATGTAAATGTATCAGTACTGAAGAATGTATTTGTTAACTAATTTATCAATACTAAGTTAAAACACGTTAAATAATTACTAATGATTTCCACTGACTTTCAATATATAAAAAATATAATTAAAACTTAATACTTATTTTGATAATTTGTACGGTTTGTAGTTAAAAGTCGCGTATTGTAGCTTTAGCATTTTAGTGCATCATTATTGTATTCAGTACATTGCTATTGTACAGAGAAAGGCGTGATGAAAATTAAGATTGAAAATTGGGTCGTAAACACTGAAACCATGAAAAGCACTGACATAATAAATATAAACTACTATTAGTGATTCCTTTTTTGTACAAATGCAACATTCTGTATCATCCACCAAGATTATACCATATATATAGTACTGGTCATCCAATTTACAACAATACATGAAGGATAAGGGATAACAAAGTCAAACTTATTTACCGAGTGATATAAAAAGAAAACATGACTAAAATAACACCTTGTTTGGTACCATACGTACCAAAAAAGTTAGTATTTTGAGTAGCCTCCAAGGGTAGTAAATTTACCATTGCATGTTTGGATATTAAAAAAATACATTTGGATATGCTATTAGTGTATATAAATCGTAAGTAATGTAAATAATAATAAATTTCACATGTTACCTGTTGTTAAATTAGTACATCTGGAGTAGCAGATCTTGGTATATGTTGGTTATTCGCTTACCATTCACCGACTATATATGTTCGATGGACGACAGATTAGATATCGAGATGCATAGCCAAAGACCGACAGCAGAGTGAAAGGTGATGCTACTGATTACACGATATAAACAGGTTTAATAGGTTTCTCTAATTTAATTATTCCTTCACACGCACGCACTCACGCACATACACGAGTGTATAAGGTGTTTCGAATTGTCTTTTATCATGCCTTTTTGTAAAGGGTTTTTCCCGATCTGTCGAATGAACTATTTCCAATGTGCTGAGTGGACAGTAAACAGAACTCCCATTTACTTATTTCAAGATTCCTTTTAAAGCAATAGAGGGAGAGCAAAAAATATTAAGAAAGCAACTAAAAGAGAGTTTAAAGGAGTGGAGAAGATCACATGTTGGATATTTTACATTTTTGCCATGCAGTCGCTGACACTGATAGGTTAATTAGAAAAGTAAATTTAAGGTTAAAAACCTTTTAATGGTTTTTGCATCTTATTTAGTTGTATTAAAGTTTCATCAGGTAGATGTCTTATTTTATTATCGCTTTAAAAGTGGGAATTGTAAATGCATTTGTTTAAACAAAATAATTTATTTTTATTTTTCTGAATCTGACACGATGCTTGGACACATTTACTTGGAATTTAACTCAAGAAACTTCAAGAGGAATCTACAACCATAATAGTTTAAAAAAATGAATTTCTCTTTAAATGTGTTTTTTCAATTTCTCAGCAATAGTTTAAACTGAATAGCATGTTGTAAAAAGACAATTTTCATCAGCAAATAGTCGATATGATTTCATACCGAGAAATACATTTCGACATTAATCCATAGGCTGACACATGAACTAGAGTTAAATAACACCTGAAAACTTAGAAAGCATGACTGAAATGTTATATTATTTTTAATTAAAGTTGCCTGTCCCTATTTTAACTTTGAATTTCAATGATAGTTCTGAAACAGTTTTTTAAAACATTCAATCACAGAAAACAATGTTGCCAGAAATATTTTTAAGAAATATTATTGCTTTAGAAATATTTTTAATTTCAAAGAGTTTTTAGAATTCTATACAAAATATTTCCCATTTTTTTAAAAATATGATTCGCCTGTGATTAAAAAAATGATATAAGACTTAAAATGTTTTAAAATATTTTAAATGAAAAAAAATATATTACTTGGGCTACATTTTACAAATGTTTAATTTAAAAGAAGAGTTTTTTATTCCTAAAGAAAAAATATCTGAGAATAAGCTAGATATTGGCTCGATTCTTATTTTGTAATGTAATAGTTCATGATATATTGAAACAATGATTAGTCATACTTCAAAAATTTATATTTTTAAAAAATATATTTGACTAATTTTAACAATTAAGTGTTATGGAAAAAAAGAAAGATTTTCTAATCGAACATAGAGAAAGAATTTTTAATTTGAAAATGATATCGTGGAGCATAATTTTACGCGTATACGAAATCTAATTCATCACCTGTGACAAATTCTAAAAGGAAACTACAAAAGAAAGTGGAAATATTAAAAAAGGGAAATTAATATTTAGTGAAAAATATAAAACCGGTAAACAGAGAGTTTTTTTAATCATTTTTATATTTATTAAATTGCATATTATTCTAGTTTTAGCCATAAATAAGTTTTAAGCAGAAACTCAATGAGTCGAAGTTATTTGATAGATGTATGAATATAAACTGTGTAGTAATAAGTGAAAAAAAATTTATTCCGATAAAAAAAAGAAAAATAATTATGCATCAAAAACTCACAAAAAATAATACATGTACATCGATTATTATGATATATCAATAAACAAAGTGATTTTAAGTCACATATACCAGGAAATGTACTGTATATTTTAAGGATGCTTTGTCAAATCTACTGTATGAAATAATAATCATAAACAGTTCAGTAACAACAAATATTAAGCCAGCATTCTCTATTTTTCCTTTGAAACATGTTCCTTGTATTGGTTTCTTTTGAAAAGAGGAAGTGTAGTGTTGTTGGACGGATTCTTTTTATCATGCATTATGTATACTTTGATTTAGACACAACACAGTTCTTTCTTTATTTATCTTAAATCTGACTTCTCAGTATTTACAGGTTCATTGACTGCCTTGTTAGCATTCGTTTCTTTCAATAAAAAAGAAGGCTAGCTCGTTTTCAATTTTCGGAGAAGTTTTCGTATGTTATAAAGTTAACTATGCACGAAACTCTAATGCGAGAGAGAAATAAGCACATTTCAGAAAATCTAAAAACTTATATTAAAATTCAGGATGCAGGGTACTAAGAAAACTTCAAATAACTAGAAAAAATATTTTTCTTGAAATATGAAAATTGTGTTTCGCTTAGAAAACGGTAAACATTTTTATGCCCGTGTTACTCATATCATGATTTCGACTGAAATGAAACATTTGTATATTTCCCGATACATTTTTCTGAAATAGAATTCTGAAAGCATTTCTAAATCTTAGACTTTTCTCGTTTGACATTTTCCTATTCACTCTTCTTTGCATTCATATAAGGAATTCATATCTGAACGTCTGTTTTGTGGTGTTGTATTTGAATTAAATTTCGTAGTTACGTTCCTCTGAAAGTTCGACTGGAGACTGGTATTGGTGCAGCATCGCACAATTTTATTTGCTACTTTATGCGTTACGGTTTTTCAATCTTTGCTAGAATGCGTTGCGAAAAATATGAAACTGAAAAGAACTTATTGAAATTCTTTTGCTGTATTCCCATGATTATAATCAATATTCCTTTTAATAAAAAGAGACCCTCATATTAAATTACTATTCGAAGAAATGTAAACCTTTTGATGTTAAAATTTATGTATACGTAAAATGTTTACTCGTAAAATTAAAAAAAAATTCAGGAATTACATCATTTAAATTTTGATAAGAGTAGCTATCTAGAATATTATGAAAAAAAAAACTAATACTATTTCCGTTTTATTTATGGTTGTCAGAAACATGCTCGCTGTTAGACAACTGTATTTAGTTTCTTCACAGATATTTATCAGAAAACAATTTACCCAAAATTTAACAGAAATATTCTTTTGTTACAGGTTCCATAATCTCTCCTTAGTATATCCTTTCTTATTCATACTTCATACAGTGATTTCATAATTGAAATTTAATTTCACTAAATAAAAAAACCCTGATATTTATAACAAAGTTTTACTTAGCGTGCTACTGAAAATATAAGGAATGTATAATAACCATGCAATTCGAAGTTAATTCCACCAAACTAGTAGTAGGTAAGTTTATTGTATAATATTTTAAACTTTCATTTAAATCTTAAATAAACTTTCAGGCAAATTAAAGACATGCGTATAGAACCTCATAATTGAAAGAAAGAGAAAATACCAAAGAAAGAGTTAAATATGTGGTATCTTGACTTATAAGCCTAATAAATTTTTCCAAAATATTTTTCAGCCAAATATTTTTAAAAGACAACTTGTGTAGCATAAATAAAGAATGAAAAGGAACTTATTACTGATAGAATTCTCATTAGTCAAAAATTTTGAAGGGTTTGCATATCAACCTAAGCTTGCAAAAATGTCGGTTACCTTACAAATGTTTAGAAAAACTTTTGCACCTAGCAAAGTGATTCTTTTGGATGACATAAGGAAAACTAACAGTTTCAGCTTCTGAACCTGATTGCCAAGGTAGCAGCTATTTTACGTATAGACAATGTTTGTTTCATGGAAAGGATTCAAAACATTGATTTCGCAACACACTTTATTTTAAAACTGTAATAATATTGCATGACAAAAAGTAATAAAGAAATACGTAACACAGTAATTACATAAGCTACCGTACGGTCGGGTAATGGTCCATTATTCGGTAGTTAAGGCTCCGACAAAAACATCGATAGAAAATAATTTTGGGAATTTCCGAGAATTTTGCATGTATTGCTTTAAATCAGAATAGAATTTCATGAATACCAACTGTAATAAATACTTTAAATACAACTGTCAAATAAAATTAAACACAGAATTCTAATACGGTGTAAAATTATCTTCAAAACAAATGCTACAGGAAAATTTAAACTATCTAAACAAAACTATCTGAATAAGAATATAAAATACGAATACTTCATCATGAAAAGTAAATATATTCGCCCGAAAAAATTTTGGTGTTAAAAAAATATTATTTAAAATATAAAAGGAAACGTATATTATAATTAATATTAAAAATATTGAGATATTTAAGACATAGACAATATTAAAGATTGGTTTAAGACCCTTAAAGTATATGTTAAAGTTAATCCATTTTATATTTAGATTAAAACGCAAATCCTTTATGAAATATACTCGAGAAATATGTATTGAATAAATAATTAAATATTTTAGTACATTTTTTGATGTTAAAAATTTAAGACTGATATCTCCTTTTGAGAGATATGAAATGCTATTACATTTAATAACATAGAGAAAATAATATAAGTTTTGCATTGGTCCAATAATTAACTCAAGCTGAATATTTTTTATTATTATTTAAGTGAGGTGTGTGTGTGTGTTTACTGCTGAACATACAGATATTTTGAATACTCAAGATTTAAATGTTTCGTAAAATATTTTTATGGTTGTAAAAGATTTCTTAAATGCATTGAGTTGAATGGAGTTTAAATTTGAGTAAACTTAACATTTGATGAAAACATTCAATTAGATTAAACTCTTAGAATGGATGTTAAACGTCACAAAACTGTAGTTGAGAATAAAAGAATAGTTTAAAATTTTTGAAACATGAGTACGTTTCTCAGAATACCTTAGTGAGTATTAATTTTATACACCTGATTCGCTTCAATGTTAAATAAAATTTACTTTTATAAATAATTTTTAATATACATTTTCATATAAGTTTCGTCAATTAAAAATTTAAAAAAGGTGGTATATATCAAAACTTAAAATGCTTGGCTTAAATAAATAGCTTAATACGAACTCCTTTAAATAATATAGAGAAATCACAAAGTATGTTGACCGTTTCACTTTCAAATAAAGATACATTTGATCAATTTACTTAACACCTACTTTATAATTAAATTTGCATTGAATTTATTTAAGGAAGATATTAAAGAATAGATTTAGTTTGAGAGGTATTGTAAAATATAAAAGAAATGTCAAAATATTTTTTTAATAGATAGAGGCTTTAGAATTTTTAAAATGCATTGCTAACCAACAAAAGTTATAAGGTTTTATCCTACTTGAATATAAAATATTAAAATAGGGTAAGTTAATTTATATAGAATAGTATTTAAAGCTATTTGAATATTTTTTTACAATTGAAGAAATTATTAGTTTCCTAAAATGAATTTAAATAAAATAAAAATAAAAAATATAGACCTCTTAGAACGTTATGAAAGATTTGCAGAAACATAACCATTGGGTAATAAATTAACCTTTTTAAAATTCAACTGCATAATGTTAACTGTAAGATACGAAAGAGGAAAAAATCAAGGCTATAAATCATTAATAAAGTTTTCTAAAAACCACGCAACCTGAATTTTTAATTTGAGTTACATACTTGAGTTATAAAATGCTTGAATAAACATAAGATCTCATAAAGAACGTATTATACTTGAAAATTACCCGAATTCAGCTTATGATTTAATTCTTTTTTGATTCTTTTTTAAACAAAAAACTCATTCATCTTTCATTCAGTTTGCTTTGCTGACAGCTTAATTATACAAAATTCCAAATTTATTATTTTTTATATTTATTTCCTTTCAGTACCAGTTTTTAATTGTTTGACGAATTCGTAGCTCAAGGAAAATGTATCTTCAATTCCAAGAAGTTACATTTTTCTCATTTAGTTTATGAAAATTTATTTTTACTAAAGTACTCAACGTATAATGATGACATAATATTTAAAATTAATGTACAATAGAGAGAGAGAGAGAGTTAAGAGATAATATTTTGACTAGACGTAAATAAAATTATATATTATAATTAAGATTATATATATATTTAAAATTATAAAATTATAATTAAGCAATGGAAACATTTTCTTCTTTATGAATATGCATAACTATTTATTAAAGTTCTTTTATAAGTAATAAAATAAAAATAAAATAATTTTAAGGTACTTTATGATGTAAATAATAATCAAGCAGTTTAACATCACACTTACTTCAGATAAGTAGATATTAAAAATGTGTTATTTAAAAGCAAATAATATGTATATGAATATTTAAACTAAAATAAATAAAATAAAGTAAAATTTTTGTTTTAAACTTTCAATAACAGATTAAGAGACGATCTGAGGTGTTATTAAAGAAATTTTTAAAAATATCAGAGAAATCATTTTAGGAAGATTTTTAAATTGGAGATAAATGTATTTAACTGATAATGAACTACATTTAAATAAAAACAAATTTACGTATCATGTTTTTAAATTGCTTTAAAAATATCACTTACATTTTTATTGCATGTGATACTTTATTAAAATACTTGTTATTATATGCTGCATCTTGCTCGAAAAGAACAGAGAAGTAACCGAAATACACTTGCGTTTGATAGAAAAGATTCCAATGAATTATGGCTTCACGATCCAATTATCAAGAAAGGAGCTAAGGTTAAATTTTATGTTGTTAAAAAAAGCCTAAATGTTTTTAAGGGTTACAATCACACAACTAAAAACCACCTGATAAAAATGTGTGAAACATAGTTTCAAAAGAGGGTTAATGTTGATCATTACGAAAGGAGGAAAAATTTAATGGAAGGAGCTAGTTGATCGCGGCCCTTGCAAAATAAATAGTTTCGGAAACAAGAGAAGATTAAATGATAATCCAAAGCTGTTAAGGCTAATAGAGTCGGGTTTTGAAACAAGATTACTGTTAAGTTAAGTTGGATCTTTAATCTTTTCCCAGTTTGTATGGAAAAGCGGTTTAGCTAAGAGGACTGAAGATTACATCCAAAACTCACATTGTAAAAGGGAAGTCTTTCTATTTACGCCTTTTATGATAAAATCACTTTTATAGATTTTCTCTTAGTTATTCTATTAAAATAAAGGATTTTTGTCTAAGAATTGAGACACCATTACTTTAATTTAAAATTAATTGAAGTTGAAATTGAATTCTAAGCCAATTACTGATGTAATTAATTTGGAGTTCATTTTCGCTCTTCACAATTGTTATTCTAGTCTTATAATTGCTGGACTAGAATCGATACAATGTATCAAAATCGTACCATTTGGTGAAATGATAATGGAGCTTTTGAAACAGATATCAAAAGCAGTGTTACTGCAACCAAGTGATTCTAAAATTATGCTTGTGGCGATGATCCTCAACTCCCTGTTTCAATTATTCATGAACTTTGAACGATTACATTTGTATTTGCATCTTTTGTGGATAAGGTTAGTCTGACAAGCATAATTTCTGTTAATAATCTAATTACACGTAGAAAATAGCCCTTATAGCTCAAGAAGTAAATAAAGTGATTTTCTTAAGAGAAATTATAGCTCAAAACATTGTAATACTAATACTAAAATACTTAAAATTTTTCAAAACTTGTTTGAAAAGTGTCAAGTTTTAAGGAAAACAATGTTTCTCTTCTAAAATGTATTGCGTTTTTCATCATTAAACCTCATTCAAAAACAGGTTTATCAGTAAAATTAATTTTGAACTTCAGATAAACATCCCTGTTCCGGAAAAATAATTGAAGCTTTATTTATTAAGCTGATAAAAGTAGAAAGTTGTTTATTTGTTTAAATTTTATCGATTTCATTTAACATTAAATATAAAAGGAACATATGTTCGAAGAAATTAACTGAAATGTATATTAATATGAAAAATATCTGTAATAATTCGTCTTAAGAATGGGGAGTGAGCTTTGTTTCGAAATTTTCAATGTTAATTACAATGAAAGGTGAACAAGATAGATTAGTTTTCAACTTAGTGTTCGGAATATTCAACTACTTAATTTTCAAGTATTAAATTCTATAAGCAAAAGCCCTTTTACAACGAAACATTCTAATTTTGATACATAATTTGTACTTTAAATATATTTTTGGAAAAATTAATATTTTCTCCTGTCCATGTGTATCCTTCATTTTATAGAGCATTTCGTTTTCAGAACAATGACCCTAACTGGCCGGCCCTGAAACAACCAGCTCGTAAGATATGATTAATTACAGAAATAAATGGGATTGGTGGGATATTAATGGAACCAAATTTATTAGCAATTGTTATTTGATGTTGGAATAATAAATTTTTAATATTCAATTAATGTTTTCTGCATGAGCCCGAAATAAATTTGCAAAGGGATTGGGATTCTAAACGTTGAACTTTTCTGATTTGTGGCCTATGGGTCCCGTTTGTTGATTCGAATTTTTTTTACCGAAAAAATTTACGAAATGTATAACGTTCACAAAATTCGTAATTTTTCGTCATTTCACGTCAGCAACGAAACAGGAACGTAATCGATAACCACATGCGCATGGATCCTTGGACCAATATTGATGTTATCGATTGGACGGGAAAGATTAAGAGTGAAAGTTTTGTCTGTGAAAACATAAAGCAAACAGTGTTGAACTTGTGTTTTCAGCAAAGAAGTTTTCATGATTTTTAGCATTTCTTGTAATAGTACTTGCTCTTCTGGTAAAAGTGGTTGGAGTCAATTAAGTTGTGGTATTGTCATTTTTGCTGTATAGTTTGGCTTTCTTATTGCTCAAATAAAAGCTACTTGGATACTCAGGCATTATGTGTCATTTATTTATAGTTATGTGATTTGTATCAGTATAAAATAAAAACTCATTAGTGCAGCTTTCTTTTGTGATACATTGCTTTCTACAATTTTTAAAAATTAAACGTCCATTCCAAATATTATGTATAAAGTTTTCCGTCAGAACCACGAGTTTGAATATTTTTAATGAATGCAAACTTTAAGAATACAGGTTGTTTTGGTACAAATTAACCAAAAATTGAGTTCTGAAACGTTATATTGTTATTACATCATTTTTCAACAAAAAAATACGTTTTATATTAAATAATTATTTCTTCTAATGAGTGAAAAGTAAGCTAATAGCTGAATTAGGAATTTTTGCACGATTACATCCATACTAGATAAATAATTTTAATAATTATAAAGATTTTTCTGGTTTTCGTAAATTAAAAAAAACTAGTTTATATTTATTTCAACTTATTGTGTTTTCGCTATAAAAGTTATTTTTGAATTTTTGGAGTTTTTAGAATAATTTTAATTAATGAATTCTATTACTTTTAAATTAATTTATTTCACCACAAATCATTCTTACAATTCCAGAATTAAACGGGTAATTTAAATTCCATTGATATGAAACTCATATATTTTTAATAAGTTTCTAACATATATTGTTCTTCCCAATTATTTCGGATTAAAATTTATTTAACAAAATATTTTTAAATATTCGACCTATATATATACCCTATTTTTTAAAAAAAATTCAGACCTCTCTTTTTCTTTTTTTCTTAAAGAAGTAATTAAGAAAGCTTAATAGGTATAAAATTACATGAATTAAGTCATTATAATTAGTCCAGTACTTATTCTTTTAATTGCAAATGCAATGAACTCCGATACATGTTTTTCAAGACAGTTTTTCTGAATTATTCTTTTAACTTCTTATTACTCTCTTAAAAGCTGTGACACCCAAGTCTGCAGAAATATTGCATAACTGTTCTATTTTCCAATATGATTTTTCAATAGTATTAAAATCATTATGTACATCATTTAGGTTGCAATATAACATCACTATCGAAATTATGCAATTGTTTATAACACTCAGAGAATAAAACTCATAAAACATTTGCGGTAGATTACTATTAGTGTATCAGTTTTGTTGAAAGATTTAATTACGGATTTTTGTGTACATCTAGCTTTCTATTAAAAAAAATCTTTTAAAAAAACCTGTTTAATATATTTTATGCTTTTTATCTTATAAAGTCCAAGAATTGAAAAATGTACTGTTTAAATTACATATAAGGCATTTTTATGTTTATAGCATTCAAATAGTAATATTTAGCATGTTTGCTGCTTTACTAGTATGAATACTTAATTCAAAATTTAAAATCCTTAAAAGTTTCGAATAAATCATACAGTTAAGTGCACGTTTACGTGATTAAAGGCTTCTAAAATTATGTTTAAACTGTTATTTTATAATTATTGTTGTACTTTATCACATATTTTAAAACTGGACACCGAATCAGTTTTTTTTACTCTTAACCAAGAAAGTGAAAAAAAAAACTGTACAGATACATGCTTGTATTAAAGATGCGTATAAAAAGGAAACGAATTAGAAAAATTAAAACATTATGAAATACCTTAACAGTACACCTTATTTTACTGTTCCAGATATAGCGATTTTAAGGCACTCAATCAAAATACATTCTAACATTAAGTTCTTATTTGACAGATTCATACATAGATAGAAAAATGCTGCTTTGGAAATCTTAGATAACCTGTTTTGAAGAAACGTGTATTTTTCTAATAAAATAAGTGAATAGAACAATAAAGAATTTGAGTGACAGAATGGGTTTATCAGCGGAAGTAAATGACGGGAATGGCGAAGAATTGAGGACTGAAGCTACTGTGTTTTTCGGCATTCTGTCTCAGTTGTCACTTTTCTCAACAATCTTTTGCTAGAGAGTATTGGTATTAGTTGTCAGAGTTCTTGAACTTATATTCGGTTTGTAGTCGGTTATCGTGAAATATATTTCCAAGAACATTTGGAAAAATTGTAGTTTCCATTGTTATGGGCTATAAATAAATGTTTAATTTTTTTTCAAGATTAACGTGAAGAATTGTATATTGAAATTGCTTTGTAGAATATTAAATTATTTTCTTTCTTAAGGTGACATGGCATGATTTATAATTTTTTTTTTTATTTAGATGGTTTTCACAAAAATTTTGATTTCTCCTCTCACAATTTTTGTGCTCGCAATACACTTAGTAGTTAATCATTAAATTTTTTTTAAATAAAAATTTTAAAACCCATGTGAAATGATTTTAAAATACTCCACCTTCAATAATTGATGAAATCTGATTTACAAGTACGTCAACGTCTGTATTACAAAAGTTGTTTTTTTTATGATAACATGATTGCTATTCGTAAAAGGCTCTTTTAATGATTGGTTATTGAAAATTCCTTTAAAAATCTAAATTCAATTATTTTTCTTAAGAAGAAAGTATTACTTTGGTTCAGAAATGCATACCAACTTTTGTTACATATATAAATAGCAATGGTTAGGGAAAAAATATCAAAGCATTTGGCACAATAAAAAAATCTTTAACATTTCAAATGAAGATAAACTAGTGATTCTTTCGATGTATACCAGTTTAAAGTTTATATTTCCTTATGAATGTGAATGAAAAAAAATCATAAAAGTTATCTTAACACTAGACTTTTTTTTAACTCAGAACTTTCAAATTTGGGACATTATAAAAAAATACACAGATAATAAATTTGGTTACAAAAAAAAATTCTTTTTGACGAATTTTTGTGAATTTGCCATTTAAAATGTCAGATAAGTCCCTAAATAAATACAAGGCCATTTGTTTATTACATAAAATGATGCTAAATTCAATCCCTGAGAAAATTAAGCTCAAACTGTAGCACAAAATGATTAGAATTATTAATTGTAACAGCGGGAGAAAGAGACCGTGTAATTCCTCTATAGTATTCTATTAAGCCTTGAATTTAAACTACTGCACTTCTGCTTTGTAGATATCAATTAGATTACGGCAATCCGATATTAATCCGATCTCATAGTACTTACTAAGCGTGATAGTATCTCGTAAAGCGGATATAGAGATTTCTGACTTCTCTTGAATTAATTGTAACTCTACTCTGTAACAATACTCATTAACTGTATCTTATATAATTGCTTTCATTGTTAAGTTTTCAAATAAATTAATGTAGTAAATAAATAAGGAAACCTTTACTCCAAAATTTTAATCAAAATGCAACAAAAAATTATTTTTCTTTTGAGATGAGAGACAGAATATTTTTGCAACTTTTGCTAATTTATTTGCAACTCGTATTAACTTGTATTAGTCGTTAAATTATATTAATGTTTCAATTTCAATTGATAAAGTATTGATGTGGAATTTAGTTTATGAATGAGGTAGTTTTAAAAATGTTGATACTAAAGTATCAGAATTTGAAGAAATAAAATAAGTTTTAGTTGTATTGTAAAATCCCATTTATCATCACAAAATTTTTGTTGCATTTCACAATTTTTATAGACTGATAATGGGCGAAGGCCCTAAAATTTTTAATTACAATTAAATTATGACAGGCTCTTTGATTTGGAATTTAAAAAAAAAGAAATTCTCTTGTGCACCTATTTATTTTTAACTTAATTTTTCGGTTAATTTTAGACTTTACATAATCCGTATAATGTCTTATATTTACAGTTTTATTCGAGAAAATGAGTAATATGTATCTTACTGTGAATCTGTCTTTAAAAATGGTTTTTTATACATTAATATCCTTTATTATTATGCATTTTTAGAATCTTAAAATACTTTTATTCTTATAAAAGAAATTTTCGTACTTTAAAGGTGAAAAAGATATTTTTATCGTGCTTATTATTGTATAAGAGCAATATTTAAATTAAATGGATGGAAGTTGCCTTTTAGCAATTTTTATCATACGTATATTGACTAAAGATGAAATATATCTCAGCAAAAGAAAATTTTGTATGAACTTTCGATTGTTCCAGAATTTCCGGAGTTTAAGGAGTCATTCAAAAATTTCATGTATTTTCTTTCTTTCTTTTCTTGATGTATAAGGAATATAGCTAAGTTATAACAAGATAATACAAGTAGAAAAAACACCATGGCATGGCTAGGTTATTTTTAAGGTAAAAGAAAGATATATTTGTATTGTTTACTCATGAAATATATATATATATATATATATTTGTAATATTTTGCTTATAATCAATGATTTTTCACAAAGGTTGTGTAAAATTTACGAATATAAACGAGATTAGATCAAATGTTCTTTTAGCCACTTGGCGCATGTGTGTGGTAATAAACTTCCCTTTAAGTCTTTTAATTTATTATTTTTATTACTAACATCAGGATTGAAATATAGGTTAATGAATTAGTAAGTAACTAATTACACCAAAGAATTAATATCTAACCTTCCGAATTAGTAATTTCAAATAAATTAGTACCTAACTGAATCCCCATGATATATATATAATTTTTATAAATGTGAAATTAAATATTTTGCAAGAATTGGGATGATTTGATTATAAAAATATAGGAATAAAACACACACACACAAATGTTTAACCCTTAACGCCTTAGTTTAGCTCTTACTCACTAGAAATCAGTTACGAATAGTACAAATTTAAAGTAGAGAGAGAAACAAAACTGACCGAGACAAATCTACCATATATTAATGTATTCGACTACTTGCGACAAATTTTTAAAAAAAATGGAGGTATACGGATTTTTTTGTGGTTGTTAGTTTTATTTAATACATTTGAAGAAAAATATGCTAAAATTAAGAAGTGAAAAAGAAATTATTATTATTAAAATGGAAAAGAATGGTAAAAATTTTACAAAAAATTACATAAACGGGGCCCGTTATGTACATAAAGTTTATAAGCAAATTTTCAATTTGTTCTATTTTGATGTGTTGCTTTGCTGTTCATTTTTTAAATGACCTTCAGGATAAGAAGTATTTTACTTTTACAAAAACTGGAGCACTTTATCTTAGTTATTATATGAAATTGTTTAAAAAAAACAGTAATTATATTCCCATAAGGGACTGTAAATTTTGTAATAAAGCAGTGATTGATACATCTGAAGGTTAAAACACTTCTACTGTTAACAATATACACAAAAAATTCCAGTTAATAATTTTCAAAACATTTTGAGCAATTGTTGTCCCCTTTTGAGCATTGAAAGACACACATTTCGAGTAAAACGCGTTTTAAAATATGACATCTTGCTTCAATTTTTGTGTTTGTGGCATCTGCTTTAACTAAAGCACTTGCAGTTTCTGTTCTATTGAATGGAAAATAATAAGCTTGGTATTTTTATAAAGCTTTTAAGGTAGCTTATAAAATAAAATCATAAAAAAATTGTCAATTTTTCACAAAATCCACAATTTTAGGGCAGTTGTGGATACCATAAATTATATGTTGTAGAAAAGTAATTAAGGAATATTCATCAAAAGTATATTTTTTAGCAAGACGCATAAACACCAAATATTCAGTGTTATGTTCTTATTTTTCTTTTACTTTTCGAGTTATATGAGATATATTTGTGGGAGAACAATACAAACGGTGATACATTATTCCAAAAAAATATATTAAAAAAACTTCTGGTGTATTGGTAACAAAAAATTCTTCCTCAAGGTTTTGAAGTTATTGTGCATCTAATCTCCTTTTATAATATTGCATACAAACAGGAATAATATGAATTACTTTTACTTCTTTATTCAATTTTAAAAAAGTCTCTCTCATTATCAAAAGTCTTCCAACTTTTAAACATTTAACAGACTGTTATACTACGGCAAAAATTAAGTTTTTATAGTATTCCAAAATCTCGAAAACTTTATGAGGTTATGAATTTTAATTTATATGTATTTTACTTATTGTTGTCAAACATGAAAAATTATTTATATCAATGTTATAATTTATACAATAACCGATAATCCGATTAGTGTGGTATGAGCACTTACAATAACAGTCACTTAATGGCTCCTTCATTCTTTTTAATGACTGTAAGCGAGTCTTGGCTCTGAGATATACAACGCTTTTTTATGCTTAACGATTTATTTGAAATCTAAAAATTTTTCATTATTATGATTATTTATGAGCTTATAAAGAACAATAAATTCCGATAATTTTTCCCCTTCGTGTGAGGTATTTGAAAATATTTTTGAACAATGATCCTTTTTTTTCTGCTCAGCGAAACATTCTCAATTGATCACTTGATTTATGCAGCGCCATTAACGAGACTTTTCTAAGGCTCCAAATACTCCAATTATTGTCTCAGCCAGAAATTTGCGAAGTCTGAAAAGCAATAAAAAGAACCAATAACGATAAAAAAAAGACTGTCTATAGCAAAATGTGGGATTTATCTAAGGGTGATGTCCTTTCCCTAAAACGGATGAATTCTGTCAAATGCTGCATTATGTGTAGTATTTCAACTACATATATGCGATTTTGAACCAGTTAAACATTATATATAAGCTCTCAAATGTTGCGTCTGCTTAATAATATAACATGCATATTAAGAAGTAATTTAAGGTATTAAAATTATTGTTGCTTTAAATTTGGTTTGCTGTACTTAAAATTGATAATGGCATATCAAAATCTACAGCTAATGTGTAATAATTTGTGCTTTAACCAGTAAGGAATAAATTTATATGTTATAATGTCATAAATGTGTGTGCTTGAATAAACTTTATAATTATCGAATGTACCACGTCCCTAGTTAAAAAATGCATTTTCTTAAGTTATCCTATTTTTGTGCTTTAAGAAAAATTTCAGCATTACTTTCATTTGGGGAAGCTGTTGAGTGATATAAAAAACCGTTTAACATATTTTGTTATCATTGTCATGTTAATAAATCTTAAATTTACCCTGACTGTATATTTCATCAATCATGGTGTAGTGTAATTATTGCACATAGAAGTCACGAAATATTCCAGTTACGTCAAACTCCCTGTATTGTTTTCAATTAGTTTAAATAAGAGTGTCAGATAAATATTAATTGTTTAGTGTTTTTCTATGAATATTTTTAAGTATTTTTATATATTTAAATTATTCTTAAATTAAATATTGACAGTTTTATTTTTTGTTTTAAGGTAGTATTAATAATTTATGAAATACAGAGAGGATTTACAATTTTTAATGATTCATTGTAAATGCTAAATCGTTTACCGACTGTTTGAAATTATTTTGTCTTTATCTTAAAAGAATGGTTTCTTTGGAAAGCAAGTTTAAGTAATACACCAATATGGATTATAACGTTTGAGATATACCTCCCTAGGTATACGTAATTATTTTTGTAAAAAATATTTAAATAACACATTTAATACCATATTTAAATTAAAACCCCGGGATTGTGAGATTTCTTAGTCATTTATCATGTGTTTCTTTTCAAGTTTTCGTTAATGGAAAATAATCTGTAATAACACATTTCCCATTTATTTGGATATACTATTTTTACTTTTACACACTCAGTTTTTCCTACTAAAATTGCACTAGGTATTGGCTTTGCCAAATCATATAAGGTAACTGGAAATAAAATATTTCACATATACATTTATTTCCTTTCCTTTATTATAATTCTGTTCACATGTGCATTTTTTCTTTTTTCCAACTCATTACTGACTTCAGTTCAGCACTGAAGTAAAATGATCAAAAAATAAGTAATAATTTGCAAAATGTATCATAATCTCTTTAAAATAGCTACAATCTTTAAGCAAATATCTTTAATTATAATTGGTCTGTCAGTAACTAATGAATTCAAATTATTTTAAATAATAGAAAAAAACTAGAATTTTTTGATTTAATTAATAAGCTTAAATCTTACTTCCTTATAAAACAAAATAATTTGATAATTTAATATGAATTAATTTAAAGCAATAAAACAATTCATCAACGTAAAAATTTCCTAATGCTATAAACATTTATAAAATGGGAGCATTTTACTAAATGTACCCACAAATATGACTACCTGAATTTGGGCCTATTTTTTATTAAAATGTGCAAAACAATTTTATTTGATAAGTAAGGAAGATTACTCATATGATTAGTTGTTTGCTACAAAAAATGCGAATGTAATTAAATTTAAAGCATTTTGTTCATTTTTCAGTTTGAACTTTTATCCAACTGTAAAAGCGTTTAAACCGAATATTTCCCCTATTACTTTTCATTTAAATTGATTCAATGGATTTCAAAAGGTAAATACATATTCATTTTAGATAATATGTATTTGTTTAATGGATATTTTCAATTACTATTGTTGCTTTAAACTACTTATTTGTAGTAGAAATAGAAAAATAAATATTTGTGATTTCCTTTCTCCATTTAAAAGCAACCTTGAGCAATTTGCATTTCATTTGCATCGGGAAATAATTCTAAAACTATACTATAAAGGTTCCTATCAGGAAAGATTGAATAGGATCCCTCATTCCTATAAATGACCCTATTTAATGATGAGTGAGTCAATTGAATAAATAATCTTTTCAGCTTAAACAAACAATTTAGAACTCCTTGTTATTTATATTTACGCGTGTGTTGTAGAAAAGGAAGCAATACAAATAAATGATAATAGCTATGTAATTAATTCAGAATAAATTCACTGTTAAGCTTATTAATTTCAAAGTAATTAAACAAAATATTTGTTTCACTTGTGAAAAGTCAATTAATTATCGATGACACACATGTCAAATATATATAAATCAAAATAAATAAGAATACTAATGAGTGAATAAATGTGAGTTCGAATCATTTAATTAGAAAAGCACATGATTCATGCAATCCCTCTTACCTTTTGTTTAAAATACACATTTAAAAATTAATTCAACTTCTAAAATATATTTGGGGAATCCTACTACTATTTCCATACAGCATTATTTAAATAACTCTTTTTATACTTACTTGCATTAAAAGTTTTAATTAAAAAATACGAATATTTTATTATAAATATTTATTGAAAGTATTCGGGATACCTGGATAAAATTTATTCAGCATGTTTAATAATCTTTCCGATCATAATTTCGTAAATTACGGCTATCAGTGTTGGTTTGTTTGGTTATACGAAGCTGTAGATTGAAGCAACACCCAGTACAGGGAAGGTATAAGGTGAGAAACGGGATTTCTTTCATTTAAAATGGTTACAGTACTCAGAAAATACATGATGAAAGGATGATTGTTAATGGAAATAATAATCCATCACATATGGTAGCGTTGTAAGGATTGAAGGAAATTCTAAGCTGGTCACATGTCTTTCACAGACGATACAAGAAGTGGAAGGCCATCACACACGAAGAGTCTTCTACAGTGAAGAAAATGAAGGATTTCATTCTATTAGACCGAAAAGCAATCATGAGAATGATCATGAATAAAACAGATTTCATGGCAGCATCTAGAAAATAATTCACAAAGAACTATACATGTCAAAGGCCCACTCTTTGGGATCCACAGCTATTCAGTACCAAACATGGTTTACTTGTCAAGGAAGATTTTGAATCTTTTAGAGCAAAACGAAGTCAAATCTTTTGGTCGCTTGGTAGCTACGGGCGTATCTTCGATCTCAAAACCAAATAAATTAGATAAGAGTGAAGCTTACTACTGACACTACTGAATAAAATTACATGATGCTCTGATCAATAAACTATGTGGTATGATCACCAAAGACGTCCATCTTCTTGCCGATGATGCACCATCTTGAGGTACATTTAAAGAATATAATCAATGTGGCTTTGACATTTTAATCCATCCGTCCTACTCTCCCGGTCTTACTTACCCCAAGTGATTTTTTTTATTTTCTGAACTCATAAAAATGTTGCTGCGTCTGAGATTTGACTCCGCAAATGACGTTATTTAAGTGGAGGAGCAAAGATTTTCGAGACAATTTACTAAGTACTACAATGATAGCCTTCGAAAGATCAAGGATCTCTGGGATGTATGGATGAATTCTGGAGGATGACTAGATAAATATACCTTAAGAATAACAAACAAAAATTAAGCTGACACCTTGGTTATTTTTAGTATTAATTAAAACTGAATAAACTTAACGATATTCTCTGGAAAAAATACATACGTACTCTTACATGCATTCATTCTTAAATGCATACATACATACATATATATGCGTGTATCATTTTCTAATTTTGAGTGGAAATTCGATTGTTTAAATTCAAAATTCACAAAATTCAGGAACTTTTTTTTCACGAGCATTAGAAAAATAAAAACCTTTTTAGTTTCACCCTTTCACTTAATAGCAAACCCATCTTTTTTTATAAAGATATTTATTTTGTTTAACACAGAATATAGATTTGAATGTTGTATTATTTATTCTGCGTGTTTTATTAAAATGCATATCATCTTATTAAATGAATGAGTAAAAAACAATTATTAAAATCCAACATTAAAGTATAAAATATTAAAATCCAGATTTGTGTGGAAAAAAATACCTGAAATGTTTAATTAAAACTATAGAGTTACGATTTACGCAAACAACTTTCTAGTTTTTATGCATACTTAATGTTTACAACAATGTGTTGCTTTTGATGAAATTTAATAAATATACACATGTTATGCGTTTTGGTAAGGAATCACATCGGGGTTTCTTATGACAGATACTCTAAAATTAGTGTCATATATTTCGAAAAGTCAGCCTCTGTTTGAGTAACATTTCACTATTTAACGCCTGTAATTTACTCTTTCAGCACATTGGCCTCTTTCCTTCTGCGTAGTTTTATTTCTAACGTTCTATAAATCGTTCTTACTTAAACCACTGCTATCTATCTTCATTAATAGGAGATATAGTTTGGAGTGTAGTTAAGCCTAAACTGTAAGGAAGTTTCTAAAGGAAAGAAAAATAATGGAAGGATGTATCCGCTCTCCATGGAAATGTATAGAAAACGCTTCAGGTAATTTATGGACTTTATTAAAACTTTCAGTTCTGAACAGCAGAATACATTTTATCTTTATATTTTAAATGAGGGCTTTCATCTCGCGCTATAAATGTTTATAGCCTTTATTTCCCACCTTGTACGCATCGCTGGTTGTAAATTAAATCTCCTTGAGGAAAAAAAATTAAAAGAAGAGGGGAAAGAATAAAAAAAAATTCGAAAAAAGGAAACACGAGACGTATAAGGAAAATATGGGTTCTAAAGCGAATAATTGCACTTCATGTTTGAAATGTTGACACTTAACATATACGGAATTTCCTGATGTTTGAACAATGTATTTCTGGCAAGGCCATGCAGTTTTTCTCACTCCTTTAACTTTTTTCTTGATGAAAGTAAAAAAAAAATGAAGTTATACTTTATTTTTAGAGTTAGCTGAAAAATTTAATGGACTTTTGACAGCGTTAGATATAATGAGTTAAATAATAAGTAAATATTATACGTTCCATCCTCCACAAAAAAAATTAACATTAATCCCAGCATCGAAGAGCATTTTATTTTATACAACACTATGTTGAGAAATTAAATTGTTGAATAAAATGTGTGTGTGTGTGTGGTTCATACTCTTTCAAGATGTTTTGGTATATGGTGAAACTGCATTTCATGTTATGATAGTGTACACTAAAAATTTGAAATATATTTAGACATTTTTTTCATTCTCTACATCTTTCTTGAACTTTGGTTAACATTTAAAGAATTTAAAAATAAATAGTTTATTCGCGTGTATTTTCCTATTTACACAAGTTTTTTTAAATCTTAAAGTAAAAGAAAGTTATTAAATATAACCTATGAAGAGTTTGAATGCTTTTTATTTCTCTTACAAATGTGAAATTTTTATGAGATAAGAAAAGGTAGTTAATATATAATTTATTTTTAATTTGTATTTTTTTTCACAAAATTACAGTAGATATGCATAAAAAAGATATAAAATACACTATTGGACATACAGAACTTAGTTCACTGTTAGATAAGAGGCATAAAAAGGTTCAACGGCTAAACAGTTGAAATCATAGTCCCACTAGGTTTGCGAAACATAAAGAAATCAATGTTTTATTTTGCCATCATAGCCAATGTAAGTAAATAAATGTGACATGAATCAGTATTAAAAGAAAAAAGGTACTTTAAATGTACAATTAGGTTATATCAGTCAATGTTGCTTTTAAACGTTGCCAAAGTTCATCTGACGTGTTCGTTTGGCCACAGTAGTTTGCAATCATTGACCATATGTATACAATTGGTGGATAGTCGAGAGAGCGGGGAACCCAGCAGCGTGCTCGGTAATGAATTCTTGAATGTGCACCTAGTATCATATCACATAAACTGTTAAAACAAGCAAGCCTTGAATGCAAGGAAACAAAAGCTAGTTCAAAAACTTCTGCTCCCCATTGATAGTTATTGAATGTACCGGTAATGCGTATTAGAGGAATAATACGTAATAGTATCTCCACCTCATGTTGGCTGAGATAGAAATCCCGCTCATTAACCAGGTACTCGGGGGAAGGAATTTGAACGCAGTAGTGACTGAAAAATCTTCCACTAACTGTTAATAGCGGAATGACTGCAATTCCAAACGATAATTCAAGAATAAGTTACTATAATTCAGAAAGACTTAGTGTGGTGATATTGTCTACACAAATCTCTTCTCACACCACTGACTATTTATATTTTATCTAGAAGTGAGGTTTGTTCACTCGTTTGAGGAATGCAGTTGTTATATCTCAAAGTGCCAATCTGACTGGATGGGAAAAACCAGAGTTAGAATGAATAGACCTCATGGACAGCCCATTTTCCTTCAAAAGCCTTTTGCAGATGGGATACATACTGCAAGAGTCATGCGATCTTTTACCGTGGTGCCTTTAGACTGAAATTATTATTGTATTGCAGCAGGAAGAATAATGATTCTTCTGAGAAGTCAAAACCATGCTTTTTGTTTGTCCATGCCCAGTATTCAACGCTTCATTGATACCTTATACGACTTGGAAATACAGCGATTGACGTTCTACTGAAATCTCTTCTTAGCTGCACATGACGTTGATTGGTAAAAGCTGACACAGATTTTTGTGCTATAAATTCTAAATCTTCTGCAAGATTTCTCGATGATGGAGGGTGATCCGTCATTGCTTTTGATATAATATGCTTTTCCGCACACTCTATGAGCCTCAATTCTCTTTTTGTCAAACGCAGGAACGTGCATGATCGATTTCCGTATTCCTCAATAAAGTTTACCAAAACTTCTCACAAAAAGATTAAAAAAAATCAATTCGAAAACACACAATTCCAGTACTTTGAAATATAAGTACAATGCTCTTATATAACTCTTGTAAGTGGTGGTAATTGCTCCATGCCTTATCAGTCCATGATTCAAATTTCTCGCCTACTCGATACTTTCTTTATGTTGTGTTTTATATGATCAGTAGTGTATATGTCATAAAGAGATTTATTTGTACAAGTGCTCTCCATGCATATGGTAGACTAACTATATTTTATGCACTATATTTAATTGTAAAATAGAAAGAACTGATGCTATTGTATCACAAAGAAAAAAACTATGAATTGTGAGTATTTATAAAACTTGATTTTTGATAATGTTTTTGAAAACTTTTTGTAGTGAAATTTTCTTTTTCTTTCAATTGAATAAGACATCTTATTTTGTGATTCTATAAAATGAGCTAAACTGAAAAACCTTTTGAGATATATTGAGAAAGAATTGGTATAAAATCGGAGTTTCTCAAACTGTGGGGTGCTTCCCGCTTGGGGGGGGGCGTGATAACTCTACGTGGAGGGTGCGAGCTTATTGAGAAGTCGAAAATGAACGGTTATTTAAAAAAAATTATTAACTTACTGAAAGGAAGCTAACCAAAATACACATTCAGACATTATAAAAAAATGAAATACGCATTTACAATACATTAATATACTTATAAATGTATCAATAATACACAATGTATTTGATAATTAATTTAACAATACTAAGTTCAGAACAAGTTTTATAATTACCAGAGACCCCATGGTCTTATCAAATATAAAATTATGGGCAAAAATTAAAACTTTTCTTGATAATTTGTTCTGTTTATATATAATTAATCCCTTAATTGCAGACTAAAATTTTTCAATTCACTCTCAATGCCACAAGACACACTCTCAAGGTCCTCTTATTGCATTCCATAATACTTTTATGGATAGCAGTGCACAGAAAAGATCGTACTTCGGAAAGACGTATATATACGTCCGGATAAAATAACTCTTTGGCCGAGTGAGACGTTTATACACGCCGATGGCACTTGAGAAGTTTAAGTTTTATTGTAGCTTTAGCATCAAATTATTGTAAAATTGAATTTAATACATTGTTATTGTATAAAGGGGGGGGGCGATGAAACTTATGATTGAATATTGGGTAACGAATATTGAAAGTCTGAGAAGCACTGTATTAAACAGATAAGAGTGCTTCAGACTTAGTATATGAATGACAAGTATGACGAGAGCGAGAAAGTCGCTATTGTAGCATTATCATTCTTTTAATAAAGATAAATAATAATTTTTGGAATCCACATAATTTAAAATTTAAATACATTTATGTATTATAAATTACCTTTAAGACCTTAATTTGTGGTTGGTGAACCGAGAGTTTTTAATGCCGATAAAAATATATCACATACCTATTAAAAGGTTATTTTTCAATCCTCCCTGAAAATTTAAACGAACATTAAAATTGAATTGCATAGAGTTTCATTACTTTCAAAGTGCATTTTAATTTCTAATTCTATGTATTGATATTTAAATTAAGAATAATTCCACAAAATTGAAAACGAAGATTTTGTAATGATTGATCGATGAAGGTACCCGATTACCCTAGAATTGTGAATTTTAAGAAAAAAATTGACAATTTTTTTATTGACTTTATTTCATAGGCCACCTTGTTAGCTTTATAAAAATACAAAGCTTTTTATTTTCCATTCACACAAGAACAAAAACTGCAAGCGTTTTATTAAAAGCAGATGCCATACTTAAGAAGGTATTTTACTCAAAATATATGATTTTTTTAAATACTCAAACGGGGACAGAGATTGCTGAAAAAGTTTTGAAAATAACTAGCTGACATATTTTGTGTATGTTCTGCTCAATAATATAAGTGTTTTAACCTTCAAATTTATCAATTACTGTTTTATTACAGAATTTACAGCCGCTTATTTGAATATAATCACTGTTATTTTAAGCAATTTCATTTAACTGAGATGAAGTGCTCTAGTATTTGAAAAAAATTAAAAATATCTCTTATCTTGAAGGTCATTTAAAAAATAAAGGGTGTTTTTTTTAGAGGTATAGAACTTTAAATTGCAATAAAGCAACGATGTATTATTCGAATGACATGAATTTTTTTTATTAGAAAGATAATCTTGTGGCATTACATTTTAAATATGATTTCTGGCATATGACTGCCACGGCTGGCTCGGATGTAGTCCAATCTGGACGTCCAATTTTCGATGACTTTTTCCAACATTTGTGGCCGTATATCGGCAATAACACGGTGAATGTTGTCTTCCAAATGGTCAAGCGTTTGTGGCTTATCCGCATAGACCAATGACTTTACATAGCCCCACAGAAAATAGTCTAGCGGTGTTAAATCACAAGATCTTGGAGGCCAATTCACAGGTCCAAAACGTGAAATTAGGCGGTCACCAAACGTGTCTTTCAATAAATCGATTGTGGCACGAGTCTGTGTGACATGTTGCGCCGTCTTGTTGGAACCACAGCTCCTGGACATCATGATTGTTCAATTCAATTCAGGAATGAAAAAGTTAGTAATCATGGCTCTATACCGATCACCATTGACTGTAACGTTGTGGCCTTCATCGTTTTTGAAGAAGTACGGACCAATGATTCCACCAACCCATAAAGCGCATCAAACAGTCAGTTTTTCTGGATGTAACGGTGTTTCGACATACTCTTGTGGATTGGCTTCACTCCAAATGCGGCAGTTTTGTTTGTTGACGTAGCCATTCAACCAGAAGTGCGCTTCATCGCTAAACAAAATTCGCTTATGAAAATCGGGAACAACGGCAATCTCGTTTTGGGCCCATTCGACGAATCTACGCCTTGTTTGATCATATTTAAAATGTAATGCCACAAGATTATCTTTCGAATAAAAAAAATTCATGTCAATCGAATTATACATCGTTGTTTTATTGCAATTTAAAGTTCTATACCTCTAAAAAATACCCTTTAAATAGCAAAGCAACAAATCAAAAATTTTATTCACGAACTTTTTGTACAGAATGGACCCCATTTATGTAATTTTTTGCAAATTTCTACCAATTTTTTCCCATTTTAATAATAATTATTTATTTTTCTCTTCTTTATTTTAGTATATTTTTCTTAAAATGTACTAAACAAATCTAAAGACCACAAAAAAAATTCCCTTATTTTTATTTTTTTTAAACAAAAAGGCGTCACAAGTAGTTGGATACTTTAAAATATACCATTTAAAGTAACACAGTATTGTGACTTGGAACATTAATGTTGAAAAGCTTGCTTCGTTTAAATTTTATAACTTTTCTCTGATTTTATACTGTTTTTATTTTTTTTTTATTTCGATGGAAAGAAAAAGAGATTTCTACTACTAATCTCCTGAACTGTTAAAGAATAAGTTCAAAATAAAAGAAAACTGAAAAATAATAAAATTTCATGAAATAGATGCAAGACACACATCTGAGTGGCGTAATATTTAAGCCAAAGGAATCCTAATCCCTCCTACCTGTCACACAAGATGAAACTAATGATATATTTTTACAAGAAAATAAGCCAGTCTACTTTGTAAGCTTCATTATTTTTTCCTATTTTCGTTCTTTTAAAATATTTTGTTTTTTGTGCTCATTATATGTGTTTCTTTTAACATAGGCGTAAAAATTACGCATACAATATTTCTTACTTCTATTCAAAAGAGAAATCCTTTTATACCGAATTCTAACTCTAAAATTATTTAAGGCTTTTGAAAATAGTTCTTTTTTTATCATGCTGTGAAAGCTTATTCAGTATACAGTGCTATATATTACTTTTTAAATAAACTTAAAACCTTAAAAAATGTTTGGTTACGTTCCAGTTCATTAAGTGGGATTTTTAACACATTCTTAAAATAGTTTCACTTAGAACTAGAATTAGCTTCTTAGAATTAGATAAGATAATTAAAAATTATTTAATTTTATTCTTAAAAGCTTTTATGCATATGCGATGTTACTTGACCGATTCATAGTTTAACTTACATTTAATTCTTATAGTACTGGATGTTTAAAGGAAGGGGAATCTTATTTTATAAATTTTAACAAAGGTAAACTGTATTTTGGAGAGTTCAATAGCATGAGGGATTGATTTAATTTTGAAGGAACTTGAACGGTTTTTGAAGTAGATTAAGTACCTGACGCCCACAATGGCAGTTTACTTTCATTTAAAAAAGTTCATTTGAAACTTGAAATAAGTTGCAGTGATCTCCTCCAAAAGACTGATTTCCTGTTAGGAAAACTAATAATTTCACTAAGGTCACGTAGTTTCGTGCGGGAAGTACCCAAGACATGGAAATACTAACGCTTAAATTCTAGGGCAAATCAACCTTTGACCTCCCCTTAACCAGCCGACAGAGAAGTGACCGGTGCAGTTCCTACTCAACCTCCGAGTTCTAAGTCTACCGTACGAGGGGGGACAAGGACCAATGGCTGAATAGTAATCATGGCTATGGGCAAACAAAAAAAATTCTGTGTCACGTGTCTCTTTTGAAAACATGACATGTTCCATCTTTAAAGAGACACGTAAAAGAAACTCTCAGACTTTCTTCCAGCCTGTTTTCCAAATTAGCTTGTACACCCTCACACATACAGTGACGTTTCAAGATTCCAGATAACAAGCTTCACAATGCGCCTTACGCAGCCTTCACATCAGTAAACGACATCTCATCAAAGGGAACAGTCGAGTTAGAGTTATATTAATATCACACGATAAAACAACACGAAGGCTATTGGCGACTTGCCTTGTAATTTTAGATCAAGAACAATACCTGAGATGACACATCCTCTCCTAACTACCAAATCAACTGGAGGACATTCAGCTCCGACAATTTTAACGTGCATAGGCCCCCTATACCCGGTGAGTCTTTAGTGATACCAGGACTCGATCCCGCAACAATCCGGTCACAAGCTCGTGACCATAACTAATAGGTTACCACGCCATAAGAAAACGGGCGAGACGATAAAGTAAAAAGGAGGATGTTTTTCTGGATTTTATGTTTAGAAAACCTTAAGAAGCTCTTTTCTGAGAATTATGACTGTAGAATTATCAAACTACATATCTTTACTCCTGAGAAAATCTCTTAGACCAGTGGTCTTCAAACTCTTTCAACTGATGGAACCCCTAGAACGTGAAGATGCTTTCGTGGAACCCCTAGAACTAGAAAGAACCCCATTCCATACACATACTTCGAAGAATGTATCTTAAAATAATATTTAAAGTGGATCAACATGTTTTAAGCACTTTATGTAAAGACAATTAAAAAAAAAGTGTTGCATTTATTATTAAAAAATTTTAATCTAATATGTTTACACATAATTTGCTCATTAATATTAATTTTTGATTCAAGTTTCACCTATCCATGCATCATATTTACTAAATGAGATATGTGCTTGGTTTTTTTACGCAAACTGTCGAAATCTTGGTCTATTGAGATGAAATGTAATCGCATTATTATTCTGAATTTAATTTATTTTTATAATTTGTTTTTGTAGCCACGTATGTTGAGAAATATATTTTACTTAACACAATGTTCTGAATGTCATTAAAATGTTTATATCTGTGTGAGAAATCCCGTGCATTTTGTATGAACTTGCAACTTGAAATTTAGAAGCTGTTCTTATTAAATTTAGATTTTAACATTGAATCTGTTGATACGTTGTTTCCTCTCTTTCATTATAGGCGTTATTTCTCGAAATGCAAAAAGGTGCATTAGAAAACTACTAAGTTTTGCAAGACATTGGGCTAACTAAGGAGTATGAAATTATCATGTGATACCCGAGATAGTAAACAATATATTATTCACAATCTAGGAAGTATATATATATATATATATATATATATATATATATATATATAAAGCGCGCGCGCGTATTAATATTATTTTATTATATTATAATATAAGCTTAAAGGTGTTGCGTCTTAAAATTATTATATAAAATAAAATTTTCCGTTTTAATGAATTGGACGAGCTTTAGATACTTGTAAATATATAAACTTCATAGAGAACGTGAATCCATTTCGCCCACAGATTTATTTCTTCTCGATTTCCTTATTGAATCGAGGAACCCCTGGACTTTGCCTTGTGGAACCCTAGGGTTCCGTGGAACACAGTTTGAAGACTGATGCCTTAGACAATCACTAGACTTATCATATCGACATGAAAATTATTCTAAAATGACTGGATAAATTTTGAATAAATGAAACTATGCAATAAATTTGGAAATAAAATACATTTAGTGTCAATGAATAAAACTTGAGTAACATTTTCATGAAAGTTCAATTTTTATTCGTGTTTCTTTTTTTTTACGTATTTTGTTAGCTTACAATTTCAAATTGAGAATAAGATTTATTAAATTTAGTTAAACATATTATCCTAAGTAAAGCTGAGAGTTTAATTTAAAATAAAGAGCTCGTTTTGACCATCTTGTATGATTTTCAAATGATTGTTCTTTTGAGTAAAATTTTGTTGATTCATTTGGAGGAAAACGAGTCAAAATTGTTATGAAGATAAAATTTATATATTGTTCAAAAATAAATAATAACAATTTATATTTCTAATAAATCTTTAAATCTTATATTTAATCTTATTTAATCTTTTATTTTTAGAATCTTTTTTTCTCTTTGTTAACGCATACAACATCAGGTGTCACACATTCATTGCAGATTTAAAATTCTCCAGGTAAGAGAGCATTCATTTTGAATTTTTGATCAATAGTAAAACATAAGATGAAGATATACGTATAATGCTGCAGCTATAATTTCTTCAAAAACTAGCAAAAGTTACTAGAATTAAAATAAGTGTCCAAGCGTATAGCAGTTTTGAAGTTTTATGTTGTTAATTTCCACAACCTTTCTTTGCTAAGCAATGATTATTGTTGCTCATGTTCTCTTTGAAATTTTGTAAGAGTAATTCGTTTAACAAAATTCATTTTTTTTACCTATTATTTTTTCAGTAATAAAAGCGTAATATAAGTCAAAAGAAAATTTAACAGTATGATGATATTTCATAAAAGAACTGTTTCGTTGAGTTTAAATAAGTGAGAAGAATTTTCAGACTATCACTAACAAGTAAATACTCCAAAAAGAATAATTAGTCAAAATTTTATTAAAAATTTACGCTGTATATTTACATTTTCTTTTTCTTTAATTCTAGAATGAAATCTATAGAATAAATGAGTAAGAATCATTTATCTATCTACTTTTATATATGCTTGTACATGCAAGTATAATATATAGAAAAAGGAATGATGGATAATTTATACACATCATACATATCAGAGGGAGCTCAAATTCTGAAATAGATAACTAAGAATTTTTAAGAGGACTTGGTACCCTAAAAATCACAAACCTATCGTTTTTTTATTTTCATTTAATCTTATTCTTTGCATTATTATCTTTCGATTGATATATCACTTGTGCATGTCGGAAAGTTAGAAGTTGAATAAAACTTCATTTGAAAACAAATTAGGCAATTCAGCCACACCCCCTTTTTAGAAAAAAAGCTAAAAAATGCTTTATGATAAAAAAAAATCTATTTTATAAATAGAAATAATAACTATAAAAAAGAATGTGTAGTATTAAAAGCAGAATATTTCGGAGGCAATGCAATAAAGTAATTTTTCTTCCTTGTGAAATGTGTGCATGTAAAATTTTTAAATTAAGGCATTTTATATTAATAATTTTATAATTTCAGTTCTTATTCCTGATGTATTTTTCATACAAATGTAATACTTTAATATTATAAGAAGAAAAACAGCTAAAATTTCTGTCGTGACAGAAAAAAAATTTTTTTTAACATTTTTCTTGAATTTTCATGGGCAATTAGTACTCTCTAAAAGTTGATCATTTATAAAAATGTGTGGGTTGAAAACATATGAAAATGCAATTATTTTAAAGAAAAATGTATAACTAAAATCTTAAAGTGGTATTTTAAGTTTAATTAAGCTTATAATAATTATTTTTTCAGAATTATAAACTTTAAAGTGGTTTTTTCAGTTTGTGTTTTTCGAAACCTTAGTGCATTCAAAATGCTACTCCTTCGACAATTATTTACCAATCACTTCAATTTTTTTTCCTACGTGTTAAAAATAAAGTATGTAATAAAATTAGGGATCCGTTTTGCTCTAAATTGAATACGTTTTTTTAAAAAAAATAAAATGTAAGACATGTTGGCTTTTTCGTTGATTTTTAGCCTGTATATCAACATTTTATTTTCTTTCTCGAAAACGAATGACGTTATTCTAAAATCGATCCCTTAAGTTGTTAAGAACATCCATAAGAATATTATAAAAAAATTTCAGGTCAAAAAATTGATTTTTACAAAAGGAGTAGGATTTTAAAATTTTCCCCATTTTCTTCAAAAAATTTAAATTTTTAAAATTGTGTGAATAATATATGAAAATTTTCATCTGGTAACATTTTCTTGAATAGAAACATTGTATAAAATTTTAAACTATAATTTTTAAATACGTAAATAAAGAAGTTTGCTCAAAGGGTGCCAAGTCACCTTAATTTATAACACAGAAAAAGTCAATTGACCAAAACAGAAAAGAGTATTATGTTTTCTAAGGCTGTAATTGACTTAGGACAGTGGTGTACGGTTAAGTTTGTTTTATATGGTCCTCACCTTTTCCTTCGACAGAAAATTTATATATAATAGAGCAAGAAACAAAAATGAATGTAATCCAATATTGAAAATCATTTAGGGCTAAAATCTGTATATGCATTCTCAATAAGCTATTAGTAAAATAAGATAATTTTAAAACAATATTATATAAATGGAAATGGTAGCAAACAGAATATAATTAAAAATATATAAGCAAGAATAAATTCAAAAAACTTATCTAAAATTTTAAAAAAAGTAAAATTAAAATAAGGAATAAGAAAACTATAGAAAAAAGTTCTACTGTGTTTGACATGGTAATTAACATGATGCGAATTATAAATATAACGCCATCTGTACAACGAGTTTGAAATTAACAGAATTATAAGAAGTGGAGAGAGATACGTAAGTCTTTAAAGTGAAGAATGTAAAAATTATGACAATCTGTTATTTTATACGTTTATGTATGTAAAGGAAAATAGTCACCCACATCCTCATCACGATCCTACACACTTGGAATTTGGCAAGCATGTTCCTTTTGTTCTCTAGAGATCCGCTTTGAACAAGATTTACAGAAATTTACTCCCAAGGAAGGTTACGGGGATTACTAGTGTGTTACAGATAAATAAAATTCCAGGTTTTAAAATAAGACCTAGAGACCTGAGTCTTGGAAAGCATTTTTATTTTGTTAAGCAGAGATCTATAAGAAACACGTTTTGCGGAAATTATATTCAAGGGGGTTGCGAAGTTGCAGAGACAATTTAAACAAAAAAAAGTCCTACTCCTGCACTATTAGACCAACAGTCCAGAAATTTGGCAAGCATGCTTCTTTTGTTAAGTAGAGATCTGTTAAAGACGGTTTTTACGGTAGTCCACTTCGAGAGGGCTTATGGGGATGTAAAAGATTAATATAACTTTGCTTGAGAGAAATTCAATTCATGCCCTTTTTAAATGAATAAACCAAGGCGTTAAGAATATTTTTTCTGTACAATCAAAAGCATAATGCCAGGACTTCAGATATCAATAACGTAAAAAGAATAAATAGTCATATAACATTATGAAATACACAACAAAGAGAGCAGGTAAAGGTCGGTTACTTTTATAAATATATGAAAATAGAAAATGTAAGCAGGGGAATCATGTTTTACATAAGATTTTTAAAATTCTTTGTAACTGTTGATTTTTTCTGTATGATTAAGATCATTATCTTTTACAGGTAATTAAGAAGTATATTCCAATAAATTGAAGTGTAGAGATTGCTTGTCCAATAAGGCATTTTTTTTAATAAAGTTAAATTTAAAGATTTCTCTTTATATATATATATACAAAATCTCCCCTATTTACCATATAACTTTCATTTTTCATATAACATATTCGAATTTTAAATTAAACAGCTAATTGTTTCTCAAAAAAAGATATTCCAAACATAAGAATTTCTACCACAGCTCATTAATTTTTATGGTCTTTATACGCACGCTGCATGCTTCACTTTCCATTCAAAAACAAAGATTAAAAAATTATTATGCAATTCTAGATAAAAGTATTCAGTCCCATTAATCGGGGCACTTGGCGTTCGTTTCTCTCAACGAAAAGATGTGTCGATTGCTCGCTAAATAAAACTGTTTTTACACCAAGTTTTAGAATATGACTTCGAAACATCATATATATATATATATATATATATATATATACACTGCTGGACAATTGCTAAGGACGGATCACAAATTGCTATGTAGCATAACATTAAGCGAGACATGAGGCCTAGTAGGATAAAATATAGTTGCCACACTGTTCAGACATTAGAATAAAGAATATTTATTGTTCTGGAAAGTACAAAAGCTGTGAAACATCTGAAAGAAAAAAAAATGTTCATTTGATCTGCGTACGGAGAAATGGAACAATGCATCTAAAAGTCAGCAGGCACCTGAAAGAAAGGTATCAGTACGGGATATGTCCACCGTGGAGTGTGATGCAACATTCCACACGTCGTACCATACTTTGCACAACATTATCCAGCAGCTGTTGAGGCAATTTATCCCATTCCTCTATGAGTGCACGGATGAGGGTGTTCTTGTTTGTACGAGGATAGTTTCGACCAACAACTTGCCTCCCCAAAGCATCCCACAAATTTTCAATGGGGTTTAGATCTGGAGAACGCGCTGGCCATACGAGACGCTGAATACCCTCGCTGTCTAGACAATCCTGAACAGCGAGTGTTCGATGACATGTTGCGTTGTCGTCCATAAAAACAAATTTATCACCAACAGCACCACGGAAAAGACGAACATGAGGAAGTAGAACTTCATCAATGTATCGTTGGCCCGTCATAGTCCCATTTGCAACCCCATGTAGGCGCGTGCTGCCATTGAACATGATGCCGTCCCACACCATGATACTGCATGTCGGATATCGGTCCTATTCCTGGATATTTTCTGGACTATAAGCAGTACCACTCTCGCGCCAGATCATTTGGCGTCTACAATCCGATGACAGACTAAACCTACTCTCATCTGAGAATAGTACGCATGCCCAGTCCTGTTCAGTCCAATTTTGATGCTCACGACACCATTGCAAACGGGCAGTACGGTGCTGTCTGGTCAATGGGACACACACAACAGGTCTGCGTGCGTATAGTCCTCCTCCCCTCAAACGTCTGGCAACAGTTTTTCGGGAGATCTGCTTTCCTGAGGCAGTAAGAAACTGATTTACCACCTGCTGAGCTGTGGTGCGCCTGTTCCATTTTGCTGATAGGACGATATATCTGTCTTCTGCGGGCGTCGTACTTCTAACACGACCTCTCCCGTGCCGTCTACTACACATTCCAGTAGTTTTAAATGACTTCCACAGTCGTGAAACAAGGCTGTGAGTGATGTCGAACTCCCTGGTAACATCTGTTATTTTTCGCCCTTCTCTTCGATCTTTTCAATAATTCGGCCACGCATAAAATCATCTATGTGATGTCGGGAAGACATGCCAAAAATTTTAAGTTCGTCTATTAAATCTTTCCTGTAAAACTTTGACTTGAAACAACAACTGTCCACACGCGTCAAAACCTTTAAAGCTCTTATGAACGCTATCACGTGATGAACAGACGTGGAAAAAAAATTTGCATACTCATATTTCTTCTTACTAATATCCCGCACTTATTCTAATTTTCCACATTTTGCTTCCTTTCATTTTGTGGTTGCTATAGATGATTAGCAATTGTCCAGCAGTGTATATATATATATATATATATATATATATATATGTGTGTGTGTGTGTGTGCGTTTGTGCAAGTACAAGTAATAGAAAATTGAATATCAGTCAATAGCTAAATACTGATTTAATAAGTTAGCTATAAAACTAAGTGCTTAAAGCTAATAATATGCTATAATAGCTAATAATAGCTAATAATATTAAATTATGGCAGTCTCAATTCAACCATATTTAGACGCATAATGCATCCACCACAACATTTGTTATATATAATTATATATATAACTTTGATTATTTACAGAACATCACATAAATATGTATTTTGCTCCGTAAAAAAACAACTAATAAAAAATTTCTCGAATTCTTGTAAATAAAATGCAACGTAAGTCCACTTTTCAACAATCGGTATTAAAATACATAAAACTCTGCTTTAAAAATTTGCTTTTAGGGCACTAACTTCATAGCGATAATTCAGAGATATTTCTCAACAAAATTTGTTTAAACGTGCTTTTTCATTCTTTAGTATTGATTTGTTTATATTTTTTACGTCAGTGCTTTCTATTGATATCTTTATTTTTAGTTTTTATCAGTTTAAAACTCACGTTATTCATATACTGTTAACATCTTTATATCACAAAATAATATATGCTTTCAACTAAATGCAAATACATCATTAGAATTATATTTTTTCTCCAATAAAATTAGATTCTTTCTTCACGTAAGTGTCTTTAAAAGTGTCATAACAAAAAATAAAAATAACATAATTAAAAAAATTATCAATTGGTGTTTGCTGACTTAGAAATGATCATAAATAGGAAAATCTTACGAATAGATGAATGACACAAAAATTTGATAATATCCCTGGATACATTTACTATTATTAAAAAAAAGAGTTATGAATGACAATTTCTACAACCTTTTCTGATTTTAATAAGTTCTATTGTTGAAGATAATTTGATACTTTTGCAGTATCAATAAGTGATACATTTAAAAGCGTTATTACACATTAAAAGCAATAAAAATACTTTGGACTGATTAAATATTAATAAGCAATCAAAATACTTGGGACTGATTAAATATTAATAAGCAATCAAAATACTTGGGACTGATTAAATATTAATAAGCAATCAAAATATTTTATAGATTTAAAAAATAAATTTTATTCATTCATTGCAAATGCAATATCGTAAATTTAAAAGTTTAATTGTATTATGTGAACATTAAATCATTAGACCCAAACCAAACTCTATAAAGCTAGTTTCAATCGTGTTATTCTTTTAATTATCACTTCATAAAAAAAGCTGACTTTTTTAAATTTAGGATTTTGCAAGTACATTATTTTAATGGCTTATAATAATTAATGTATATATATATATATATATATATATATATATATATATATATATATATATATATATATATATATATATTGAAATTTTTAGCAAGATTCTGCTTTAAAAAAATTACTGAAAAATGATCTTGTTTTTCGAAGTTCATAGCTATGCAACTCTGACAAAAAATACGCAATTAATATAAATGATGATGAAATTAAGTTACACGCAGTTTATTTTATATGCAAATGCGATTACCCGACTAGAAAATTTGACATTATATAAGGCTCTTCTAACATATAGTATAACATTAATTTCAAAATATTATCAAATATTGAGTTTTACCCAGTTTTAATCCCTGAAGAGCTATTCGGAGTAACTAATGAGGGAGTTTGACTCATTAATCTTAATCCATCTATTCAGTTCCTTATATGCCATCATTTGTAAGGAGTAATTAGCTCATGTAAAAGCCATTTAGAATATTTCTACTCTTATGAAATATATTTCACTTTATTAATTATTTACTCTGCACAACATATTTTAAAGAATTTAATCAGTTTTAAAATACCTGACGTATTGAGAAATGATACATATTTCGAATGGTAAAATATTTTAAAGCCATTTGAGGTTTATGTAAATAAAATATCTAATTCTTTTGAATATCCATTAAATCCAATACTAATGGTCCCTTTTTATTATGCATTTATATAATACATAAAACTTATTTGGATATATTAATAGTGTTTAAAATTGTTCAAATATTTCACAATATTTCATGTTTAATTATAACACATGATATAAGGCAAAATTTAAAATAAAATGTTCATAAAGTTCTACTTTATATAAATAAAAGATAAATAACTTAACACACAGACATTTAAATTGAATTATTAAGGGAGAAATGAATAAATAAAATATAAATCTTTGCAGTTCACAATTTGAAAATTTTTTTCATACTTCCAATAAGTACTCCATATTACTCTCCATTTTTTAATATAGTATTTAAGATAGTATCGTAATATATACCTCAACATGCGTGAATCCGGAGAGACGCGATTTTCAAATCTCATCGATTTTTTTTCCTTCACTGAAACTCAAACGGAATCAGTGCCAGAGCCTGATGGTTTTTGTAAGGTAATTGAAGAAGTTATCGATTTTGCAAGGCAGATAAATTTAGAAGTGAAAAGTTATGATGTTCAAGAACTGCTGGATTCCAACAATATTGAGCTGACAATTGATGAGCTCATCCAAATGCTTGAGCAAGAGCAACACATTGAAGAACTGGTTCACTCAGAAGATCGAATGAAGGTTGGTAATTTTACAATATCCAGTTTAAATGAAAAAGGGTTACAAATTTAGAAATTGAAGACTCCAACGAAGAGCGTATTTTTTCAACAAAACAAGGAGTAAAAAAAAATTATTAGCATGCTAATAGGACATTTTGTGGGACGAAAAATCTTTGAGCCGGAATATTTTAAGAAACCTACATCAAAATAACTTCGGTTTGTGATTTTGTAGTTGTGTTATCTAAGATTTTATTAAACGCTTTTTTTCCAAAATTATTACTTTTTTTTCTGCAGCTCTATCTAAAAATAAGTTATATGTGTTTATAAGCGAAAAATTATACCCCGAATTACGCGAATTCGATTTACGCGCAAATCACTCAGTCCCACCTATCGCACAAGTTCGACTTGACCATGGTTCAAAATTACGTGGTCCGTCGCCAAAAGCCCTCGTGTAGCTGAACCGTGCGACGTTAATATATTCACTCGCTCACTCACGCGCAAGCTCAGGGTATTACAGCAAATAACCCAAAACCAATGTATCATAATTTTACTATTTAAAAAAATGAACAAAATTTAAAAATTTGACACTTTTAAATATGATTTAAAATCACATTTCATTATTTTATTTAGTATCTTCAAGGAAAATAAGAACATGTCATTTTATTTAATTTTTGAGAATAAGAATGTATATAAAACAGAAAGCCTTTAAAAATTACTAAGTTTTTAGACACTTAGAAGACATTAAAATGATTACAAATATTGTTTTATTCCAATATTTTCCTTTTGTTAATGATAAATATTAGCTTAAAATATTTTTTTAATTAATTTTTCTTGCATAGGCTTAGTTTTAAATAATTTCGTGTACTATGTCTCCATAGATATTAGGGTATATAATAATAATAATTTTAAATTACAAGTAACGTTTCTTCAAAAAAAGTTAATATTTTATACAATTTTAAGATATTAGTCTTCCAGAAATATTAGAAAAACAACAACAGTATTCTAAACTACATATTATTATAAAGAAAATATTTTATGCAAAAATATGATTGTGCAAGAAGGAGAAATTTACGTTATTTTCATTGAGCCAATATTTGAAAGAAATAAGATTCGTTCTCTGTTATTTTGCTTGAACAAAGTATAATGCTAAAACATTTGAATAAATAAATTAATAATTAATGGCTATTCGTTTTCAAAAGAAAATAAAAGCTTCCCGAAATAAAATTATTACACGGTAATATAATGCCAAAGTTTTTGAGATAATTATGATATACAGTAAATATAATATTGAAACCGTTTTTATTTCATTATAACGAATACTGGAGACCAAATAAAGCATATTTAATTTGTAAGCTATCTGAACTATATAAACTGACATGCTGTTTAGTTTATCATAATTTAAAAGTATTTAAGTTTTGTACATGTAGAGAATCCTTATATCTATCTATCTATCTATCTATCTATCTATCTATCTATCTATCTATCTATCTATCTATCTATCTATCTATCTATCTATCTATATATATATATATATATATATATATATATAAAAAATAAAAATAAAAATATTAACTCTATTAATCGCTAAAAATAATTCTATTTAGTGAATATCACAGGCAAAAAAAAATTATTTTTGTTAAAATTATAAACATATTTATTTACGAACCAAAAAAATTTTACTTTTAATATATTATTTCATATTGGATATACTAAAATTCTTCTTATAAAATAATATATAATTCGTATTTTGCGTAAAATTGAAGGGAATTAACAGAAAAAAAATATTCGAAAGAAGGAGTTTTCAAGACATTAATGTGCTTCAAATTGTTTTTAACGATAATCTGAATAATTTATAAGCAACAGGTTGTGAGAAAAATTTAGAGCTTTCGTAGATTCTAAAAATCATCACTTAAATCACCTTTATACATCATGTGAATAATATATTTTTAAGGATAATTAAATTATCTATCATAAACTATAAATTCTACTTCACATTTAATATTTATTTTCCCTCCGTACAAATTCGCGTACAAAATTGAGCATCTAATACTTTCTCAGATACATCATCCAACTTTTAAATTCCAATCCCATTTCATTTTCTTTGAAAGTTATAGGCCGAAATTTTCCACGCTTTGCTCTTCACTTAAAATCTAAGCTAAAAGTTTATGATTTAACAGTCATTCAAATAAATATACAATCCAATTAAAAATATAAGACACATTTGTATCACATAGAGATTATAAAAAGCTGTCGTCATGAATGAGTAAAAATCTTTATTATGAAAATAGTTACATTATTAATAATGACTTTTATATTTTTAGGTAAATAAATGATTTAATTGTTTTAGGCAAAAATAACAAATTTTCTCCCTATATTAATTTTTATCCTGATATTTGAACTTTATCAAAACTAACAATATTCCTCTCAGAACAGATTACTTTGATATAATATTGTATGTTATGGACAGCAAATTATATAACAATATTTTTGATAAAATAGATGCCTTTAATTTTAAAATAATTAAGATAGCTTTCTGGAATTCAAGTATTTCAATTTTTGTGTATAAAAATGTTATTATTAATCATTTCTATCACAATACATTGGTAAACGATAAAAAATATACTATTAAATCTTAAAATGTTTATTAATTATTGTTTAAATCATTACTCTATCCTATTAATTTTTTTAATCATTACATTTCTAAGTTCAATGTTCATAAAATTTTTTAAAAAAATATTTTATTTAGTTCCATTTTTCTTTTCGTATTTTTTTTATTAAGTTTTAATTTTTTTCTCATGGATATTATTGTTTTAAATTCTTTGATTTTATTTTATTGCATACTGCTGCAAGATGACACCTCAGGTTAAATATTTTTTAAATAATTTGAATACGTCATATTGCTTTGTTTTGAATGTTTTTTTATTTAAACTTTTCCTTCCAAAAATTTTTCTTTATTTTTTCTTCTTTTTTTTTCTCTTTCAGGTTATAATTAATTTGATTTTATTCATTTACTGATTTTTACTTTTATATGTTGCTGTTCTCTGATAGCTCCATTTAACGGTAAGTTAAGATCACGATGTGTTCTTGTGATATTAAGAGTTTTAAAAGTACTATTCATTATTTATAATATTTAATATGTCCTGCATTAGGTAAGTAGATTCAGCTTTATTTTTTTGTTAATTTTACTTGATATTACGTAGCATTGATAACTTATTTTTAGTACATATAATATTAATCATCTAATATTATGATTAATATACTTAGTATTCATGATGACTCATTTTTACCCTTATTTCTTTTTCTACATTTCAGAAATACAGGAAAGAACATTACAGGTGGAGGTTGACTAGCCTGAAAACATTTTTTAAAGATGCAATCTTAGTTCCATCTATCGATCCTCACGCTACCATCTTTCGAATCATTGAATGCTGTTCATCTTTGCTTTCCTTCACGAACGCTTACGACTGTTTAAATTCGGATGCAGTTTTTGGCACACCTTCACCTCCAATACTGACCACAATTTATACAGAAGAGCCAAAACATTATGAAAACCTACTCAATAACATGTTCCACCATTTTCTACCTGCAAAATAGATGCTAATCGCCTTCGCATGCATACCACAAGCTCTTGGTAGATGACTGGAGAAAGGTTGTACGAATCGTATAAGCAGTGGTCACGTAAAGTCGAGGTACTTCGACATGAAAATTTTTGATATCTGATCATCTCTGTTTCATCCTTTCCATGAAAACACAAATGTGCCCTATCAGATTAAAATCCACTGAGTTAGGAGCCGGGATATTAATTGAAATTAATCCTTATGCTCCTCGAACCCTTCTAACACAATTTTAGCTTTTTGACATGTCCTGTTGGAAGGTTCCATTTCCAGTTGGGAAAACAGACGCCGTATAAGGGTACAATTGATCCGCAATTATGCTTAGATAGTCTACATCTTTCACGTTCATCATCATGAACTAAGGATCCACAGTCACCCATGAGAAGGTTCTCCATCACCAGTACTCCAAAGTTCTCCAAAATTCCTCCATCACCAGTCTAAGTACGTGAAGGAAGCAACTGCTCCACTGGGCAAGACGGCGCACTCTAACACAACCATCGACGGGATGAATGAGAAATCGTGATTCATCTTACCAGGAAAATCTCTTCCACTTATTTATGGTCATGTCTCAATGTTTCTGAGCTTACTCTAGGGATAGTTGGCAATGACGCTTGGTCAACAAAGTCCTACAAATGGAGCATCTGTGAGAAAGATCCATGAGTGCTATATCAAAACATTGTCCCCTTAACTGTGTGTTACGAAACACTTCCACTAGGACCTAAACTGTATTGGGGTGTCAAAGAAGTCACTGACTGGCGCATATTTTGCTTTACTAAGCGGGACAATTTCCGACTTTGTTTCTTTGATGATGCGTGCATGTCCAAATGCTAGGTATCTACTTTTGGTTTCACCGTTATTTATTCACTAGCATAAATACTAAAATCTTCAAAACACGAACAACCTACCATCATGCTGTTCCGGAGATACTCCTTCCGAGCCTTCAGGTCATTAAAATCTGTCCTCTTTCAAATTCTCCCAGACCAGTCTCCTTTCTACTTACTCACAAAAGTGAGTACAAGAATGATAGCTTACCACTCTCCAACCGTAGTTAAACACTATTATTTCCTAATAAAGTGTCTTCCACGTCATTCAGACGAGTTCATTAAAAAATGTGGAGGTGTTCATAATGTTTTAGCCTGACGGTGTATAGTCAAGTAGATTTAAATTAGATATGAAGCTGGAAAGACAATCATTGTGTTCTATAAAGTCCGGCACTTAGACTTTCAAACACTGTTAGGTCGCCTTCGCCTTATGAGCTGGAGCAGAGTCATGTTGAAAAGTCCAATCCCTTCCATTGAACTAGTTTCAGGAGCTTCACTGTAGGTTCTTAGATGATATCTTGATAAACTTTTGTCTTGGCTTTCTCTCTTTTATCGCAAAAATGAGTCTCTGAGACATATTCACATACTAAACATTCCACCAAACCATTAACGAAGCTAGATGTAGAGATTTCTTATTCGTTTGCCTTTTTTCTTCTTTTTAATTTTGTGGACATTTCTTGCGCATGTACAGTTATTCTAGAGATTGAAAGATTTTCAAAGTTAAAAATTGTCTTGTCGTTGAACATAATTCATTTGTGTCCGTTACGCTGTTGATCTCAGAACATCTCTGAATTGTTCTATGAATGAATGACCTCTTGATTTCTGAATGTTTAAAAAAACCTTAAAAACCTCTTACGGTCTCTTTTTTTCTAATTCGTAGTATTAGTTCACTCTCTACTTATATATATATATATATATTTCAAATGTTCAATCGTTAATAAGATACATTTTTTTAAACTTGTAGTAGATGGAACTTGATGTTAATCCAGTTTTTTCAAATATTAATTCAAAATTAAATTTTATTTTTTAATTTTATCTATATCTATATCTTTATATATATATATATATAATCCAATATAAAAAATATTTTTTCAATATATAATCATATACATATACATACACATATATATAAATTTATACATATATACACAAATATGTAAACAAAAATATAAAAATAAACATATAGTTATATACCTAAGATAACTAAAAGTAGGAAGAAAGCACATAGTATAAAGACAAATTCCTGGCCTTAGGAACCAGGATTGCCGGTTTAAACAAGTTTTGCGGCGCCAACCTTCACCTGTAATTTGTCATACTATGTACCAAGAGGAAAGGAAAGAGTTATATATGTAGAATTTAAATATTAAAAATCATTAAACTAAATAACATATATATATATAGGAACATAAACATAACCTTCTAATTCGGAGTTAAAACGATGGCCAAGAGTGCATAACGTGTTCCCGCCAAATAGGGTGAGAGCAGAACCGCATAAAGTTAATTGCGATACCATATCAGAAACGATTAATTGCGATACGATATACGATAATAAGAAATATATATATATATATATATATATTTATATACTTTTAAAAAATCATAAAAATAATAATCATATAAAATTAGCGTAAAATATAAAGGAAACTCAAAAAATATATATTAAAATTTTTTTAAAATAAACATGTGGCGCCATCTATTTAATAATTGTAGAATAAACTAGATATTTTCTAAATTTAAAAAAAACATTACAAAACATAATAACAGTAAATAATTACAGTAATACAAATTGCATCATAAAAAACAATTATAAATATAATTACAAAAAAAGTTAGCAGGGTATCCATGTTCAATACAGTGATTAAAAAATTTTTAAGATTTAAAAAAATATATATATATTAGCTTTATCGCTAACTAATACATTATTGCGATAAATATAGTTAAAAATAATATTTCTATATATAAATATTGATAAATTAGAATTCCAGTAAGGCACTTTGATGATATTAAAATTAAAGGGATCTCTTTTATCATAAATATTACTATGTAGTTTCAAATCCTTAATATACAGTGATACATCTAGGTAATTTGTTTTGATTGGATTACTATTAATTTTAACTAAGTTTAAGTAGGACGGATAAAAATTAATAATAGGATTTAAATTATCATTTTTACCAAAAATAATTAAATCATCAATATATCTAAAAATGTAGTAGTCATTATTAATAACATAATTATATTCATAAAAATGTAAATAAAGATTAGCCAAACTATTACTAGCTGGGCCCCCCTTGTGGGAGTCCTTTCTCTTGTTTATATAAAGAACCATTAAAAAAATTGATATAATTTTCTTTTAAGACAAAATCTATGAGAGTTTTTAATTTGTTAAAATTAATATTAAGGTTATACATACTGTGTGGTTTTCTAAAATTACTTTAATAATATCATATAAATCAATGGAATTGAAAAGATCTTCAAAGTCATAACTATAAACTGAATAAATATTTATCTATTATTAAAAAAATCTATAATCTCTTTACTATTTTTAATTATAGCTTTATTACATTGCTGATTAATAAAGTTTTGTATAATATTATGAAGTAATTTGCCTGCAGTAGTAATATATGTTCTAAAACCATTTGTCACAGTTCTAAATTTAACCGGACTTTTATGGAATTTTGGAGTTAAAAAAATATATGGATACTTTTAATTTTAGGAATACAATAACCTAATTTTTTATAAATAGCAATAATACGATTACTAATTTCATTATGTGACAAATCTAATTTTATAAAAGAACCATTATTAAGAAATTGATCATTAAGAATATTATAATATAAATACTTAAAAATCACAGCATAGTTACCAGGTACTTTATCAATGTAAACTATGATAAAATTCTTTTGTTATCCATAAATTTTCTGTTTTATATCTTTAGAAGTAGTTTCATATTGAGAATGGTAACTGAAATTCATAAGGTCTTTTAAAATATTGTACTTATACTCATCAAATGCCTCAATAGGTAGTCCAAATTTAATTGCAGATTTTGTAATAAAATTATCTATATCTTTAATAATTTGTTTTTTAACAGTATTGTTGTTATAAGAAACATTTAATCTAAAATTAGTGCCTTTACTCATTATATCTTTTAAAATATTATCATTGATTATGTCTAAGTTGCCAGTAACTACATGTTTATGATGACCATCAATAAAATCAATATAGTTTTTACATATACAATCTTCTATATTAATAGAGGGCGAACTATTGTTGTAATTAAAGATAAACCTGCCCATCGTTTTGTTATATTTAAAAGCTTTCTTTACAACCACCTTTCTAACCGGAAAAAGTGACAAATGTTTATTAAATACACTAGAAAAGTTAATTTTGTCAAAAGTTTTATTCATGAATAATAAAGTGCAGTACTCTGTAATAGGTTCATTAATTTTCTCAACATTAATATTGAATTTATTAACTAGATAGTTAAGAATGTCTTTAATAATGTGTACTGCATGACAAACCTGTAAGGAATAATTATTTAAGGATTCATATAACAAGTGCAATTTCATGTTTATTAAGACCAAACATGAAGTATTTGATCTTCTTGATATTAAAGTTTTTTTCAAAATCATTAATAATAACTCTAATATTGTCATTTAATGAATTTTTATCTCTATTTTTCCTTTTAGTTCTATTACTTCTAGATTTTCTTTTAGAAGTATTGTTTAATTTATTGGCATTATAAAAAAATTCTTTATTATTATTCTGTAACATTATTTGTAAAGTATTTTTAGCAAAATATAAAACATTAAGGCCGTATGGATAGATTGTATTAAAACTCCTAATAAAGAGTGATTTTCGCACCATAATCTGTGCTTAGTAATTGGAGTAATTTTAATGATAGACAGTTCAACATTTTTGAAATCATGCATATGAAAGTGTCTAAGTTCAATTTTATTAGAATTATTGGAATTATTAAAGAATTTAACATCATGTCTATGCTGATTAATCCTTAAGTTAATAGTATTGGAGGTCTGACCAATATATTTATAATGACATACTTTACAATTTAAAAGATAAATACAATTAAAGGTTTTACAAAGGTTAAATTTAGAATCACAATCATATTGATCCATATTTAACATAGTACATGTCTTACATCTACTATCTCTACATTTATTGAATTCTAACTTAAAACTATTATAAGATTGAGTGTTATCAAAATTATAAGAAGATAAATTATTATACATATATATATATATATATATATATATATATATATATATATATGTGTGTGTGTGTGTGTATGTATGTATTAAAATACTCGAAGAAAAGCGGTTTTTTTTCAGATTTGCAACTGTTTGAAAAGTAATTACTGAACTAAATGAAAATATTAAAGTTTGAAAGTTTGATTATTTTCTATTCTTAGCTAGATAAAAATATAATTATAATTTTCTTTACTATTTGGGAAATGTTCCAGTTATTAAAACATAAATAAGAATTTTTAGTAATTAATGTAATTTTATGTTGTCACTTTTGCAAATAAATTTAAACCATTTCTATTTCAACTTTCGTTATTGATTCTCTGTTTTCAACGATAATCGCAGAAATGTCTCCTAATATAAAATAAATTATCAAATCTTAAAAAATTGGCTAGAAAATACATATAAAATTACAGAATTGTGCGTAAAATGCGTGAATCATCCATTTTTCTCAATTTACTGTTCCTATCAATCATAGAATTTACAAAGTCAGAATGTTCGGACTTAAAAAAGAATGTTATATACACATATATGTATACACATTCCGTAAAATCCGGCGTATAACGTTTATTTCTAACTCAAAGAATGTGATCGAAATTTACAGGTGCGCGTTATGCGCTGGGTATATGAATGAGAGCTTTTAAAAAAATAATAATAAAAGGAGAAGAGCACAGAAAAAAAATTGGACTTCTATATATATCGAAATACTTTTTCTTTGAAAAAACTAACCTTCCTTATAAGCTTAAAGGGTTGTAGCTCTAGAAGAGCACTATTTTTTACTAAAGCTTGGAATAATACCTCGAATAAATGCCTTCAAAATATAAGGACTTTGCACACGCATATTTCAGTTTTCTTCGTGAAAAATGGGGGGCGCGTTATAGGGCTAATATACCTAAAAACTAAATATAGCAGCTTGAAAGGATAAGTGCTCTTGCTATACAACAGATTTTATGGTATATGAAATAATATGGATTTGACATAAGTCATTTTTGTATTAAGATTATATTTTTTCTGATTGTTTCAATCGTGAAACAATGGAGGATAACTCATCTTGTTACTTAGAAATCCTCATTTAAAAATGATCACAAACTTAAAACGAAAAATCAACAACACAGAAGGAACAACACGCGCGATTTCAAGGATGTCCACAAAAGTATTCTTTGTGTGTGTTGGCTTTCGTTACCTCATTTCTTATACCCTTTGTCAAACGGAAGCTTTTAGAATCCAATGATTTCCAGAAAAGACTTTTCCGATTGGTTAGAATACGTGGATGAGAGATACACGATTGCACCATCCTGTTTTAAAAACGCTAACGTGTCAGTTTCTTAGAATATAAGGTTGTGGTTACTTTCCGTTAGGTTGGTAAATTAAAAATTTATTATCAGGCCAAGTCTTGGAAGGTTCAAGACCATTATGTATTGCAACTTTTCGAGAAAAAATGTAAGTGAATTCTTACATGAATATACAGGGTGACTTACTATCAGACCGAAAAATTTGTAGGATGTGTAGGGGGTACAAAGAGGACTCCGAATCACATAAGAATGTAGGGTCACAAATGTCGTAGCCTCGAGCGTTGGTGCAAAAAAGTAGAGAGAAAGAACAAAAACAACTACACATTGAAGGGACAGAAAACATTTTATTGAAAGGTTTCACAACAATAGGTGTTCGAAGTTGCGACCAGAAGTCGTATGGCAGGTCTGACCTCAGAAATGAAGCACTGGCTGTTTAAAGTACCAGCAATGCGTACTAGAGGAGTGAGAAAGTGATATCGAATACCACTCCATACCATAATACCCGGTGCAGGACCAGTGTGGCTGTGCATAATGTAGATGTTCAGCATCTTCTCTCCACGGTGTTTCCAGACTCGAATCCGACCATCCTGGTGTTGCAGACAGATGTGTGACTCGTCAGTAAAGACAACTTCATTCCATTCTGCCACCCACATCCTTCTTTCATCGCACCATTGGCGGCGGAGACGTCTGTGGTTCTGCGTCAAGGGTAGACCAAGCAATCGACGACTTGCGGACAGACCACTCTGCTGTAAACGGCATCGAATGGTATGCGCAGACTCTGAATGATGCGTTACAGACTCAATATGCTGTTTTACGGTTCGTGATGTGACTGAGCGATTCTTCACTGCCATGTGTACAATTTGCCTGTCCTCACGTGAAGTGTTGCAATGAGGTGGATGCGATCGACCACGTCGGTCCGTCGTACCCTCCTGCATCCAACGGTCACATATCCGCATTACAGTTGTTTGGTTTCGTCCAACACGACTACCGATTTCCCTGAAAGATAATCCACAATCTCGGTAGGCCACTATCCTACCTCTGTCGAACTCTGATACTTGATCAAAAGCTGATCGCTGTTTTCTACGAGACGTAACTGATCGTTTTTTTTGAAAAAAACCACAAGGAAAATACAATTGCCAAACTTGAAATCATCGAAATTTCCAAGCCTTAAATAGCGCTTTGAGGTGGCGTTACAGGCGCGCGTGATGTGTGTCTGTGCTGAAATTCTAATCATTTGCACACACACATATCTCATCTCCGCTAATGCATGTTGTAAATTTCATCTTATTTGCATGCTTCCTTCAGGGTGTTGCATTTACGGTGGTCAGCAGTGTAGTTATAGCAATTTTAGTTTCTACTCTTTCTTTTCTTTCAAAATAAGTTTAGTCTTTATAATATTGTTTTAATATTTTCTAAGTATAATATATATACTGTTTTATTTTTTGTGAAGTATATATAATAAAGAAGTTCATCCTTAAATGCTGTCCCGAGTTCGCATTATCTTGGACTTAGTTTGGTAGACTATTTTTTGTTGTTTTTGGTTATTAGCGATTACATTTTTCAAATTAAATTTCTTACATGTTTCCAAGTAAGTAGATTAATATTTCCTACTATAAGATTAGGAATTTTTATGGTTTTAGAAATTAACTTCAGCATTTGTTGAAAAATATTGACTATTTTTTTTATTTCAGGCCAAAAATAAAAACAAATCAAGGGTAGGTTGGTGTATTGAAACTGCGTTTAATCCTGCACTCTTTGTTCTAGACGAGTTTGCTGTTTGCTGAGCGACTCTGCTTTGGCATATATTGTCTTGCTACATTTGATGTATTTTAGCATTGTTATAATTATATAAATTTAGAATATTATTAATGATATAATATATATATATATACATATGTATATATGTATATATATATTATACATACATATATATATATATTATACATGCATATATGTATATATATATATATATATATATATATATATAAATTATATATATATATATATAAATTCTATATATATATATATATATATATATATATATATATAGCAGTAAATAAATTAAAAAGAAGACAAATAAATCCTAAAACATCTTACGAACAAACTGAAAGAACCCAAAACATGGAACCATTACAAACCAAAAAAGAGAAATATAGCTATAGTGGAAAAAACTATTATGGTTTCCCGAGCTGTCACTGGCTTAGGACAGTAAAACAGAGTTAAACAGTGTTTTGCGAGATCTCAATCTTCCCCTTCAGCGGAAACTTTCGACATAATAGCATAGGATACAAACCAAGGCAAAGGCCCCAAAACCCACGTGGGTGAATATAACATCAATAGAATAGAATTGGAAAATTAAATTACTATAGGAATCCGGACGAAAAAGACAAATATAAATATGTATAAACATAAATAATTGCAATAGAGGTTAATAATGATTATGACCAAAAGTAATAATAATGAAAATGTGCGAAAAATCTAAAATCTTACCCGATGTAATCCGATTCTAATAGCATACTAACGCCAAGCACAAAAAACCCATAACTAAAAATAATGGCGCCATCTATGTATATTTTTAGTAACTAAAATTATTATAAAAAATGAAGAATAATATACTATAAACTAAATGGAACTGAATATATTAAATAAAATAATTAAGTAGCTATAACTTTGAAGACATATATTTATATATAAAATTAGCTGGATAATTATACTCTAAGCAACTTTGAAAGAACTTTTTATAATTATTAATTTTTAAAACTTCTTCAGATACTAAATCTTTATTTCTTTTTATATAATTTAGAATAACATTTCTAAAAATTGAAATGTGAAGGGAACTATTCCAATATGGCATTTTTATAACTTCAAAATCAAAAGAGTCTCTTTTATCAAAAATATTACTTTTTAGCATATTATTTTCAACTTTTAATTGGAGATCTAGGAAATTTGCTGACTCTAAATTGCAATTGGTTTTTATTAAATTCAAGTAGAGTGGATAATACTTTAAATTAGGAGTAAAGTCAACTTTACTGTTGAAAATAATTAAATCATCGATGTATCTGAAAAAGTAACAAGAGTTTGTATCAATTTTTTCATTCTCGTAATAGTGCAAATAAATATTAGCCAGACTATTACTTGCTGGGCCACCTTGTGGCAGACCATTTATTTGTTGATAATAATAGTTATTATGAAATATGTAATTTTCTTTCAAAACAAATTGTATAATAGTATTAAATTTATCATAATTTATCAAATTAATTAAGTAATATTTAATATAGACATTTCTAAGTACTAAAATCATATCCTCTATATCAATAGAGTTGAATAAGTCTTCGAAGTCATATCTAGGCAAAGATTTAATACACTTGCCTTGCATGTTCTCAGCGATATCTTTACTGTTTTTTACAATAATGGAGTTTGAGATATTGTCTAGAGTGTGTTGTACAACTTTTTGCAACACCTTGCCTGGTTGTGTAATATAGGTATTACAGCCATTAGTAATAGTTCTAAATTTAATTGGACTCTTATGAAATTTTGGTGTTAGAAAAATAGAAGGAAAATTGATATTTTTTGTATATAAATCTAGTTTTTTATAAAAAGCTGAAATACGGTTAATGATTTCTCTACTGCTTCTATTAGATTTAATAAACGCTATTGTTTTGAAACTGTTTGTCAAGTATAAAGTTATAAAACCCTTTGCAAATGATTGCATAGTTGCCCGGAACTTTATCTACATAAAAAATAATGAAATATTTTTTCAAGATTTGAAATTTGGTGTTTTATATCTTTGTACGTAATATTTTTATTATATATATTATATATATATATATATATATATATATATTCTATAAATATATATATATATATATTCTATAAATATATATATATATATTGTATATATATATATTCTATATAATATATATTCTATATATATATATATATATATATATATATTCTATAAGTATATATATATATATATTATATATATATATTCTATAAGTATATATATATATATATATTATATATATATATATTCTCTCTCTATATATATATATTTATATAAATTCTATAAATATATATATCTTATATTAGCTGCATGGCCTGGCGTTGCTCGGGCTTTCTCTACTTTTATAAAAAATGTTCCCTTTCCTTAATAAAATCAGCACTTCTAATACTTTTTCAAAATGACTTTCACCCCCACCCCACTTCCTCCACTTAGCCCGGCGTTGCTCGGCCTTTTTTTCGAGTGTATAACTTAAAATTCGCTGTTTCGAAATTTTTTTGCTTCTTTTCTGTCAGACAGGTTTATTCCCCCCCCGGCATTGCTTGAACATTTTTAAATGAATAACACATTGTCATGGAAATTCCCCTTCCCCTCTCGCTATGATATCTCTTGAGTAAGTGAACAGTGGGACCTTAATATTCACTCACTGACTTTGAAACTTTTTAGGAACCGAAAACGAAAATGTACATTTTTAAAAATAGCTGTATGTTGAGAAAAGTAGAAATTTTTATAATTTCAAAATTGCACAACTGTATTAAATGTTGAATTAAAATTGTGAGCATTTTTTGAAATGTTCGATAAACGGAAAAAAAGTTTCATGCAATTATTTTTATAAATGAAGAAGTTATAAAAACTTTGAATTTGACAAGTAGTTATTAAATATTTAAAATTTGAGTATATTTTAACTGATGCAACATATTTAAAAAATAAAATACTATAAAGAATTAAAATTTATTTAAGTAATTCTCTGTTGAATAAAAATGTTACTTTGTCTTCTATTTTTTTAAAAAATATTAAAACTACCTTTTTTACTAATTATTATAATACTTATTATTACACTTTCTTGAAAGGTTTAGAATTATGCATTCACTTGTAAAACCTTCGATGTACGTCCAGTATCAATTTTACTGTAATTTTGTTATAGGTTTATAATATTCCTAACTATCCACCGTTCTTCAAGTTTAGTGAAGTGAGTGTCCTACACTTGGCCTTTTTCAACTAAGTTTGTTTTGTATTTCGATATTATCTTTTGAACTGTAAATTTGTTTTAATATTTTTTTATCCACTATGAATAGTATTTAAATTTTAAATTATCGCCTTTCTTAATGGAAACTATTATTACAACTTTGCATTCAAATGAGAGAATCTATCTTACTTCGAATTTAAAAGACATTTATTGATTGTGAGGACCTCTTTCTTTCTATTATTATTTAACTTACAAAATAATTTCACTAACGTCATTCAAACTATCAAATATCGTTTTTTCTCACGTTGTGTAAATCGAAAAGTACACCGAATCTTCGAATTCTGTGTAAGCGACCTTAAACTGAAAACTATATAGCACGATTTAAAAAACAGTGAAAAGTTTTTTTCTGAAAAACGGCGTAAATCAATCTTGGTTCAAAAAGCATTCTTTTTCAGGTTGACTGATTCGAGACGTATTCGTTTTTGCAAGGACTTTTATAGAATAATTGTCTGTGTTTTGTCTTTAGAATTTCAGCGAATTTTTACTTTTATTAATATTGCGCAGTCCGAAAATATTAAGATTTAAAAATTGGCGAACGTAACATACTCGAACTTTTCTAAAATCATAAGCAAATAAACAATGTTATTTTTCGATTAAAATAGTATAAATAATTTATATCTGGAAGTGTAATACGTTAATATTAGTTTTTGTTGTATTTTTTATGTTAAAATTGTAATCAGCCTCACACTCTGCCTGTTCAAACTTTCGCAGTTCCTGGCATAGACAAAACAAAATGCAAAGGTTAGCTTCACACATAAAAGATAGATATTTGCTGTCACTAGCATTTTTGCAGATGGCAGAATTTTTTCTTACTTACTTGAAAGTTATTGTTATATTTTTTGGACACTTCACACAATATCTATAAATTATAGCCTATGTGTTATTCTGATGTATAAGCTATATTATTGTAAAGTTTCATTAAAATCCATTCAGTTGTTTTTGCGTGAAAGACTCCCAAACATCCTCACAAACTTTCACGTTTATAATATATATATTAGGATATATACATATATATGTATATATATATATATTTTATATATGTTATATATATATATATATATATATATATATATATATATGTTATATATATATTATATATACATATATATGTACATATATGTTATATATATGTATATATGTATATATATATATATGTTATATATATGTATATATATATGTTATATATGTATATATATATATATATTTATATATATATGTATATATATATATATATATATATATATATATATATATATGTTATATATATGTATATATGCATATATATGTTATATATATATACATATATATATATATTATATATCCCATTACATATATACCAATTTATTTATTTCAACTTTCTTAAACGTCAAACACACAAGAGAAAGAAAATAATAAACTAGTGAAGGACCCAGTAAGCTAGACATAAAAATACATAAGCTAATAACATTAGGATTAGGACTAACACAATAGGATCAAGCAATGTTTTAAGGCACCGTCCTTCCCCTTTATTCACACAAATTATTGGACGGAAATAAATTTAGGTGGAGAAAAAATGTAATTTAAAATGAAGTAATTTTTAAGTCTATTCAAAAGGGCAGAAATTAATTTGAGTATTAGTAACATATAGAGGCCCAGTGGTCGAGTGATAGCATTTCACGCTTCCACACCACAGGTCCGGGTTCTATTCCCGGGCTAGGCAAGATCGACTCAGCCTTTCATCCCTACTGCAGTAGGTAGATAAATGTGTACCAAGTTTGCTTGGGGACTTAAACACTGGGGTCTCGCTTTAGACTGACCACCTGATCGGGACATGTGCTCATGCACCTCAGCGTCCAATGGTCACGTATAGTGGGATGGGCACAGTAGTCTCTGACCCTCATGGGCTGTTGTGCCTCTGAATTTGAGTTTTTTAGTAACATATACATCAAATATTAAAAAAAAAACTATTTATCCCATTATATAATTACTATAAACAGAAATCACCGTAAAAAATGTACCAAAATTTATGAAAACTATTTATGCCGTTACATAGTAACCATAAACAGAAATCACAGCAAAATGTACCAAAACTTATGATTTTTAATTGAATTTTTCAGATTGTTAGCTACATATGCATGTTAAAATGCATGTAAACAACATATAACATTAAAATATATTTTAAAGAAAAAATTGCAAAAAAAAAAATAATCTTTCAAGTTACAGCAAAATAAACAAATAATTATCAAAACAAATGAATGGTAAGGAAATCTATGATTACTTATAGTTGATAAAATTTATTACAATTTGCATATAAACTAAATCATACTAACATTAAAACTTACTAGAATTGTATAATTCAAGAAATGTGGTTGAAGTTAATCATGTTCTAAACAGTTTGTTATAAATTATTTAATATTATTCAGTTATCATCACAAACTTTTCAACTAAATAAAAATTATACTGTAAATAGTAAAATATTACACGTATATTCCTATATACTAATATCTGAATTGTATAATTCTGTTGCAGAATTCATCATTAATAATATTAAAATTATAAGTATACGTCTTTTATTACTAATATAGCGGTTTAATTTATGATCTTTTTTTTAAGGTTTGTAAATAGGTGCTCAGAAGTAAGTTGATTATAAATAATCTTAAAAAAGTTTAATTAAATGGAATAAAAAAATAATCTTAGATATAAAATAATTAGATCATCAATATACCTATGCAGATAAAAATAATGATCAATAATATATTATTTTTCCTAAAAATGTAAAATAAATTAGCTAATTTATTGCTAGCAGATCCATATTGTGTTAAATCTTGAATTTATTTCGTTATGATTAATATAATTTTCGTTAAGAACTAAATTATTGAAAATGTTGTAATGCTGTCACATCATATCAATAGCTTTTGTAATTTTTTAAAAGCTATATGTCTAAATATTGTTATGAAGCTCTATTGCTGTTATTATTTAATATACCATTAATATCTATTGAATCAAACTTATAACTATGTATTATGAATAGTTTTCTTTGTTTTTTATGTACTTCTTCAGATTTCTTTCTGTGTTAATTTAAAGATTTACAAAAATAGAAATATAAGCTTTAAAATTATTAGCAGTACTTCGAAATTTCATATGAGTTTTATGACTCTTTGAAGTTTAAATTATGTAAGGAAATTTAACTTCTAAAAGTTGTATGCCTAGTTTCCTTCAAAAAGCCAAAATATACGGTTATAATATCTCCTCTATCTTATACAACTAGTTTATTTATATACGTATATAGATAGGTTTATGAATGGAACTATTGCTTTGGAAATGCTTTTTGAGCATGAGGTTATTACAGTATTTACAAATACAGGCTTAATTATCAAGCATAGATAAGTAGTTAGGCTTTTTATAAATTATTTATTATTTTTTGTATATAAATATGATTTAAATGTTTTGAGTGAAAATAGTGAATATATTCCCAATGATGATTTTTATCCTTATTATCTGAACCTAATTAAAACAAACAGTAGCCTACTTTCTAAAGATTACCTTGATGTAACTTTGAATATTACAGATAATAAATTAAATGGTAATATATTTGACAAAAGAGAAACCTTTAACCTTAATATTATTAAAGTACTTTTTAGAACAATAATATTTATGTATTTATTCATAGAAATATTCTTAATTGCAAACTAATGTTTTTCGTTAATAAATTAGAGATATAATTAATAATGATCAAAATATATTAAAGATTGCTTAATAATGGCTAGACTAGTAATTTACTTTATACATAGAACTGTAATAAATTCAATATTATTAGTTTGATTTAAAATTTTACCTCTATTTGTTATGCTTTTTACGTATTACTTATGTGTTTTTCTTGTTGGCTTTTAGTACCTTCTCTAGATACCCGCACAAATTATTTTATTTGCTAATTTTTATTTTAAAGTTTTATTTGTTATATTAGTAATACATTTTAAAATTATTTTTAACAATTATCCCTTAAGTGTGATCCTGTTTTGATGTTTTGACTCAATCTGGTTGAACTTTAAATTTTTAATTTTTCTAAATTTCTTTAGATTTTTAATTTTTCTCTCTCTTATGGTTTGTTATTTAATGTGATTATCATGGTATTGGTTTTAAAAGCTAACTTAGAGTATTTAGGTATTAATTATTTAATAATATATTACTAAACTTCGAGTTTTTTAAAAAACTAATTTATACGTACATTATTTTCTCTTCCTTTCAGTATAATGGTGTAGGCAATTAAATTAAAGTGTAGGTTGACTGGTCTTAAAATTATGTTTAAGCCTAAAATCTTAGTTCCTAAGACTAAGAGTTTGCTTCAGAAACCAAATCTTTTTCAGCATACAGCTATGGCATCGAAGACGAAGACTTTTTGGGATCATTTTTATGAAAAGCCAACTGAGTAGAATAGTGACTCATATGCAAATATCGGAAATATGAGGTGAAACATAACATGATGGCACGTTAAGCGAATCTAGTCAGTCAGAGTGGGGCAAGGAAACTTATGAACAAGAAAGAAAGTCAGCATAGCCAGGCATTGTCCTGTATAAAAATTATATCCTACATACAATATGGCTGCAAGAATCTACCAGGACTTCTTTACATATGTCAAAATGACTGATAAACTTGAAGAGGAATGAACGAGTGTTTCCCAGGAGTTTGTAATTGACAGAAATACTGCATCACGTGTTTGGAAAGCCTTTTAAAGGATAGCCTTAATAACTTGAAATGCCTTTTAAAGTTTGATGGGTGTTGTCCAAGAAAAACAATGATGACCGACATGCCACGCAGATGAAAAAAGTTGAAAACTAAACTGTGGGCAGCATTGCTCAGCAGTTGCATACAGTAGCCAGATTACAGGTGTACCTGGGCCAGATGCCTTCCTGAGAACTGCATTTCATTGACAAGAGTTCATCGGCAACACCATTTATTGTGGTATAATAAGCACTAAAACTAGACATTACATTAATGAAATCACGTGTTCTTTATTGATGAGAATCGTTTTAGTTTGACAAATGCTTGTAGGTACCAATTAATGGGGATATTGTTAGAGAAACACTTTCAACCCAATAAGATCAGGGTAAAAGACTGTTGATAGGTCCTGATGCACTTGTGAGGTAATGCATTATGATAACTGGAGAGACGAAATTTCACATTTTCGTCACAGATGTTTAGTTATCAGAGATCATTACTGTGATGAAATTATTCTTCTCTATATCTGTCTGTTAAGAAGTTTCAATGATCTAGACTTTGATTTTAGGAAAGACAACGCACAGTTACACGAATCCCATGACATCCAGTAGCTTTTAGAAAAAGAAAGATATACGTAGAAGGAATTGACTACAGTGCCTCTTTGATTTAAATTATACTGAACTTGTGGTGATCAGGCTTTGGAGAAACACCTGGCAACAGGATCGTATCCTACAAAGAACACCAGACAACTGACACAGTTTCTCAAGCAGGAAAGAAAACTATTATCTCACGAACTTTTGGATAATCTGGAGCTCAATGTGAACAGATGGTGCAACGCAACCATTGCAATTAGAGGAGGTTTTATTTTTATCCCTTACTATATAAGGACTGTGGTTTGTGGTTCTCACTCACACCCAATATTTTGTATGTATGCCTATTAATCAATACCTCTCTTGTGTCGTTTCATTATGCATGAGAGTCCTAACAGTTTCTTAAGTATAGCATATACTTGTATATCTACATTCGAAGTACTTGACAGATTTTTTTGGATTTAGAAACTAAGCCCACATTCATTTTAATATATTTATTTATCTACTTCTTAATGTACCTTTTATAACGCTACCAAAATGTAGCTGAGTGATAAATATTTAATTACTATGTTAAGATTGGGATAACTCACAAAAATTCTTCATCTGTTAATGAACGAAAAGGAATTACTTTTAAAAAAAGATGTTTCTCTTCTTATATAAATCACTGAATGAAATATTTTGATTATTTTCTTAAAAAATGATCTAAAAACTACAGGCAATACATTTTTTACAAATTAACTACCTATTAGTAATTAACCCTCTCGCTGCGATTCCCGCGATTCCCACGGGTATGCATTTTTTCCGACTATTTAGCCGTGAAAGCCGAGCTGTTTCTGTTCATGTTTTCATTTATGTTTTTATGTTCATATTCTTATGATCGAATACTATATTTTAAAATAAAAACTCTTTTACAAATTTTTTTTGTATATTCTAACTCTAAAATGTAGATTTAATACGTAGATTTGAAATATGTAATAAAACCATACTCAATTTTTGAATCTACTTTGATAAAAAAAACTACGCAGCGAAAAAGTTAACTAACAGTTTTAAAACTGTGTGATTATAAATTCTATTAATCAACTTTGCTATAAATTTCTATATTGATATCGATTATTAATTTTATTACTGATTTGTTTAAGGAATGACTTCACACATTATTTACAAGGGAAAATTTATAAAATGTTATAATAGTACATTAAATTGAAGCATTAAAACATCTTTCTACAAAGAAAGTCATGTGAAAGATATGAAAAGTATTTTGAATTGTTCTGCATTTAGTGCTTTGAAAGTTGGAGATTACACATTACACTTATCTAAGCTAATTACTAGTCATTAAAATTGTTTCAGATTATCATTTTCTTTCCTAAGATTTAAGATGTTGTTTTATTTCATCCCATGAAAGTGAAACTAAAAAATTTCTACCAGAAACTTGGGGAGAGGAAAATACTTTAAAGCTGATAGAATAAAATAAGATTATTAAAGAGAAACGTTTGTTCTCCAATTGTAAGTGCAATTAATTAATGTGTTGCCATATAATGACTTTCTACGATGTTTTAAAGCTGCAAAGAATGGAGGAAAATTTAGCAGCAAGTATTATTTAAAATTTTTTAATGCGATTAAATGTACAGTTGACTGCAAAATTAATAAATAATCAAACAATTAAAAATCACTTTTATTTTACCGTTTTCTTTAATTGACTTTTTCTTTTAAATATATGTTTTAAGTTATTACATTTGTTAATCACTCTAAAAATGCATTTTAAATACAACCGATCTTTTCAATGTGGTGTTTTTCTTTTTTCTGTGCTCTTTTTTTCTTAATAGCATAATAAAAAAGCTTTCAAAGCTGCTTACTTTCAAAGAAATCCAAATTTACTGTTTCTTTGATAACAATTAATTTCGGCTTGCTTCAATGAATAATTTGAAAGTTTGAAGAAGAAAAAGGAGAATTTTAATCTTTAAGATATTTATACCTCTCAAAAGAAAACCGTTTTATATGTTCTGAGGCAAAAATGGCGAAAGTTTAAATTCGAAAGTTAAAATACTTTGCAATAAGTTTATACTTGAAATAAACTTTAATAATTGACTAATACAGCAATTAAATCTTATGAAGTAAACTACTGTGTTGTTAAGAAATATACAATTTTTCATGTGAATATCATTCTGAGTAATTGCATTTGCTACACAAGTTTACACATAAGTATAAAAAGAGAGAAATAGAAAAGCTAAGTATTGAAACTATCTATGCTCATATAAAAAAAGAGTTTTCAATTGACAATAATAACATCTTAAACATTTCAGAGAACTAATATATTCTGAAGAATTTTTGAAAACTATACTAAAATACTATTATCATACGCAGTTTACTGTTCTTATTACGAGACATACATTATTGTAGCTGTTATGAGAAAAAATCAATAGTATATATATGAGTGATGTAACAACTTCAGACACTTCATGTTCAAGACTTTGCGTGATAATAAATTTTTGGTTTACCCGCGTAAGTTACTGTTAACGACAACTGTATCTCTGAAAAAACATATAGGTTCACGTTATTTAAAACAAGATTATGTAATATTGTGCGCGCGTACTCTGACCAATCACAGAAGACCTTGACAGAAATCATATGATTCTAAAAGCTTTCGGTTGAGGAAACTATAAAAGCAGAGATCTCTGAATTGAAAGAAGGGTGTTTTTTTCTTTATACGCGTGCGTTCCTTTATGTTTATGCGCGTTTTTGTTGATCGTGTTGTCCCTTCAGTTTTGTGATCGACAGTAAAATGGGGATTTAAAATATCAAGAGGTCTTATCCTTTCAGCAAATGCCATCAAAAATAAATTTTTCGCAGAAAATTGTCTTAAGTCAAGTGGAATGTTTACACACACATATATATACAGTTGAACCTGTTTTGTGTGGTATATAGGGACCGCATAAAAAAATCGCACAAAAAATATTCAAAATTTTCATAAATTCTTACATGTAACAAACTAATTCACGGAAATACTACAAAAAACTTTTTTTATGCCGTGGATGGGGACCGCATAAAAAAAGTCACATTTATACACTGCTGGACAATTTCTAAGGACGGATCACAAATTGCTATGTAGCATAACATTAATGAGACATGAGGCCTAGTAGGAAAAAATATAGTTGCCACTCTGTTCAGACATTAGAATAAAGAATATTTATTGTTCTGGAAAGTACAAAAGCTGTGAAACATCTGAAAGAAAAAAAATGTTCATTTGATCTGCATACGGAGAAATGGAACAATGCATCTAAAAGTCAGCAGGCACCTTAAAGAAAGGTATCAGTACGGGATATGTCCACCGTGAGGTGTGATGCAACATTCCACACGTCGTACCATACTTTGCACAACATTATCCAGCAGCTGTTGAGGCAATTTATCCCATTCCTCTGTGAGTGCACGGATGAGGGTGTTCTTGTTTGTCGGAGGATAGTTTCGACCAGCAACTTGCCTCCCCAAAGCATCCCACAAATTTTTTAAGGGGTTTAGATCTTGAGAACGTGCTGGCCATACGAGACGTTGAATATCCTCGCTGTCTAGACAATCCTGAACAGCGAGTGTTCGATGACATGTTGTGTTGTCGTCCATAAAAACAAATTTATCACCGACAGCACCACAGAAAAGACGAATATGAGGAAGTAGAACTTCATCAATGTATCGTTGGCCCGTCATAGTCCCATTCGCAACCCCATGTAGACGCGTGCGGCCATTGATCATGATGCCGGCCCACACCATGATACTGCATGTCGGATATCGGTCCTTTTCCTGGATATTTTTTGGATGATAAGCAGTACCACTCTCGCGCCAGATCATTTGGCGTCTACAATCCGGTGGCAGACTGAACCTACTCTCATCTGAGAATAGTACGCATGCCGAGTCCTGTTCAGTCCAATTGTGATGCTCACGACACCATTGCAAACGGGCAGTACGGTGCTGTCTGGTCAATGGGACACACAACAGGTCTGCGTGCGTATAATCCTCCCCTCCCCTCAAACGTCTGGCAACAGTTTTTCGGAAGATCTGCTTTTCTGAGGCAGCAAGAAACTGATTTGCCACCTGCTGAGCTGTGGTGCGCCTGTTCCTTTTTGCTGATAGGACGATATATCTGTCTTCTGCAGGCGTCGCACTTCTAACACGACCTCCCCCGTGCCGTCTACTACACATTCCAGTAGTTTTAAATGACTTCCACAGCCGTGAAACAACGCTGTGAGCGATGTCGAACTCCCTGGCAACATCTGTTATTTTTCGCCCTTCTTCGATCTTTCCAATAATTCGGCCACGCATAAAATAATCTATGTGATGTCGGGAAGACATGCCAAAAATTTTAAGTTCGTCTATTAAATATTTCCTGTAAAACTTTGACTTGAAACAACAACTGTCCACACGCGTCAAATCCTTTAAAGCTCTTATGAACGCTATCGCGTGATGAACAGACGTGGAAAAAAAATTTGCATACTCATACTTCTTCTTACTAATATCCCGCACTTATTCTAATTTTCCACATTTTGCTTCCTTTCATTTTGTGGTTGCTATGGATGATAGTGTTATTCGTCCTTAGCAATTGTCCAGCAGTGTAAAATATACCATTTATTAGCGAAACTTATGTAAGAGTGCTTCCATAACAAAATAAATAATTAAATATTACACATGGGAACATTTTAAAAACATATAGTTTCTCATTGTATTTACGGACAAGTCTTTAAAATGCACAAACATAATTCATCGCTACTCATCGTAATCTTAAGTCCTGTAATGAATAAGTTCAAAATACATTTCGTCACTTGAAGGTGCAATTTCAATTGATTTATTTTTTGTTTGGCAACATAAAGTAAGAGATAAGTCTTTGTGACTAAGGACGGGTGGTCACAGTTGCTTGTAAATGTCGCGATAACCAGCTATACATGATTGAGGTCTTTTTTGGAATTTTATACTCCTTTCTTAACTGGTATCTATTTTAAGAAAATGCTTTTCCAATTTGTTGGAAACCTGGATCCCGTCATATTTTTATCCACTCTCAAAGAATCTGGCTTCTTGTCCGTCTTCATAATTTAAAAAATTATTGATAATATGATTGCCATTGAAATTTTCGTCTTCTATCAAGCGTGGGCTGCTAGAGCGTTGAGAGAAAGCAACTGAATGAGCATTGTTGGGAGACTGTTTATAACAAATGAAAAGAGCGTCATGAAGTGTCTACATTTCAGTGGCGTAACATACATCCCCGTTTCACGGGGGGGGGGGCAGGACTTTAGGGGCCCAAGGCTTGACTTACGCTAAATACGTATTTACCGAATTTATAAAATATTAAAGGCAAAATTTGACTTTCAGGGGGGAAGGGGGTCCTAACATTCTCCGTTACGCCACTGGTAAATAGATAGAAAACATTACAGTGGAGCCAAAGCCATTGAGTCCTGTTACGGGGGCAGGACTCAAGGAGCCCAAGGCTTGACTAATGCTAAATACGTATTTACCCAATATAAAAATATTAAAGGCGAAACCTGATTTTCAGGGGGAGGAGGTCCTAAAATTCTCCGTTACGCAACTAGTAAATAGATAGAATACATTACAGTGGCGCCAAAGCCATTGAAAGTTATACACCGCATGAAAAAAATATCGCACATAAAAAAGCGCATAAAAAAATCGCACAAAAAGGAAATCGCATAAAAAAAGACCACGCAAAAACAGGTTCGACTGTATATACGATTTTTAAAAGATCTACAGAGTAATTGAACATATTCCTATTTAATCTATAAAAACATTTTTTATATATTTACATGAACTGTACAAGAAGGTTGACAAAAAAATTTTCATTAATTTTATCTTTTCTGTGTGTATTTTGTATGGTAAGTTTAATTTGTATGAAACACACACCAGAACTGCATTCTTTATAACACTTCAAACGAATATCACGCAAGAAAAAATTCTACACAAATTCTTACATTTAAATAATCAGATAACGTATTGTAGGAAACTATCTCGAAAATATTTTTAATTGCTTACCTTAGAGATTTTTTTTGACATGTAATAATTAGTATACTTGCAAATATTTTTACTTTGATAATTTATCATTCAGTACAACTTATTTACCCTTCACATACTATTTGCTTTTAGATATTTCTTAATACATACGTATATTATAAGAGGTTTTATGTAATTAAATATTTTTAAATAATTTGTTAATAACTATACTCTAAATGTACTTTTAGATGAATAAATATTACTACGACTAGATTTTTAGTTTTTGCAAAGTCTTAGCCAAAGTTACATATTAGAATTTTGTTTTAATTAAAGTATTGGAATATACTTAGCTAATAACTGATGAAATTCATTTTATTAATATAATGATTTTCCCATCTGAACTCATTATAATGATTATCTGGGATCTTAAGATTATTTTTTCGGATTTATTATAGGTAACTATTTATTTAAAAATACGAATAGATTAAATCACGAAAGAACGGAAGAATTTATCACCTGTTGCCAACAATAAAAACATTCTGCATGAGTATCAGAAAGTGTCAGCTGTTTTTGTCATTCATTCAGGAATTTTAATGTTCTAGAATTCATTATGTCCAATGATTTATGATATTGTTTCGATTATATATATAATCATAATTTAATTTTTATTCAATCTTTTGAAAGGTTATGATTGCTAAAATGTTAAGAAATCGTGATCTCATCTCTATTACATAGCTTTGAATTATATTACTCTTCGTAAAATAAACTTTCAGTGTTTGAAATTGCAGTAGTACAATGTTTCAACGATAGTTAAAGCTTTGCGGTTCTCTAAAAATTGCTTTTTACCGATGAGGTGTTAGATTTTAGTAAAAAAAAAATAGATTTTAATATTGAAAACCATTCGTAAATCTGTGTTTGTACCATTAGCTAAATTTAAGTTCTCGTTAATTGAAACTTTTAGTAATAATAAAAAAATACAAATTATTTTATTTTATTTAGGTCTACTGTTTTAGAATGGTACATAGAATTTAAATGTATCTCAGTTTAAAAATAATAAAATACAATAAAAGAAAAACTTATTTCAAATTTCTAATTGAAAAATGTGTGCATCAAAAAAATTCCTTTATTTCTGCTTTTTTTTTTTTTTTTTTTTTTGCGAACTGATGAACTTCAGTTGAATCTAATGAAAAGTGCAAGAAAAACAATTTAATCCACCAGACATTTTCTTGACAAAGCTCTTGAAACTAAAAACATTTTTTTCATGTTCATGAAATTTCAAATAATACATTTTAAGTGTGATGTGGAACAATTTTAAAAGTATTTTCTTCTTTTTAGCTCTCAATTTTGTTTATCATTTTACAACCTTATTTCTCAATTTCCGTTCCCTGTGTGTTTTCTCTCTCCAATTTTCCAAATATCTTCAGTTTTCAAGTTTCGAAAATCAACCCAGACTGTAGACACTCAGATAAAAAATTGTATTTCCAATTACATATTCTGTGAAACGTAAATTCTGATTATTTGTTTGTTTTCAGAATAATAACTTTTGCTGACAAAAACTCTCTCTCTAAATATATATTTAGGAGAAATGGGACTCACTTTTCATGAAATCTCGGGAATTATTCGACCTACAAACTTGAAATTTTGAAGACATGTTTCTTTTGTTGAATAGAGAACTATTAAGAACGAATTTTGAGAAAATCAACTCCCAGGGTGGGGATGGTATAGACAGCAATTCTCTATTTAGAAATATTAAAAACTTAGAGTTAAAATTCGGCAGTCACACACATGTTTATTTCGTTGAGTATAGATTTACTAATAAAGTGTTTTTTCGGAAATCGACTCACAAAGACTAAGCGTTGCGGTGGTGTTATAGACACTAATTCCCGTTTTAGAACTTTTAGGCCAATAAATTCCAAAAATTGGTAAGAATGTTTATTTCGCGGAGTACCGATCAATTAAGAACGGGATTTTTGGAAATCGACTCGCAATTACGGGGAGGAGTTGCGTGAGTGTAATACATAGAAAAAAAATCCCGTTTCCGAGTCTGCTAGACCTACAGAGTTGAAATTTGGAAGGCGTGTTTCTTTTTTGCAGTAGAGAACCCATAAAAATGGGTTTTGTAAAATTAACTCCGGAAGGGGGTTGTGGGATTATTATAAAGAAGCTATTGCCGAATTAGAAATATTAGATCTACAGATTTGAAATTTGACATCCTTGAGAAATGCACGCTCAAAGAGATTGCGAAGACATTTTTGAGAAAAATCCCTGTTTTTGAGCCTGTGATCCTAGACTTCAAATTTGGAATGCATGTTTGTTTCATTGAGTTTGTTTCATTGTGTAAATCGCATTCCACAGCCGAGTAAAAGAAAATATTTAAGTACTTGTTGCAGATAATATTTTGAATTCACAGATGAACCTGGGGATTGCAGGGTTTTTTAGCTTTTTTATTTGTTTTATTTTGCTGTTTTATTTTCTAAATCATTCTTTTTTTAGAGTTCAGATTGCAATTTACATTAAATTGTTTTCAAAATATTAAATTTTGACCACTTTAATTTTTTTAACCTTCTATCTCGATTGTTATGTTTTTCAATTCACTCGTGCGAAGAAAGGATATACTTTCTAGTTTACTCACATGTGGTGACTTATTATTATTATTTTTTGTTTTTGTTTTTGACATTTTTAATAATAAAAAAAAGATTAAAGAAGAAACCACAGAAAAACTTGGAACACCCTATTACCCGAAAAAATCCAAAAATATACCCATTTATACACACCATAAAATATTAAATATGTTTAAAATATGAATATGTTGTGCGTATTTCGGAAGCTGAAGTAATGGCAAAACATATTTAATAGGTTTTTAGAAAGACAATTTACTTACAATGAGCCAAATATTTATTCAGAGCAAGTTAATTGTAAGTGAAACTATCAAAAATATGAGACGTAAAAATTACTTGAAAATTTTACTAATTGGAAGTATAATATAATAGGAATTTTTTATTTCTCTATAAACATTGAGGTTAAGCATTGATAAAAATTTGTGTGCATGTAGTTCTTTTTGAAGTTATACTTCTTATTGCGTGTTTGGAAAAAAAGGATGAGGGTAAATTTTTTACGATGCGCGCGCACCGTTGTCTAATATTGCTATATAGAAAGAAACAAGGTGATGTTACCCAATACAAGGTTTATTCTCTCTGTCGTAGTGTCTTACACGGGCAGCACCACAACTGAAGACTTATCCAGCTGCAGTACTTTTATATTCACACCTGGTGTAGAGTTCTAGATTGACCACCAAGGGAAGATTAGCACAAATTCAATTTACGTAATTTGCAAATGTCCATAATAATAATAATTAACGAAAGTCATAATTAAAGTTAACAAACAAGTATCTGGGATGCTCGAACCCGAGAATAATAAAGAGCCATGATTAACGTTGAACAAGTATCTGGGAGGCTCGAACCCGAGCCGTCTGCATGATAGAGCAGTGCTCTAATCGTTCGGCCGCTCAGAGCTTATCAGTTTATGACAATATTTTAACATGCCACTTTTTTGGTGCTAGGGGACTGGTATTTGGGGGATCGTAATAACTATTGCTATAAACCATATCTGTTGGGACACATCCCCTCCCCGGTGCATCCCCCTTCTACAGCCTTTTGGGCAATATCTCGGCACCCGAGCCTGACAGTCCATTAGGACCTGGCTCATTCGATCCCTATCTATCTGCTCTTCCAGTTATAATTTCATGTGTGTGTGTGCTCATAGGACTATTTCTTCTATTAGTTTTAATTGTTTTAAACTTTTTAAACGTTTTAAATTTGTTTAAATTCACAATATCTTGGCTCCTGTTCGAGTTTTGGACTTGAAATTTGAACCAAGTGTTCTACTCGGCGAGACCCATCCAGTCATCTACTTCATTCCCATTGTGCGGGCATGGGAAGGGCATAAGCACTAAAATATCATGCTCCAATGTTAATCCGATGGGGACTGGAAAATGTTTTACCCCCCCCCCTAAGGAATTGAGCTTAAAACTTGATTTTGGGAGGTCCGCCATATTTTCATATTAGCGTGAGCTTTACGTGGAATTGGTCCCCTCCGGTGCTCCCCCCTACAGGGCTTTCCCAGTAATAACTCGAATCCTATGCCACCTTGGTCGACTGCACAGGCTGGATTCAATTGTTCTCCCTTTGAGCATCCTAGATATATTTTTTCAGGACCATATAGCCCCATTTCTTCCCCTATATTTAACATTTTAAAATTATTTTAAAAGTTTTAAATTTTTTAAAATCCCGCATAGCTTCAGGAATTTTTAAGCTTCGTTAATGAAACTCGGACCATAGGTTCTCCTTGAGCTCTTTCATCTGTTATAATTCGTATGTAGATAGTGGGCTTAGGGGGGCGTTATCACTAAAATTAAAATCCCCATGTTATACCCCTATGGGGTTCAATCTTTTGATGACGTCACGATATTACAGAGAGAGAATGATGAAACTTTGGGATAACCTACTACTATGTGTATCGTTGGGATGTGCGTGACCATTTACGTCACAGTTGTTCCCCCCGGGGGGGGGAGTTCGTTTTGTTTTCCTTTTCCGAGCTAGCGCCACCCCTTTTGCAACTACATACTCCAGACCAGTTCGAATGGATTCCTCTTGTGTCTCCTCATAACCAGGTCGAGTTTCAAATTGCTGGGTGTCCTTCTTCTATTTTATTTAATTGTTTTAAAATGACCATAACTTGGGGGCTCTTTAGGTGGATGTTTTAATTTCTTAGAAACAATTCTTCCCGCAGAGGCATTCAATATGAGGTCTCAGGTATCACATTCGGCTCACCTCATCTCCAGATAATACAGTCTGCCGAACCCCCTCCCCATGCTATTGGTCCTGTTTTCCCTGTGCGGGAGTGTTTAAATTTATTTAAATCGTGATTATCTCGGGTTTGGCTGGTTTGATTGGCTTACGTCACAGTCTGATTGAGGTTAGTATCGTTCAACTCTGCTCGTGACCTCCTTTCGTCCTTGGCCGATCTTGCCCTGCTCAAGATTTTTAGAAAGATTTTAATTTTGTTACGCCAAAGAAGTATAACTTCTTACGTGAGTACCTAACTACACACACACACATTTTTTAAAAAAGTTTTACACAAATTTTTTTAAGCATATACCAGGTCAGCTTCGTATGTAGTATTTCTATTGGCAATTTTTTAAACGTATTTGAATTATTTTGTTTAAGTATTTCTTCATGGGCTCATTGAAGCAATTAACTGAGTGTTTTAACTCAACAGATTATTCGTTTCCTTCAGTGGACTTTTATAGTATTGAATATGCAATAGAAGTCTGTGTTTAAACTTATAGAATTAAGGAATTAAAACGATCTCATTCGTATGTATAGCTAATTGCGAGAAAGGCATCATTATTATATATTAAGCAAACATGATTTTTCTATCAAATCATACAGTATACTTTAAAAAAACAATGTAAAGAGAGAGCTTTCCTTTTTAATTCGTGAATATCTCTTTAAGTATTTGATATCAGTCAAGCAAACTAACGAACTAGGTCCACAAACATATATGTCAGTGGCGTAACGGAAAATATTAGGGTTCTCTTGCCTGCAAATTCAGGTTTTGGACTCCAAACCGGATCTTACAAAGGATTACAAAACAGTATAATTAGGACCCCTAGAATCCTGGCGGGTCTGTTGCGGGAATGTACGTTACGCCACTGATATAAGTGTATTATTCCAACCCAAAATTGTTTTTAGTGGCTATTTCAATCCATTGCTAGAATATTTGTTTCCGTATGAGCTTCTTCCTTGGAAAATATTTTTCTAAATAGGATTCTATCAGGATAACCAATTATGTATGAAAAGTGGGATTTCTTCATTAAAATTTGAGTACACTTATGTTATAATTCCTCTCTTAAATTTTCTCTGGAGGATTTTTAATTAATTCATAATGATCTTGAGTGATCCAGGACTTCATGCGTTTATTAGTTTTTAGTTTACCAGGATAACGGGAAATAGACTGTGAAACGCAACTTTATCTCTTAAAAAACTGCCACGTTCGCGTTTTTTAAGCAAGATTATGCAATATTGCATCATTCACGTATTCTGACCAATCAACGAAGACTTTAAAGGAAATTATATTATTCTAAAAGCCTCCAGTTGAGGAAACTATAAAAGATAAGATATCCGTAGCCAGAAAAATACTTCTGTGTATCATCTTAATGTCCGCATGTAACGAGTGTTTTTTTCCAGGTATAGAAGTTTAAGATGGCATTACTTTCCAAGATGGCGACCGATTTAACAGCTGTCAAGTGATTTATTCTCAGTTTGGTTTGGCAATTCATCATGAATAGACTCACGCCTGACCAGCGCTTTCAAATTGTGCAATTTTATTTCGAAAATAATGGTCGATTTTCATAAGCGAATTTTGTTTAGCGATAAAGCGCACTTCTGGTTGAATGGCTATGTCAACAAACAAAACTGCCACCTTTGGAGTGAAGCTAATTCACAAGTGTATGTCGAAACACCGTTACATCCAGAAAAACTGACTGTTTGGTGCGCTTTATGGGCTGGTGGAATCCTTCTTCAAAAATGATGAAGGCCACGACGTTACAGTCAATGGTGATCGGTATAGAGCCATAATTACTAACTTTTTCATTCCTGAATTGAACAATCATGATGTCCAGGAGCTGTGGTTCCAACAAGACGGCGCAACATGTCACACAGCTCGTGCCACAATCGATTTATTGAAAGACACGTTTGGTGACCGCCTAATTTCACGTTTTGGACCTGTGAATTGGCCTCCAAGATCTTGTGATTTAACACCGCTAGACTATTTTCTGTGGGGCTATGTTAAGTCATTGGTCTATGCGGATAAGCCACAAACGCTTGACCATTTGGAAGACAACATTCGCCATGTTATTGCCGATATACGGCCACAAATGTTGGAAAAAGTCATCGAAAATTGGACGTCCAGATTGGACTACATCCGAGCCAGCCGTGGCAGTCATATGCCAGAAATCATATTTAAAATGTAATGCCACAAGATTATCTTTCGAATAAAAAAAATTCATGTCAATCGAATAATACATCGTTGTTTTATTGCAATTTAAAGTTCTATACCTCTAAAAAACACCCTTTATTTGTGTTATATTTAATCGCTGTTTTAGTCGTGTGTTTTAATTAACTAAATAAATGTGCACCTCAAAAAATCTCAGTTCTTCAATAACTGCAACAAATTGATAGATTCTCCAATGTAATATCTTAAGTCCAGTGAAAACTTTTCATCTATGTTAGAAAGCATTTTTTAAAGATATTTTTAAGCAGTTAAAATGTGTAATTTTTCCCCCTATCTCACCTTTTAATTTATTTAAACGAGCTAAGTTCTTTTAATCCTGATAAAAATATCTGAGAAAAACACATACTTGCTTTTTACCCTCAGTAATTAACATTCAAAGGAGTCTTTTATCCACAATAAGGATAAAAGATAAAACCAATCCATGTATTATGAAATTTCTTTTATTAAGATAAAACCAATCCATGTATTATGGAATTTCTTTTATTCCTATGAAGATTAAGGGCTCTTTTTTGTTAGCCTAGAGCAAACTAAAAACTCTTGCTGTCCGTATAAGTTATCCGGAACAATTTTTTTCTTGTAATATTATGCATGAGTTATGAAGGAAAATATAAGAACTTAAGAGTCATTAACTTGGCAAGAAAATTAAGATGCCGTAAAAAGTAAGACTAACATGAGCACATTATTCTCACAAATGCATATAAGTATTATTATTGCGAGTAATTAACTTTATTGTCTTCGAATTTCAATTCATAAATTATACTTCATATTTGCGAAGCTGAAAAAAAGTAACATTTCATGTGCGCTGTGATTTATCGTCTTAAATATCCTCTTTTTATCTCTTTTTTTTTCTTGTCTGCATTTGTTTATGTTTTACTTCATGACTAATTTGTTTTTTCACTTAGTTTTACACTGCTTCTTTCATTTGTTTCTTTTTATTTCAAATACTAACCAAAGGATAAATTACCAATTGGGAATCATTGGTAATTTGACTCCAGTCAACAACTATTGGTTGGTAATATTTGACTAACTTTATTTCTTTCATTCATATAATCTTATAAATATTACAATATTATAACTTTTTTCTGAATTAGCAGGTATTTTTTTTCAGCTTTTCACTTGCATTTAAGGAAAGAAATGAGGAGTTGGTTATTATAAGCTTGCAAGTTTTATGTTCAATCAATTGCTGATAACATTGTAAGGTTTGATCTTACTTTCTGTAACTTCATTATAAAAGTATATTTTTATTCTATTTGATCGATTTTACTTTTTCTATCAAGCCCACACATATCTCCCGAAATAATTTATATAAATATACAAGAAGCCTAAGTGAGTTGCATTTTCTACGTTAGCGTATTGTTCTTACGAGACTATAGATGAATGTTTCGAATGGAATTACTTTCTCAGCTAAACAGCACTGCCCATTTCTCTCAAATTTAGCTTTGAGTATGATGATTTAGCCTTACAATATTTTCTAGATTTATTTAGTTTTAAATAGCGTATTGTTTTATTTTTCTGTTAAGTAAATTTTTCTATTTGTCCCTTGTTGATTCGATTTTATTCTAATTTACACTCTACATTAAAACAACACAAGGGATACTGGTGACAATCCTCGTAACTTTGGACACGGTCAAGTGACGGGGTCGATACCCGAGCTGGCATCCCCTTTCCAGTCTTCTCCACCCTGCCATTGGGAGGACTTTACTTACTTACATACTTAATTGGGAGAATCGAGCTCACCCAAAGGGTTTCGAGCTGCGTATCGACCCTCTGGGAAGATACTTTATTTATATACCAAGCGAAATACATATACAAAATGGTCCCGAATGAGGCACCCTCCCCAAAATTCTTTAGAATAGGGGGAAGAATATAAGATACAGTATAAAAGTACTTTACAATAACAATGTAAATACAAAAAAAAGAAACACAGATGCTGTCTTACTAATGAGATAGGCGATACATTGAAAAAGAAATAAGATACACAGTGATACTACTCCTATATGGAAAAGCAAAATTAGAGAGTAGAGGAATGTTAGATAAAAGAGAGTGAGGGGGTCCAAACATTTTTTTCTATTATATTTTTGGAAAAAGAGCAATAGAGCCAGTTCCCCCGCAGCAACAGATGCGATACCCTCGAAATGGCAAGAAAAAGTCGCAGGAGTTGGACATATGGCCAACAGGGGCGGGAGAAAACCGTGGGAGGACTTAGAGCCTCGTCAGTTTTAACATTCATCAGCCCCTCTGAACGATGGGTCTTCAGTGGGACCCTGTTTCTAACCCACGACTCTACAACTTCGGCCACAAGTTCACGACTATGACCACTAAGCTACCACAGTACTGGCCTCAGGTTGAGGAGGTGTTTTCCGTCCATGCCTCATTTCCGGTTCTAAAATAATTCTAAAAATTAAAGACCTATTTTTAGTTCATACATCATCTTGTACGCGTCTAGCATGCTTGAAAAAACTCTTGTACTTTAAAAAGTTATTCAAAATAAAGCAAGATAAAAATTATGAATTCTGAAAATCCTGACTTTTATTAATTTTATTAATAATAATAATCTTCACATTTTTTGGTGGTTTAATCATTGCTTATTTAAAATTAAAAATGTATAGTGTTTATACTCTGGAGATATGTATCTTACTTGTATTTATCCCCATTCTTATTAATCTTGCTTTCAAATGTAATTAAGACCGAATATAACTAGTTAAATTCATTTATTTCTAAGAAAATGCTTCTAAAATAATCTAAGGTAAAAGGCAGATTCGAATAATGATAAGTAAAATATATAAACAATTATAATTTAATGTAACATAACTCTGCTGTCAATGATAGGGATAAAAGAGGGGGGACACTATGTTGGTGTTTTTCATTTAAACTAAATTATTTTAAAAAATGGACTTGGGTACCATGAGAATAATTCCAAAACTTCCAAGATGTAGAAGAAGAAAAAATGATTGTGCTTCAAAAATAAGCGAGTAATAACATCTTTAAAACAAATAAAATTCTTAACTGAAATAACCTAAATAAGAAAGAGCTTCTCAGATATAAGTAATCATCCACACACACACCTATTCAGAAAATCACTTCGTAAAATTCAGGATATCACTTATAACAATCTCAAAAATTTTCTTCAGTCGTAACATTTAATTCCTTATTCGGTTCACACTATAATTTTTGTGTTTTCCTGTTACTTTGACAATACCTACTCATTTATAAGCAATATTTGTTTTTTTTAATCTTTTCTTCATACTTGTTCAAGCCTAGCAACTTTTTATTTGCTTTGTGAAATTAAAAATAAATGTGGAGGTATAAAGACATATCAATACAATGTTCTTTGCCATGTCAATACTTTATGTATTATCCAATTCTTTAAATAAATCAACTTGAAAGATCTATTAACTATTGTTTCACAGTTTTGTTATCTAATTTATTAGCGATTTGGACATAAATAATTCTCGATAAATTAATTACTCCTTTTACTTAAGATGTGAGAGAGAAACACCGTTATAATGTGCCCACGTTGAGAATAGAAAGTGTAAACGCTTATTATTATAGCAAACTACCAATTTATTTGAAAAATACTGGGAAGACATTCATTTTAGTTCCTTTTTGTCATTATAATAATAAAATTTTTCAAAAGATTTCTATTCTACGAAGTCAAAAATATTCCAAATGATATTCTGATAAAAACTGCTCGCATTAAAAATAATAAAATATTCAAATTAGATTTTTCTTCTATGCTGTTAACTCACTTGAAAATTAAAGAAGAAATAATTCCGTATTACTTTGCATCCAGATTTTATTCAAACGAGAAAAAAATTGGTGATACGCTTTTATAGCACTTATTTTTATTTCTTTAAACTCGTGTTCCGTTTTAAATAATCTAAGTGAAAATTTCGCAAGTGGATTATCAGAGCTTTAGAGTTTTTACAGTGAGAGGAATTAATTTAAAGAATTATTTATCGTTCCTTTAAATAATGGTTGGGAAATTTCCTTTTATGTGCAGAGATCTACATTTTTATTTTAACTAAGTCAATTTATTTGCATCTGTTTTTAAATGCTAAGAAGCAAAGAATAAAACGCTGATACATTTTCCTGAAGAAAAAGAATTACATTATGGAAAATTAGGATGTAAAAATAAGTTTTAAAAATATATCATGGTGAATAATTTAATCTGCAACTTTATTTTTTCAGAGCAACTTCAGTTATAAAATGACTTAACAACAAATGAAATATTGTTTGTAAATTTTTAAGATAAATACCTCCCACTAAATCGCGTGTTGAGCAAAAAGTTTTTTTTTCTTATGATTTTAGAAAGAAAATGGGTACAATTTTGATGATTAACTCCATAAATTATTAATACAAAAAATAATATAGTTTTTAAGGATATAAAAAAAAAACTTCATGCAATGCTAGCTTCTTACAATGAAGTACATGTTGCTTAAAGAAGACTGAAAACAAAATTTGTATTATTTCTTATCTGTTTAAGTAAAAAAAATATTAAAAATGAGTTAATGAGAAAATATTCAACATACTAAATTTTTCTTCATCTTTAGTCTAAAGAATACAATTATAACTGAGTGTTAAATGACGTGTAGTTTAGTAAATTCTAGGTATAAGTGTTGACATTATTATTAAGTGATAAATAACGTGTCGTATAGTAAATTTTAGATATAAATTTTGGATTTTTCTATTAATATACTTATGTTTTGCTTACTATCTTTATTGAAGACAAAACCATTGTTTCGAATAAAAATCAATTATGAATAACAATAAAGTACTAACAATATATTGTTTGTTATATGTTAAACTAAACTTAATGGGATATTATGGTAATATCACAGGTAGTATTTTCCCTCGAAAAATACAATGAAACAAAATTTATCTCTACTTACTCATATTTTATTCTTTATTAGAAATTTTTTTTTAATACTGAAATAAAATGCAACTTATTTAGTAAAATTGCATGTGCATTAAATACCTTAACAGAGAGAGAAAGAGAGAACTCAGTCTCACACAAAAAATATAAAAGCAGGGCCTATAATTCATTGCTTGTGATTTTTGAAATTGATATAGATTATTAAAAAGAACTTATATATATATATACATATATATATATATATATATATATATATATATATATATATATATATATGTGTGTAATACGATACTGAGAACTTCAAATATTCCTTTATTAATTATAAATTTGTTTTAAAGCGTTGTTTCCTATTTAAATTCCCTCCAGATAATAGATTAGCATCTGGCTTAACCTTTTGAAAAGAAACGTGAAAGAAGAAGGAACGAATATTCATTCGACGTAAGTTTAAGACAATGAACTGCTGACTGAATTGGCATGAAAAAAATGAGAAGAACAAGGACACAAATGAATTTGCAATCCTGAAACTACGAACCAGCATATGCTGTTGTATTAACTTATTAAGTTAAACTGGTTTTGACTCTAGGCCATTATTTTTCTTACATAATAAAAAAAGGTAATTTAGTAGTAAATTGACTCAATTTAAATTCTTGAAAGGTATCTACGAAACGTAAAGTGACAGAAGCATTTTTTACCAAAAAAGTTTATTTAATAGAAACTGACATTAAAAGCAATTGAAAAGGAAAACTAATGGCAATAATCTCTCGTAAAACTCATTTATTTAAAAAAGCAAAATGAATCTTTTAGTCAACATTACTGTCTAACTTTATAGATATCGGAATTTGTCAAAAATGCATTGGATCAAAAAGTTTAATAAAAAAAATCAGAGTGTGATTTGGAAAAAAGGTAAAATTAGGACAATAACAAAGAATAAGATCCGTAATAGGCTCAAATGAGTTTAAAACTTCAATGTAGCATCGTAATGTTTATTGACTGCTTCAAAGAATGATAGAATCGTATTATTCTCTCGGCTCTTACAACCTGATGCTCAATTTCATTTCATATTATTAAAAAAAAAATAGGTAAAATATTTTACTTGCTTTATTATCATAATTGTTTTTAATAATAGTAACTAAAGAATGTTAAAAATACTATTTGTATTCAAGCAAATTTCTCAAGTATTTTACCAAATCATTATTCCTTCTGCTTCCATGAGCGGTTATATTAAAGCAGAAAATCTTGTGGAATACTAAGAGTATATTAAATATGTAACTTTAGTTCCTTTTGGTTATGGTAGGTTAGTGCTGGCTCAGGACTTTAATATATATTTAAAATCGACATTCGTAATTTTTAAGTCAGTAATTTAATTTTTTCTCCGTAAGCAAATAATGCCATCGCTACTATTTTCATAGGTCAAATTTTTCTTTTGCATTAAAGAGTGCCATCTAGTGTCTCATGCTTGAACTAGTATTAAAAGCACCCCTAGGCTTTAATCAACAACTCAGTTTTTAAAATACGTATAGACCTAGACAACTGAATGTATTCCAGTTTCTTTGTTAAAAAATAATATCTCAGAATGTCAATAATAATTTCAGAATTTTTTTTAATACCAAGTATTCTAAATTCGTCTCCAGCAAGATAAGATGTATCTTTAATAAAACCTGGAAATTTTTTTAATCAAAGGATCAAGATATGCCATTTATTATATTTCTGTTAGAAGAAAAAAGTAATTTCTGTGTAAAAAGGAACTAATATTTAATTTTAAAACGTATTGAAGATGCAGTCAATACACAGTTCTCTTCCCCAACTTAAAGCATTTTTTTTAATTTTCACAATTATTTCCTAAAAATATCTTTTTGCCGATATATCTATAGTAACGAAAAAAGCAAGTAATAATATAACTGTAATAATAACAATACATTTATTTCTGATTTGTGTGGAAACTTTTATAAAGTCTTATATATATATATATAGTAGGACCCCGGTTTAAATAATTCATCGGAACCGAACATTTTATTCGTTAACTCGGGGCTATTCGAAATATCGGGGTCCAAATAAATGTAAATTTTCTGCACTTATTTTTTAGAAATTTTACAATAAGTAAGTAAACAAAAAATATTTATAGTTAGAAATCACATTTTTTTAAAAATTCAGCAGATTTAAATACTATTAGCGAATTATTACCTGACAGTTGATTGGAAACTTTAAAATGCTGACTAACAGATGTTTGGCAGTTTTTTGATTCATGACTCGAAAGAGCTCTCTTTTCGACTTAATGCAGAGATAAAACTACTGCGTCATTTATATCCTGCTACTTGAGAGGTATGTTTTCATAGTTTTCACAAACAAAGTTGAACATTAGAAAATGTAACAATTTTGATAGGAGTTTCAAAAAGGAATTTTCTGTCCTATTAAAACTCCCACGATTGGTTAAACACATTTTTCCTCTGCACTTTCAAAGTCTGCACCCTTTCTCATCGACATTTGCTGCTTACAAAAAAAGTCTTTTCCTGTGCCGATCAAAAAAAATATGTCATTTGAAAAGAAATTCAATTTTTCTAATCCAAACTAATAAAAAAATTTCAACTGTTGAAGTAATTCATTAATTCGGGATTTATTATTCATTAAATCGAGGTTTTTTGCCTTTATTTTTTTTGAGGGAAAGGAAAAAATTCGTTCAATATGGATTCGATAAATTGCGGCCCAACTGAATATATATATTCAGTTGATTTTATATATACATGATTAACTGAATGCTTATATATATAAATTGCTTAAGAATTGGAATGCTACTAAAGTGAATGCAAATGGCTTATATCAGGTCCTAATTTATTTTTATGAAAGGAAATGATAGCAAAATGTTATTTTGTTTGTGTTTAAAACTAAACTACTATATTAACTTCTAAAATGAACAGTATTTGTATTTAATTTTAATGCAGTAGGTTGGTATTTTTATGACAAATAACATGAATATGTTATTATAAAAACAATTTTAATCAAAAGAAATTCAAATAAATCTGTTAATATTTTGAGCATTAAGTCTTCATACTATTACAAATTCAAAAACTGTTGCTTGATTTTGACGGGGAAAAATGAAACAGTTAGCATTCCTTCATTAAATTCATACATCTTTATTTTTTTTTAATTTTAAAGAAAATTTTAGTTACATTGAAATGAAAATATTTTTCGTTGATTCAGACAAATTACTTTTGAAACGATGGGGGTTGCAAATAAAGTTTTCAACTGTAAAATAGGTAGTACTTTTTGTTTAAATAGAGTAGTAATGTACATATGAGATAAGGAAATTTTTTTAAAAATACCAATTAAAACTTCTTTATAATGAAGTGAATGTTTTAGAAATTGTGTGTATAATACAAGAAGAATCAACTTAATTCTAATAAAAACTCAACATTTTTACGCTCAGTAAGCGTATATATTTTAATACGAATCCGTAATATCTAGACTGTCCTTAGTTGCTAAGATTTCTTTGCAAAATAAGGGCTGCTAAAGGATTTTCTTTCTACATACATCAAATATATTCTTACGGAATCCCAATATTCATTAGCAAACTTTTTAAGATAGATTTAAAACTATCTCAAATATTCTTGCAAACAATTAAGGCTCGGCTATGAAAAAAATTTAAAAAGTTAATTTATAAAACTAAATATTGAACTAATATATTTCTAAGAAAATTAGGCTAAAATACTTTGAAACGAATTTGTAAATTGTGAGAACAGGTATTTTGTATAATGCTCAAACGTTTGTTATTACGTGATGGTAAATTTGGGAACACATGTATATGTATTATAATTTGGTAAAACATTAGTGTTTTGGACAAGATAATTTTTAAAGCTTTTTTTACTTAGACTTTATCATAATAATATAAAATTAATAATATTATGTATAATTAAATTTGATAGATATCTGCTTTATTACTCATCAAGCACAATTCATTTATAATTTCCAGTAGAATTTTTAGCATTTAGATTTTTAGCCTATGATTTTAAAAAAGCATAGGAAATAATTATCCGATGAAGAGAAAGATGAGTAATTTAGTAGCGAGTAAAACCTATATCCTAAGAAAGTTCTGTTTCTTTAATATATTTTGTTAATTGATTTAATTGTAGTATTTCTATTGTGTAAATGAAAATTAATAATAACCTTTAATTAGCAATAAGCAAGAAAATCAATAATTATTTTGCTTTTCCATGAACCGAAATTTTACTAAATACGCTATCGAACTGGAAAATCAGTGAAAGGTATAAAGTTCTAAACAAAATATTAATGTGTTTATTTTGCTGATATTTTTAGTATTCTTACAAAAGACTGGTAATAAGAGTTTCACACTTGTTGAACACATTACTATTATTCTAGAAAATTATAGTGACGTTTTACTTTTTATGGAGGTCTAATATAGTTTAATAACTTCTGAAGCCTGCATGATACTTTGTACGCTTAATCTTTATTATTACTAAACTTTTAAATATTTATAAAACAGATAAACCAAGGTAACATTTCAGAATTATTAACTGAACTGTAATTTAGAGTTTATGAAGCATATACGTCGAATGGCCTTTTCAAATATTTAAATTAGAAATAGCGATGGAAGAAAATTTAAACGCATTTAAACCATAATCATCTTATATGCATGAACCACAACATATGAATTCTGTATTCGAAAATATATGTTGCGGAATTTAATTAGGGTATTTTCGCCCCTAAATCCCTTGGGTAGAGCCATTATACAGCAATTTTCGCATGGGTGCTCGAAATCTCATTTCTAACCAGATTGCCTGGAGGACTTTTCACCACGCTTATTTAACCCACACCTGACCAGAAAATCCCAACATCCAAAGCTGTAAGTCCGCCATTACGGCACATAACGCTGTTCAAATCGCCCACCTTGAATACGGAACTCGTAAGAGGAGTTCCAGCGGAGAACGGCTTGATGCTATAGATAAGCTTAAGGAATAGATATAAATATGACTTCTGATTAAAAATGTGCATTTATGATATGAATACACAAGCGATACTTTTTTAAAAAATTCTATGCTCTTTAAGTGGTAATGCTCTCATTGCGAAATGTCTGAAAATTTAATATCTCAAAAAAAGTTTGTACTTTTTGGAATTTGTAATGTCTACAACAAGTATTTTTTTATTCCTGTTTTTGTAATACTATATTATTCAAATATTTCCCATTATATTCCACAATGAAACCAGAATGCAATGTATCTCACACATTTTGTAATGTATCTATTATATTTTAGAAAGTATCTAAAACCAATATATAGATAAAATTTGAAATTGTATATAACCTGATCCTTCTTTGTAGCTCTTTATTTGTTTCTGAAAAGTTTTTAAAAAAATGTTAGGTGTGGATAAAGAAACTTACGTTAGAGTTCCACCCAAAAGGAGTATACATTTAATAAATTGAATTGAAAGAAATCTAAAATATCTATGTAATTTATATGAACATTAAATGATTGAAATTTATAAATTGAAAGGAATTAGAAGAATCTAATGTATGCGTGATTTATTTAAACATTGAATGTTTCATTTCTAGCACGGAATTCAGAATAAATTTTTGTCTTAATTTCAAAAGAATACAGAAACATTTATTCGAATCTAAGCCAATTTCTCAACACGATTTTGTGAAAAAGTAAAAAATCTTGCTTTGGATCTAATACGAAGTGAATAATATATGTGGCATGCAGCCAAAGCAAAACACAGTCTTCGCGCGCAGGCGCAGCTAAAACAGAGACTCTTGAAAAAAACTTTGAGCAGAAGAAGAGAGAACGCGAGAGGTTTATATGAATGTTAAAATAAAATAGAAGATAGACCAACGTATTGGACCCCTTGTTGTCTCCCACAAATTATGGGGGCTCGGCAGGATAGATAAAATTTCGATTTTGAACCAAAAAGTCTGGACAATTAATTCATTCCGCCTGTGTAGAGGTCAAGAACGAGGTGTATTTTTCTAAGAGGTGTATTTTTCAACGAACATTTAGAGGCCGGAACCACAATTTCAAAATAATTGAAATCATTGGAATACGTTTTTATTCTAACACGGAAGCCAGAAAAAAAAAAAAGGTTTGTAAAAAACGTTCAAGAGGATCTCAAACGGTATTGTGGAAAGTAAAATAGTTAAACTAAAGACTAAAATTGCTATTTAATGAGAGAAGTATAACTAGAACAAAAAATTGAATGTTAAAAAATTGCAATTAGCTAAAAATAAAGCATTAAGTTTAAATCCCGCAGCTAAAGTCGAAGAAAAACAGTTCGAAATAATATAAAAATATGATAAAAGTTAAAAACTTTATCTCTTCCTGTTCCCACCATTTTAATCTATTCTTCCAATCATTAGAACGCGCATTTTTATAGATAAATCTGAAATTTTAATAAATCTTCTGGGCGAACTCATAACGTCTTAGTATATTAAAGAAGAGAGGAATTATGACTATGAAAAACTAAAATCTATAGTACTCAGAGAATTCCAATTAACCCCTCGCGAGTGTTTAAACTCATTTAAAAATGCTAAAATCATCAGCGAGACATACATCAATTTGCTGCAAGATTGAAAACTTCCAATATTATTGTTCGTTAAGAAAAGTTAATTCCTTTGAATCGTGATCTTATAATTTTGATAAATTATGTTTTAAAAAAAACTGCAACTCATATTGGCATTCGAGAAGCAGAAGATTGGTTTAGGCCTATTGATTTATAAAGAGTGTGATATTTATATTTCATCTATCACATAAAGAAATTCCTATTACTAAATATTTTAAACCAAAAGTAAATATCCCCAATATCTTGAAAAAATTGCTTCATTTCATCTCATGAAGAGACTAGAAGCGTAAATCTAAAGAATCTAACAGCCACATAATAAAATAAACGTGAATACTTTGAAAGTCGAGAGCGAAAAACAAAATAGCGGTGAGATCGCAAATCTTCAATACGTATCAGCCCGTCACAGCATTGATTGATTCAGGTTGCCAGATCCCAGTTTTAAATTCCTCACTAATTAAGTGCATTCCGAAGAAATCATAACATTAAGCTCATGTTTTGGCGAAAAGCGAATTTAGAAGTTAAACCCATAAATATTTCTCTTAATCAACACTCTATAGCTTAAGTGTGAGAACGGCAATATCAACCTTGAGAAGAATTTATTAACAATGTATATTCTGAAATAAAAACTAGGCCACGCAAAGAGCGATGTTTTTATTAAGTGAAAGTGAATCAGTGCAGATTTGGGTGTTCAGTTTAATTCAAGTGTTTCTTTTTCCAAATGTTTCTGTTTCAAATGTGATAAAAAACTGTAGTTATGATTTGCCATATGTTAAGAACTTTAATTAGAAATGATTCGATCAATTATTATAAATGTAATAAAATTAAGATTACTAAATAGTTAAAACTGAGTATTGTAAGAGAAAAATGTTCTGGTGCCATGAAAACGAGTTCCGTGGAATTTATCTCCCCGCTCACCTAACCCTTTATGAAGAGTGAACATCAATTGGCAGTGGGAAGCGAAGGGAAAAAGAGAAATCGTTTTGAACAGACGTCCATCTACAGATATCGATGCGTTCAATAACTTGTTGAAAAAGATGTTCTTATGCCGGTGAAACAAATGTTTTCCTGTGGAACCTTCCGGATGTCGAAGAGGTGCCTTCACATGAAAAAATTCAGAAAAAATTATGATAAATCTCTATATATTTGTCGTATAGTCCTTGTCTGTTCCGAAGATTCTCCTCTGGTCTCCATGTGGATACCGCAAGCGTACGGTCATTTTGTGGCTGCAGCTAATAAACTGTAAAATCTGAGAAAAAACTTTGACAGCAGGCGTTACCTTCTGAATATCATCGTCAAACTTATCTGTAAAAACTTATCTACCTTTTTAATTAATTTTTGTTTAATGTTAAAATAAAATAGAAGATAGACCAACGTATTGGACCCCTTGTTGTCTCCCACATATAATGGGAAATTATATATAATAATATAACCAGTATTAAAATTTTTAAAATACATTCATGAAGCTATAGATCTCGAACCCAGAGTATCATATTCAATTCCCTCCTCCAAGGAATTTTTTCGTCATCAATTCTAAGCCGCATACGAAAGCATTAACAATGGAAAAAAATGAGGCTTAGATTCAAATAAATTATAAATATTTCTAATTAGGTATCAATTATTTCTGTAGTTAAATCTGAGACATATTGTTTTACTAATCAATGGGAAATATATTATAAATATCCTTCATGCCAAAAAAGCAATTTAGCCATTGAAAGAAAAGAAATATCTGAAACACCATAATTTTTCCCCACAAATACTGAACAATATTACTTTGGTTTAATTAATTTTCAAATTACTGGACTATCTTTAATATATTCATCACTAACATTTTTAGAGGTTAGAATTAAAGTTTCTTTATTGAATCATGCTAGCTCAAGCTTTCAATTGCTTTAATACAATTAGTGTATCATGATATATTAATAGAAAAAGCTTATACAAATGTATACATTTCAAAAAAATATTTAAAAAATATTTTACGTTAGAAATATTATGCAAGATAATTTCTCTATCACGACTTGCTTACATGTATTTAAGTCGTTATTTAGCCATTATAATTCTCAAATTTATCTAAATCATTTTTTTCTCAAATTACCGTAAAATACGGCGTATAGCATGCACCGCCGTATAACGCACCCCCATAATTTAGCGATGCAATTTTTAATATTTAGATACCTTCAACGTATAACGCGCACCTCATTTCTTACGAAGAAACCTAAAATATATGTATGTAATGCTCGTATGTTTTAAAGTCATTTTTTATTCGAGATATTATCCCAGGCTCTTGAAAAAAAAATATTATTTTTCCAGAAGTACAAGTCTTAAAGTTCATATGGCATGCCATATGTTTTAAGAATTATTTAGAAGTCTTAATTTTTTTTTCAGTGTACTCATCTTATTTTATTTTTCAAGCTCTCATTTTTATCGTAAATTTCGATCTCATATTTTGTGTTAAAAGTGAGCGTTATACGCCGGATTTTACGGTAACTTATATTTCTGCCGGTTTAGACATTGAAACCACGCTCAAATACATCTAATTATTTTATCAAGTTCCAATATCAATATTATGTTGAATGTCATCACGCAACTGTAAATGACAAAATTTGTGTACTATTCATTGAAAATAGAGTGATTTGAGAAATATGATTGCTTTGTTAAATGGCTGAAATAATTCTATCACAATAGGTTTTTAACAATCATCTATGTTTATATTGATTAACAGACTTTTGATGATAGATTTAATTTATTAGCCTTTTTCATATCCTTGCACAAAATTCTCAACTCTTCACACCCTGTCGAGGTCTATCAAAGTGGTATTTTTATATTTTTATTAATAATTTTTATACACACCAACCCTTTTAGTCTAATACTCAAAAATTCTATGAAGAAAAAAAAATTTTTGATTTGGTATCATGACTCATATGATTATTATTATTACGATTATAAAACAAATGTGAATCCATCATTCTCATTCCTATTCTTTTCCTGTCATATGATACTTTTCATTATTCTAAGTTTTAAAGCAGAAATTTCTCTTTAAAATTCAATCTCGAAGAAGCACTTAAAAGTCATAACAATAAATTCCATTGATCTCAAAATATATTAGTAGCATTTGCAAATCTGAAATTATTTTCTTTAAACTTTTGAAAATATCATGAGATTTTTCATGAACACCTGTAGAGCAAATTTTTACTTAAGTCTACGCTTAGACATAATGTAAAATTCTAATAGTTGCTTAAATAGTGTACCTCTTTTTCGAAAAAGCAAAGAATGCACTGAATTTCAACAAAACACCTGGATTTAATGTAAATATAAATAAAAGCTGTAGCTGATTTCAAAAAGAGACTATCATTCTAAAATTGCATAATTTTTGCTTAGAAGTCTAAATGAAATGTTTCATCTATCACCGATGAAAATCATTGTTCAGTTATAACTTATTTACGCGTAGTCTAAAGACTATTTTAAATCACATAAAACAAATAGTTTTTTAAAAAAATATATATATCTGAATTTTCTCTGTTTTATTCATACATATACTTATCATTTTATCAATGGAAATAAAATTACGATTGGTGAGTTCAAAAATATAATTTCTTCAATTTTTAATTGGAGATGAAAGCATAATTTCTTCTTACCGGACAAAGAAATTAAAAATGCATTTCATTTTTAACATTTTTGCACTGAGAGATGTATCCGAATTTGTTAAAATTCACAAGTATCGAGCTTTTGAAAATTACTTATACGAGAGATTAAGTAAGCGTTCAGTAATGGAAATCAGTGTTGGAGTTTTTTGCAGAAAAGCTCTTATCTTAATAATATACATATATCTATCTTATAAATAGGTCTGTTGAATGATTTAAAAATTATAATGATTAAGTGAAAAAAAATTATAAACTTAATTTTTATTTATTTAGATGAAATAAAATAACCGTTAAATATTTAAAAAGATTTGCAGAACTGCAAATCTTTTTAATTAAATTTTATAACATTAGCCTTCTTGAGCAATAAATGGGAAACAAAATTTTTGTTTTAACAGAAAATATTCGGTAAACATTCAACTGATGTTTGACTTTATATGTACTATGAAGCGATACAAATAAATATAAAAAAAATATTCTCTATCAATTGCTTTGTAGATCAATTTAAGTTATGAATTACGGTGATAAACCAGCTCTGTCATGTAACTAGTTGATGCACGTACTAGCTTCAACAGTAAGGTGGAAATAATAAGTCCGATATTTCAACAAGTTACTGGAATGAAAAAACCCCGAAGGTTAAATATACATATTACATTAATTAATATTTAACTGTTACATAATTGTAAAGTTTGTGCTTTAAATTCATGTTTAATAGTTATATGTAACATTTGCTTAAAATTCGTTATTAAATGATAGTAGTTACGCAAAATCAATATCAGTCTGCATAAAAGAAATTTGCTTACTCAAATGTACTTTAAGAAGTGGTATAAAAAAATTATTCTCCGTTAGATGTACTTTATTAGAGAATAGTTTCAGAAAGTTTATGTTTTAATGGATAAGTTGCCGGTATTTCATAAATATGTAATATGAAGCAATGAAAGAATTTTCTAACACTTATAAGAACAAAATTTATAAATGGAATACCTTACCAAAAAAAAAAATGAATTTATGACAACAAAAAGTACGTCGAAACTTTAAAAGAAGCTTTCAAATTTCTTTTAGACATATATAGGAGCTTATATAATTTTAAATACGTACAAGGTAATATTTTTTTCTGCATATTTTTTATCAAGTGTAAAAATAATCAGTTAATCACATTTATGGAAGCAGATTGATTCCCCATTTTCTTAAACATGTTTTATTGACGCAAAAGAAAAATGGTCTTAAATGAAATCATAATCCTCTTAACAAAGAATATGATGTTTGAGGATTAATTAGATGTTTCAAGCAAATAGCAGTGGAAAATTTACTATCGTAAAAGATTTACAAGGATCACAGATTTAAAACAGAGATCAATTTAATTTGAGTTTTGTGCTACAATAATTTGGCAAAATAAGGGATTGCAAAAATAAATGATTTTATCGGTGACTTTTAAAACAAACAGAGCATGTTCACCGAAATATTAATTTCCTAATAAAGACAAGAAAAAAACCTCTCAGATTTTATAATAAACATAAATTGGATTCTATACAGCATACCACAAATATACTTGTATTTTTCTGAAATATCCGAAGAAAGTAAAAATCTAGCAGGATTAATATAATTAATTTAAATACTGAAATAAAGCAAATTTGTTTGGAGATTATTTTTTCGTAAATATAATGCATATGAAAACCAATAAATACATACAAATTATGAAACAAGCAAAAGTGTTTTGTGACTGATCATACGTCTAAAAAGCTGAATAAAATTGAACAATCTACGAATTTTTTGAATATCCCCCCTCACTGTTGTAGATTACTATACGTAGAGTAAATTTCAATCAATTCAAACATTTATACTGTAACTAGTTATTTATTTAAATTATAGACACTTTAATACATTAGTCAATATTAATTTACATGTTTTGGAAAATTCATAAATTATAAGTGTTTCATTCATATTGGTTTCTGGAAAATAATAGATCGCAAACTTAATTGAAACTTAAGGTATCCGACTACCCTAAAACCATGATTTTTTTCAAAAATTGACATTTTTTTTCTGACTTTATTTTATAGACCATTTTATTAGCTTAATAACAATACCAAGTATTTTATTTTCCCTCCACTAGAACAAAAACTACAAGTGTTTTAGTAAAAGCAAATGCCATAACTTTACACAAGATGTCAATCTTTAAAATGCGTTTTACTCGAAATGTTTTTTTTTTCGAAAAACTCAAACGGGGACAGTGATTGCTCAAAAAGTTTTGAAAATAATTAGCTGAATTTTTGCTTATGTTTTGCATAACAGTAGAAGTGTTTTGATCTTCAGATTTATCAATAACTATTTTATTTCAAAATTTGCAGTCCTTTATGTGAATATAGTCAATGTTTTTTAAGCAATTTCGTATAATCACTAAGATAAAGTGTTCTAGTTTTTGTAAAAATTAAAATATCTCTTATCCTGAAGGTCACTTCAAACAGGAATAACAAAGTAACACATCAAAATTGAAAAATTGAGAATTTGTTCATAAAATCTTTGTACAGAGCGGGCCCCGTTTATGTAATTTTTCGTACATTTTTACTAGTTTTTTCCCATTTTAATAATAATAATTTTTTTTCTTTTACCAATTTTATGATTTTTTCCTTAAAATATACTAAATAAACATAAAAATCACAAAAAAAACTCCATATCTTCTTTTTTTCAAAAAAAAGTTGTCGCAAGTAGTCGCATACCTTAAGATTCGCATTATAAATCTCCCATTTGGGAATAAGAGAGTACTAAAAATACAATAAATTAATACAGTTAAGTATTTTAAAAATGCAATTAATTGATATAATGAATAATTTAAAGGTAATAAAAAAGATAAACTTATTTAAAAAATAATAATTTTTTCTCTGTAACACTTTTAGAAACTCTATAAAGTAGCACAGAAATCTGTAAAATGTTTAGTATTTTATCACTATTTTTTCACTTGTAACTTTTGAATCTTCTTACAAGTACGTGAACCAAAAATTTTTTTAAAAAATTTAGTGAGATACATCTATTGTATTAGTTACAAAAACGTAGATAACATATTTTTTGCTCTCTTAAATCTAAATATTGAGAAAAAATCCGTAAAAGATTTAGATGCGCATTAATATTAAATTAATTCAAATTAATTATTTTCATTCACAATTAAAATTTTTTTATATAAATTTTGCAATTATTTGATTATAGAAGAACAAGTAACTCTCATTTTCATCAAATTAATATTTAATAAATTTAAGTAACAAATTTTCATTTTCCTTTTATATGCAAAAGAAGAAGATTTTACCGAATATCATCAGACTTTTTTAAAACAAAAATTACAAATTTGTTTCTTATTTAAACCTGATAACATGATTTTCATTAGCATACAAATATAATTTTATCAGCAACAATTGTTCGAAAAAATAAATTAAAATACCTTATTAATTTTTAAGACCTTTAAGCACTAAGAAAAAACATTTTTTTAGGAAACGGTGAACAAAAATATAACTTAGATAACTTTATGAAATGTATTAAAACTTTTATATTATAATTAAAAGTTTGCTCGCTTTTTCAAAGGAAAAGAAAAAAATCACATTTTTAGAACACTTCACTGTTGCACATTTATTTTTCTTTCAGATCTTTACCGCGAGCAAAAAAAAAACGGTTCAGTATTCAAGTTTGTGAGAGGTTTATATTAGTGAAACGAATGCAGAAAACTTCAAACAGCGTTCCGAGGGAAAAAAAGAAAGAAAGAAAGAAAACCAAAACTAAATTTTTCCTTACCTCCAAATAATCTTAAATCAGTAGTTCCATAGAAGAGGAAATGTCCCGGAAAACGTCAACGAGTGAAGTCGGAGAATTGAGCGTCAAACGGAAAGGAGAAACTTTTTTTTTTCAATTGAGCGGGAATGGGAAAAGTAAAAATTGCCCAGTGAGTCCCATGCGTTCCGAAGAGACGTGTGATCAAGTTTACTGTGATGCTCTCCCTGCTTCACTCTTCTAGCAAGTTTGTAACACTGGTACCCTGTAGACGTTCCGGGCTGTCACGTGTGATTCTCTCGTCCAATCAGAAGCAAGCGGGATTTATTTTTTTACTCATTTTTAAGGGATTTGGTCGGGTTTGTTTGGATTATTTTTACCCTCCTTGGAAAATTACGGTTTTTAACCGCAAAAGAGTAAAATAATGATTAGATTAAATAAGAACGTTTTTTTTTAATGAAAAAAAAATTGTAATTTGAATGTATAACTTTTTTACGTCTGAAATGAGAAGGTCTTATAAAAAATTAATTGGGTTTCTTTTTTCTGAAACCGGTCACGAAAACAAACTTCTTCAAAGCAATTCTTCTAATTTATATTTTACTGTCTTCAAACAAGTTTTGCAAAATAATTTTGAATGCACTTCTACGAATTTAAAGTAAATGTTCTTCAGCCTTTAGATTCCATGAAAATTGCGAAAATAGATTATTTTTAAAATATCTTTGAATCCTTTTGAATTATTTATTCAAAGAAAAGAACAGAACAAAAATTACCCAATCAAAGCATAGCAAAATTTTCTTTAAAAAATAAAATTTTTACAAACTGAACATTTTTCTCAGTTTATTTTAATAAATATAAATTTATTATACAATATATTTATTACCATAAAATAAAATATAACAAAGCTGTTGTAAGTAAAATACTCATGCATTTTTAAATGAATTCGTTTAAAGCACTTAAAACAAAGCAATAACAACTCTTTTTGAATGAGGTTCAATATTTTTAAAAACAGCATTATTTCTCACATTCATGATTTAAAACTATTGAAAAACCACTCTTGATAAAAATTATTTAAATATAGTTTTGTTAGCTTCTTGGTTAAAATTTATGAGATTCTGATACAAAGTGATGTGCAAATTCAGATGAGTGAATATAATAATTTGCTTGGCTTCAATTTATATTTTATACTGGAAATGTTTACGATCTGCTCCTCTTGCAAATGTTTAAATATACGAATTACTTCAAAAATGTAATTTAAGAAATGTTATGATGTATTAAATTGAAAAATCTAATGCTTAATCTAATGTTCTCTGTATTTTGAGTCTTAATGCAGAAAATAGCTTAAAACAATTTGGAAAATTTAATGATATTACAGTAAAAGTGCATAGAAGTAAGCCAAAGGAGAGAGTCCGAAAAAGTACGTACGGACATTTCTTGCGACCACTCCAAATTTAATGCATAGCCTTTAACAACTGTAAAAGATTGTATTTGTATGATAATTAAAATACATGATACTTAACAGTGATTTTTTGAAGACTTTTAAATTTTATTAAAATTCAGATTTTAATAGCTTCAAAATCGGTTCATACTGTCGAAGATATTATTTTTTACTAATAAGGATTTTCCAAGCAAAAATTTTTAACTTCCTATTTAAAAAATTCTCTTCACAAAAAAATTCCTGACTTTAATTATTCGTAAAAAATGCGTTGGCATATGTAATGTGCCAATCTTTAAGGGCTTATGTATCAAGTTCCCATTTTGGTTTAAAATGATTTACATATTAAAGTGCTACATATTGAGAAAATATCTAATATAAAATCAATAGCTATTTATTTTAATAAAGATAAATCCATGCATAATTCATATAAATTCTATTGTGTTTAAAATAATGATATGAATACTGGTTGCTTAAGAGATGGATTAAATTTTCCTAATTTTCCATTTTGCCTGTTAAGGTTTCATGCGCTAATTTAATATATTTTAGGGTCTTTGTGAAAGGAGTTAAGATTTTTGTAGTAGAATTTTAAATATTACATTTTAAAAGTATTTTAAAATAACTGTAAAGTGAAGGAGTCCTTGGACCCCCCTCCCTTACAGGTGCCACTATGATAGATATTAAAAGTGTTTGGAAATAGTTGAATTTATAGTTTAAAATGACATCAGAAAGTTTTGTGTTTTCTTTAAAAATAGTTAAATAGAAATGTCATTTAGTCATACAGAATGAATAATAGCAATTTAAAAGCTTTAGTTACTTTTCGGAATATAAATTTAAATTTTAGAAAATAGAATGCAAAATATGTCATACTAAATAAAGAGTAATGATTTTTTCTCCTCCTTAAACAAAAAAAAAATCTTATTTTTTATTCATTAAAGAGCTTTCACATTTGTTGCGTTTTAATGTTATGTGTGTTTATAAAAATGAGTTAAATAAAGAGATAATGTTGCAAATAATCTGAGCATTTTCAGGAAGTACATTTGCCTAACCAATCACTTAAAAGAATGTTTCAAATAACGAAAGGCGTATAATGATCTTGCTTTAATGTATTTTAGGGTTGAACAAAAGTGGTACTTAAATGTCACAGATAACAGAAAAAAAAGTAATCATGATTAGTTATTTGAGAAATATGAATTAAAGTGATCATTAGGGTTGAGATATATCATTCGATACTCCAGGGCACTTTTGTATATATATATATATATATATATATATATATATATATATATATATATATATATATTCCTCTTAGGTTTGACTTTCCACCTCCATTTCGGCAAGAAAATGTTTTTCTTCCACTTCCCAGGAAAAGCTGTTAAGAGAAAAAAAAATTCAAAATGCCCTTTCAAGCTTGAGGCTATCAATATTTGTTCAGCCATAGAAGCACAAAGTGTATCTCGGGAGGGCTATTGTGTTAACAAACCGAAAGAAGTTCGTAAAAGGTCTATGAAAACAAGAAATCTTTCGATTACGAATATTATTTCCGAACGATAGAAATATAGTACACTTTGATGTATTTTATACTATTCCTGTTATTCGTAAAAAATATTTTCAGAAATTAGAAATATATAACTGAAAATAACCGAGTGTATAGTAAATTATTTACATTCCAATAAGCTAAAACTTAACAGTTTATCTAATACCAATGAAGTAGTGTTATTCTTGAGCATCTTTCTAAATATCTAAGATAACTAACTTTGTAAGAGATTCAGAGACTCGTTAGCTGCAAAAATATGTAAAATTCTTTCTAAAAACGTGCATTCACGCAGCTGGAGAATTAGTTCATGTGCATATATACTGATAGCAGCAACTCATTCTATTTAGTATAAACTGGACAAAATAACTACTAAATGTTTGATTCACTCCTCTTTGTTTACATATTTTAAAAAATGAAATGCTGGACAGTGGATTAGTATAAATCTCGCATACTATCAAAAACATTAGAACACCTGTCATATATATAGTCGGATTTCTATATAACGAAGTCGCTAAATCCCGAAAAAAAGTTCATTATATGGAAATTTAGCTAAATGAGATTCATCTTTTAATATACTTTAAAAATACATAACACAAATTTTAAATTCATAAACACTATATTTTATTTAAAAATAGTAATTTTTTCCATTTTTTAACACTAATATCTATTCATTTTATGTATCTTACCCATCAAAAAGAAATCTGCAAGGAAAACAAGAAAAAAGCCATTGCCTAGGAATACACTGTATATTTTCAACTTTAAAAAATAATTTTATATTAAAACTAATGAACTTTTTAAACTTTTTTTTAATTTTAAGCCAACGAGTAGTTTTAAACGTACATTATTTTACAACCTGTAATTTTGAGGAAGCACTACTGCATGCTTCCACAACTTTAATAACCTTTAATAAGAAAAATTTGAAAAATGTCCTGAAATATTTTTAAAATAGAGAGAAAAAGTTCCTGAAATAGAAAATACACTTCTCTATTTGGAGGTTATTTTAGAAAGAAAAAAAGTAAAATGTCCTTTGTTCCAGGAAAAAGTTCGAAAAATAGAGAAATTCGTAAAACAGAGGTTAGTTATATGGAGGTCCGATTGTATTTAATATAAAAGTGGTATGTGTTTCTTGCATGTAGCATTGCTGTGTTTTTTACAAAAAAATTTGAATAAGACATGGGCAACAAACTATTATTATTCTTAATATGTATTTATATATATATATATATATATATCTTTATATATAAAGTGAACACACAAAAGTTACATTAAACTTCAAAAGCACACCATTTTATTTTAAAATCAGTAAAGAAACTAATAAATCACAATTATGTTCTCAGAAACAGAGTTTGAAATTCGGGACCTTTTTTTCCTTTAGTCAATTCATCTACAGATGTAAGCTACTAAAACTATTGTGAAGCGAAGAAATCAAATTTTTTATGAGGGAGAGACATGTTTATTCTTTATTACCCATCTTAAGAAAATGTTCCTTAATACTCCATTTTATAATGATTAAAACTTAAATTTAATTCAAGGAATATATCACGAAGATCAATATTTTTAAAAAAAATAATTTAAATTTAATTTTGCACTAACGGTATAGCTTATTTGGATCAAAGATGGATAAAACCTAAATTAACTGAATTTATAACTGAAAACAAATATAAAATAATGCATCAATCATATTTCTGTAACTTTCAACATTAGACGTTATATTTTTCACGAAGAGCAATAAAATTATCTAAATCAAAATTTTATTTGCTTAAAGGTTTTATTGAGTTTTAGAGGGCAGAAAACATGACAATTTAAAAACTTCGTATCTTAGAGTACATTTAATAATACATATCAAATTTTGAAATTCTAATTATTGATAAAAATGAAAACAATTATATTTTTTTTAAAAAAAGAAAACAATATTTTATAACTAACAAGTCAATTTGTCTTTATACATAACGTCTGTATGAGAGGAAAAATAAAATTATAAGTACTTCAAATGTATGTAATTTTACTGACACTGTTGCAAAAAGTAAGGGAATTTGATATGTTTGTAAAAAAATATACTGATGCTTTAGAAAAAACAATAAATACAAAATTATGAAGTTCGAACATCAACCTTTGTAACAGAAGCATCCCCCTACCCCACCCACACACGTGCGGGCGCGTATCTTTTATAAAACAAAAAGGACAATCCTCGCCATACATTGTGTGTGGATACAATTTCCCTTTAAAAAATATTCTTTTCTTTTTGTAAAATTGCTGATAAATGTATGTTCCATTGTAAGCTACGAGACACACCGGACTTTCACTTTCTCTTAATCTACGCCTTTTCTGACGAATAAGATCCTGTGGTTTCGAGAATTCTTGGGAATTGTAAATTTCTACTCACTGCGAAATAGGAAGAAATCCTTTATTTTTAACCATTTCTTTGAAGTATTTAGCATTTCATTTACGCTTACAAAGTTTATTTCTTGAAAACTAGCCTTCATAAACCTATACGAAAAAATAAAATAAAAAAATCTGTTAACATATACGTTATTGTTATTATTTTCTCTGTACAAATAGTTTTTTTAGCATTTTAATTTGCATCAAACCTTTTGTTTAGTGTCATATCATGTGTTAGTGTTCAATGTATGTATAATTTTCTTCAAATAATTTGGAAGGAGTTTAAATGAAGTATAAACTATATTGTTTCTTCTCATTTTTTTATTTTGTTTCCATTCTTGTTTTACAAAAGTTTTCTGTGAGACATCTTAGTATATAATTCCAATAAAAAAATTCAGGGATTTGCCTAAATGCAAGCAAAGAAAATAATAATTATAAAATTTATGTGATATTTTTTTATAATTGGTCCTGTTTAATTAATAGGTGTCATTTTTTTGTCTTCTAGTTCGTTTACTGAATGAAATATATTTTATGACAAAACAGTTTTCTAATACAGGCAGAATGTGTTTATTAATTAGAACTGTAATCAATTTTAAAAAATCAAAAGTAGGAGGATAAGACTCACAAACCACACATCTGTAGTAAGTGTTTAAAATAAAATTTGCGATATCATTATTAAAAAGAGTTTAAAGTTCGGAATAGTATCATCTGAATAGCAAGGTAATTTAGTTGTCATTCATGTCATGTTGTATGAAACCATGACTCCTGCCCAATACCAAATTTATAAAAATGAGCTTAAATCCAAGTATTTGATTTTTTGTCTTGTATTTAAACATTATGTTTTAAGATTTTAATTCGTAATCAGATTAATTATTTGTTAGGAAACAGACTTTTTTACCTTATGCTATTTTTTCAAAGAATCTTTCTAGGCAATATTTGCTTGAACACTCATATTGTTAAAATATCATTTGACGTTGAACAGAAAGTATTATTTTGATGTTAATCATTTATATTAAATTTCGAAACTTCCATTAAAACAAGTGATCAAATATAGAAAAGAGCTTAAGTACATTTCGGAAAAAGGGGAAAAAGTTTGCTGAAATTATAATTCCAGAAAATTACAAGGTATATGAAGGAACTGGATTACAAATTTAAAGGACAGGTTAGTTGTATTTTGAATTTGTTATGTTATTTTTAGATTTATCGGTCACTATTTATACTTGCATTTTTCTAGTAATGCATAAATGTTTATTTTGCCTTATAATTTCTTTATATTGTTATTAGTACGTTACAAGAAGAAATATATATATATATATATATATATATATATATATATATATTCACACACACAATATTTAGAACCAAAAATGTATGCTATTAGTACATATTTATAATTGCTAATGCAATCCCAATTCCTATCAAAGTGTCTCTTATTTCCTAATTATCCATTTCCATTCAAAAACACAGTATACTTTTTTAATTGTCAAGCCATTTTGAAGAAAAAAAGAGAATTATTTGTACATTTCTTAGAAACAATAAACACATTCATTAGACAGAAAAAATTATAAAAAAGGTGTTAATGAAGAGTTTTTTTCCTTTCTGCAGTTAACTGAATTAAAAATGTTCTTGTAAAATTTTGGAACAAATCCAGAAAAAATGCATTTTTCTTTTGAAAATAGTGAAGGATTAACAAGTTCTTAAAATTGAGTCGAGTACTTTCTCGAGAACTTGAGCGTATAAGTTTTGATAAAAAAGAAGAAATTTTGTTTTCTTCTAAAAGCCTAATTTTAATAAAAAATTAATAAAAATTCAAAGAATTTTTTTAAATAGAAAAACAGGATTTGAAATGTAGGATAACTTAAATAAAACTTCTCATGAAATGCCTTTAAGATGCATCCAATTATATTTCAGCATACACAAATAGTAATAAAGTTAAAACAATTTTTTGAAATAGAGTAATTTCTCTCTCTCTCTCTTTTGCAGTTTTCTTTTTAATATAATTTCTATTATAACTTTTCTATGTTATTCTGAAGCAATGAACATACACGTTTAAAGTTTCGTTTGTAAACATCCTTTTCGAAATAATGACATTTAAGAGTTAGTTTTGACAAGTTTATCTCCTTTCCAAAGATTTCGAAAGTATGTGTCTTTACCCCCAATGCATAAGAGACTATTTCACTTGAGCAAAGTTTTCTGAAATAACAATTTAAAGTTTTATTTCTTTGTTAGCTGTTTATGTGCATTGTTATATTTTATAAAGGAAGAATTCCTTTGAAATATATCGAGTTTTGAAACTTTCAAAATAGATGTAGAGTTATGTACAATTTAAAACAAGCAAATGTAACTGTACCAAAATATTGTTAAACTTTCATTAAATAAAAATAAAACACAACTTTATACACCTTCTATGAACACGTATATGCATAAATATATGAAAATGAGTAATGTTAACCTTTTATCTACCGACGGTACTTTTAAGTACCACTCACTTTAAAATAACACAGAATAAGTAATTTTACGAATATTCTGACAATACTTAGCAGGAATATTCTTTTAAATCCATACTTCAAAAATATATGGCAGCACGGGTTCTATAATGAGTACTTTAACGAGGAAGACGAATAGTTTTATAGCAGAAATTGCGTTTTCAGTGGATTGCAAAGATTATCATTTTCGTCCCGAAAAAATAGTTAATGTCAAAATTTAAGTGTCCTATTTTTTGTATGTTAATGAGGATTTTAGAAAACGATTTAATTCTTTATTTTAAGTGAACAGTGCATGTAATTAATTTACAGTGGAATATCTTTAATTAATTAATTAGCTCTAATGGATTAAATTTCTTAAAGTTGAGTATTTTGTTTATGTATATTCCTTAATTTTTTCAATATAGTAATAAAAAAAATATTACATGAAAAAAATGCAGTAAATCCTAATGCGGTAGATAAAGGGTTAAATAATTTTAAATCAACTTACAAATCAGAAAAGAGATAAATATTGAATGCATTAAATATTTTAAAGCACATTAGTATTCTAAATGTCTTTTTTACTTGTATTCGATTAATTTATGAAGGTGCTGCATGGAAACAATGTAGCATATTTATAATACTTTAAGCCCTTCTTTTGTTTATTTTCACTAACACTATCAGGTGGCTACGGTAGATTAATGGTCATGGTCACAAACTCGTGGCCAGTGTTGCCGAGTCACGAGTTCGAATCCTGATTCCATTGAAGACCCACCCGTATAAAAAAGGATGATACACGTTAAATCTGTCGTAACTCACATTCGCGTGATGCGGAAGTTTGGAGAGTGGCATGCTGGATCATGTGTTTTCTGTGTTTCTTGTCCTCGCGTTAGAATTACATACAAGGTTCGTTGCCAATAGCCCTAGTGTTGCTTTAAGTGTGACGTTAATAAGCACGTAGTCATTTACTGACATTATCAGAGGCAAATTTTGAAAGAGTGTTTGCTTTGTTATATTTATTTAGCAAATTGTGTATAAGAAACTTGTTGTTGAAACTCAGATTTTTAACAGAAAAAGTGAGATTTGAGGTCTTAGTTCTAATGAGAACTGTTAAATAAACTAAATTAAAATTGTTCGCTTAGTTTAATTTTAACAATGCATTCCTAAATTTAAGATCAATTAAAGAAAAATTCAGAAGTTATCTATAATTTTTCTATAACATATTTTATTGTTGAATAGCTACTGTTTGGTTCACTTAGAGAAGATTTATTAATGTTGAGTCCAAGCTGGAATAAAAAAACAATATAAAAGTTCTTGTTAATATAAGTCAATCAAAATATTATATTTTTCGTTATATGGAATGAAAATACATGAAAAAGAAGACCTCTAAATTTGAAAGTAATACGATTTTTTCCAAGAAAGTAAAAAATAAGATGTGCTTATTAAATAATTTCCTAAATACATATTAGTCAGTCATTCTTGGTAAGAATTAATTGTAGATGCATTTATAGAGTACTTACACAAATTTTAAATTTCTTTTACTTCTTATAGTTTGAAAAAAGCTCATTTTACTATTTCAAGAATACTTTTTTTTGAAAAACCCTTTTTTTTGTTATTGTCCAGGTTAATCCTTATTGATCTTCTTATATATAATTCACTTCTTTAAAAATACAATAAAAAATTTATGATTTTAACATTTGTGTAGTTGTTTGCTAAAATTAGCCAGGCTTTTAAGTTACAAAAATTTAAAATACCGAGCTCCCTTGTTACATCAAATGCTGGAAATAAAAAATAAACTGTTCTTAGTACAACGTTAAATAAAGGAAAAAACATCTTTGACAGCTGATGTCTGGAAACTTTTGTTAGAGATATATTGAGGGTGGAGTAAGAATGACCATGAACTGACTGATTCTGTGACAAATGCTACGACAATAACAATGTATTAACTGACTATGATGTTAGTTTAATTATCCTTTCTTCAGTCGAGCTTACTTTTGAAACACCAATTCATTCATCTAGTCATATTCTATGCATTGTCAAAGAACTGATATACAAGTACGCAGAACAATAAATTTTGTTTAGTATTTTCATTACTGTAAAATATTTAAGACGTCATTTTCAGTTCTGTTACACGACATTGCGATTTCAAAATGTGTGAGTGCATAAAGATAATGAATCTTACAATTATTGCTATAAATGTCTTTTTACGTATTTCAGGATACAAATATAATTTCACAAAGCTGAAAGTATAAAGAAATTTAGTAAAATATATATAATTGTAGCATCTTATAAAAAGTAATATAAGTGCTATACAAAAGAAAAGTGAACAAGCCAATAAAAAGAATGATTTTATTGGAAATAAACAAATTTGCTCTGGGAGATGTAACACAGGTCCCATCATTTCGGCAGCAGGTCTACGTCTTCACTCTAGAAAAAGAACGTGGATAATTCTTAAGAAAATCCTGCCCAGATTTTTTCGATTTATCAGCCAAATTGAAACGTAATACTGTTTTAAGTGGTCTAAGGTCCTAGAAATCACAGAGTGACAAATACGGACTGTACGGCGGGTGTTCTTACATTTTTCAAAGGACTTTTTTAAGTTGCCTTGGTGGACATGTACGCTCCATACTGCTACTTTTCGTCGATAGATGTCCAAAACTCACAACTTGCAATCAGAAACCATGCTACCAAACGTTGTGCTGATATGGCTTTACTTTCGATTAATTTCCTCTACCACTAACAGGTTTCACTGTTAAGCATCGGATGCGGTGTACACTTCCTACTGTCCATTGTGTCCCTGTTTGGTGACTCTGAGACAGCTGCATTCATTCTGACGCAATTGCTTAAGTCCAATTTTCGTTTTTGGCAACCGTTATGTAATATTTGCGTCTAGAAATAAAAACTCCGAGAAAGAGAGAGAGAGAATGTATGGTGTTAATTTAAATTTAAATTTTAAGTATATATGTCACTAATTTTTTTCAAAAATTTAATATTGTAATAATATTAATTAGGGGAATCTACAACGTTGTTTTAAGTTTTGATATTAAAAAAGTTGTGTGATACAAAGAGAGTAACTGGATTTTTTTTTTTGCATTACAAGTGCACGAATGCTCTTCAACCTGAATTTTAAAGATTTTTTTTATATATATTTAGTGATTAACATCAGAATTTAATCTGTATATATTAATTTATCTTTTTTACATTTCTTGTAAAGGAATTGTATTTTTAGTTAGAAATATTTCTGATATCAGATTTAATTATTTAGTTTGAAGTTACTGAATAATTTTGAGTTTAGTGTACAGTAATCTTGGATATATTTCAAGTTCAAAACTTATGTGATAGGATTCTTCGAATATTACTGGAAATATTTTTTGAAATAATATATCCCTTTAAGGTATCTAACTACGTTCGGAATCGTGATTTTAAAAAAAGAACATAAATAGATAATTTTCATGCTATTTAGTGTCACTTAGATTAGAATATATGCATAAAATTGTTTTAAGGACATTTTGACAAAAAAAAATTAATTAAATACAATATTTCGACAAAAAAATTAACTTAGAATAATCTTTTTTTTTCAAAATGTTCTCCTTTTATAAAAAATGCTTCTAAAATAACAATATTTTGCTTATATAAAGTAGACTTCTCCAGAGAGTCAGAAGTACTATTTTTTAAAAATTCACATTATTTTCAGAGTTACAACCAATTGAAATAATTATCGGCTTTTTTTTCTTAAAATTTCTCCCCTCTGCTGTCGTAAAACATGGATAAATCCACGTCTAAGTTATATTTCAAAAATCCTAGTTGAGCCTCTGTACAGAGGTCTGAGCTATATCCAGGCAAAATATTATTACAGCAGAAGGATTTTTTTTCACAAAAGGAGAATATTTTGAAAATTGGTCCTTCTATGTTCCTTTTTTGTCAAAATATTGTACTTAAATAATTTTTTATTGTAATAATACTCTTAAAACAATTTTATATACATTTTCCAATTAAGTGATACTAAATATCATAAATATTATCCATTTATACGCTTTTGAAAAATCACGGTTCCGAACGTAGTCGGATACCTTAATAAAAAAGTATATAACGAAGGAATCCTCGCAATTTCTAAGAATCAAAAATATTTATTATTTGTTATTATGTCAACTTACGTAATTATTAAATACAGATAGACATTTTGAACCAAAGAATAAGGGACTCTATCAAAATGTAGCATTTCTTTTTATATAAAATTTTTCCAGGATTTGAATTCACTTATAGAAATGCATCATTTTATTTAAATATAAAGTGACTTTCTGCTGTTTTAAATTTAAATTTTACTACAAAATAAAGAAATGTTTAAAATTACCAAATTCCTTTCCCGTTTTTGTACAATTAATCTACCTGTTTTCGAAGAATTTGTTCGATTATTGAAATTGTTATTCGTTTCAGGTGAAAAACAATATTAAATTTTTTTTAAAAAATTCTTTAATTTATCACATTAAGTGTTAAAGAAATGTTATCTAATTACTTAAAACTGATACATAAAATCTTTTAATTAATCTTTTTTCAGTGAGAAATGCATTGATTTATTACAGATGTAGTTTGTTATATTTAAGCATTTAGGAAACTTTATCTCACTTTTTCAAATAAGATTTCTTTGAAGGTGTCCTTTCGTATGTTCACAGAAAAAAGTTGCTCCTAATAATTAATACCTGAGCATTAAACCGGCGAACAATCGAATAATTACTTAAGACAATTTTTTAGTTAAATCATTACCTGAAGATAATATAAAGTGACAATAGTTCTTTAAAATTCTGCACAACTAAAGTGCATTGAGAAAAAAATCAGATTTAGCACTTTTACATTTTGCTTATAACTTTCTTAGCAAGTCAATAATATTTCTAATTAAGGTATGCAAATTACAGCTTTAAAAATGACATTGTATGCATTACGTATGTTCTGGTAGTGTAACATTCTAGACATTTTCGAACAAAATATTAGGAAATATATAAGAAGTCATTTCTTTCAAGATTATCGTTTTTAATACCATACACACATACATAACGCTTACCTTACTAATGCATTGTATCCATGAATTATCGAATTATTTATATTATATTATAATATTTCATATTTTATGCATTATATTTCGTAGGTAAATATTTATATAATATTATTGGCATCAGGAGTCATATTCAAAGTCATTCCAGGATATAAAACAAAATATAAAAAATTTATTTTGGTTTCAAACGGGATGAGTTTTGGGAGCTAAGCCATTTGCAGACATGCAAATCTCAAAGATATGAAGCCATTCCATTGGTGGTATCATATAGTGGTGGCTTCCACTACCAAATTCTGACGGTTGAATTTTTATTTTTCGTTAATTCAAATTGCCATTGGATGCAAAATATTGCCGTGATTTAATTTTGCCGAGAGTACCAGAGGTAAATTGATACTCAAGGGATCTTTTACATACCACATAATCATATAACATGCGTCCCCCACAATTTTCACACACTTCCAGTAAATCTATCAACTCTAGCCGGGATCAGGTAATGCATAAAACGGAGTTATTCGCTTAAGAATTTAAAGTATTTCTTGTTCTGAAAATTATATATTTATCGTATAGCAATAAAAATCAACTTTATTTATTGTTCATGCAGAAGAATTCCTTCAAAATGAATGTTTATATTGTCTAGTTAGGTTGCTTTAAATAAATATCCATCTAGAAACTCTTCGTCCAAAATCGTTATTTCCATTCCCTTTTCTTCAATCTTTTTTTACGACATCAGAACCACGAACTTAATATTAAGTCTCCTCGCTTAACTTGCCTGAAGAACAATGTCTCATTATTGAGTCGAATCTTTCAAGATTCAATGAGAAGATTCCTCGATTTCTAAGTAATTGATTTATTTTCCGATTTGAGTAAGATGATTCTTTTTTTTCTTGCTTAAGAAAGTACTTTGTGCGGGTATATCTTCTTTTGATCACTATTTAGAATTACGTTTGCAAAGTCCGCACTCCTTTTTTCCATACATTTTCATGGTATTCTAAAATAAATCAAAACGCAGTGGATAGGTGCATTGGTCTCTTTTTATTAAAATTCCTTTTTGAGTACACTCTTTTTATACAGGGATTTCCTGTCCGTTCCCTGATATACTTGGTCTGAACAGAATATTTTATTTTGAATTATTATTAAAAAGCTTAGTTTTTTTTTGAAAATAAAAATAATTTTTTATGGCTAAGTGTACAGTAAATTTATCTTAATTGAACAGAGTACGACTCAGTTGAAAAAAATCGGTTAAAAATTCAAATATTTTTTTAGCCTGATTTATTTTTTATATAATTTTCTAAAATACATTTCACAAAATTTTAAAACAATAAGATAAAAAATCTAGAGTCATGGTAACTTTCATATTCCTATTTATTTGCCTCCCAATGGCAAATAAAAGCTTTAAGCAAATTTACTAAAAAAAAGAAGCTGAATTTAAGATTAATACATTTTATTAAGGAATTTTATATAAGCCTTCATAAAAAAGTACTTTATGAATATCAATCATGTTAGTAGAAAAACCATGCTATATCTTTTGTTACACATAGTTCGACGTACTTGTAAATTAAGTTCCATGAATGTACCTCAGTTATTGTAAGGGGAGTAGCATTATAAAATCCCTTTCTAAATTTTTAAATTTTTCCTTAAAAAGCTAAATGGTTAGCTTTTTGCAGTATTTTGAGACAAAAAAAAACTGTTTTACTTAATATATATGCATAGCTTATAAGTAAAACAAATTGTGAAAACAATTAAATCAAAGATTGTTTTTTATAAAATCGTACATCTCCCCTTAAACTTCTGTGAACATTCTGCTTAATCTTTGTCTGATTTCCTCCTTTCATTCGATTTACTGGCCAATAATATTAATAGACGTGTGTTGAAGATTTGGTAAAGCATGAACATGACCCAAGAACTTTTAGTATTACTGATAGTTGAGATAACGTGACATTTTACGACTGAGATTTCCTTCTGACCTAATCTTATAAGTAGGCTCTACAGGACGCTCAGTTTTCTTCCTTTTATTTTGTGTTGCTTTCCTATTCCTTCTTTTGCAGTGATGATCCAGAAATTACGCAGGGCAGTTTCACATGATCATACATTTTTAAATTTAATGTAAAAGTTTATCATACCAGAATTTTGTTTCGTCAATTACAACTTGAAATTATTAAATATTTGCTGATTTTTTTTTCTTAAAATCGAAGCATTTACCAACAAAACATATTTAATGCATGTAGTTGTATCATTTTTTTTCAACATTAATTTTTATTAATATTATGATTATTATTGCATTTTAGCCGTATATTATACCGTAAAATCCGGTGTATAACACGCACTTTTAACACAAAGAATAAGCTCAAAATTTACGGGTGAGCGTTATACATCGGATAAAAAAGAGAGCTTTAAAATTAATAGAAACGATGAGCATTGAAAAAAATTAAACTTCTATATATATCGAAAAACTGTTTATTTGAAAGAAATGACATTCTTTATGAACTTTAAGGGTTGTAGTTCTAGAAGTATACTGTTTTTTTTCAAAAGCTTGGAATACCAAGAACAATAGACTTTAAAACAAATGAGCATTGCGCATGTGCATTTCAGGATACTTCTCAAAAAAAACGAGGATGCGTGGTTTACGGCAAATATATCTAACAAACTGAAATTTACTGCTTGAAAGTATAGGTGTGTGTTATACGCCGGATTTTACGGTACTTATATTTATGTATATAGCTCTTTAAAGGCTAACAATATTTAAGGCAATTTTATTTTTCCTAACACCATCTCGAATTATATTTTTCGATAAGAGATATCTCTCTTTATAATTACTTTCATAGAGGGCAAACTTGTGTAGTGATCTATTTTTTATTAATTAAATTTAATTGAAAATGGAAAAACTTGAATTTTTTTATTTATGTTCACAGTTATTCATAAAAAATGAATTTCACCGATTAAAAACCCCTATTTTCTTACCAAAAACTGAATTCAGTTTAGGTTTGGATTAACTAATCGTCGTAATAAAAGTTTAGGAAGAGATGTCTGTAATACTCATTTTTCTATTGAAAATGATGAAACCGACATTATAGTAGCCATTTTCTTAACGATTAAGCCTGAGAAATATTTTCTTGGCTCCATTTTATCTCTTGCATCTTCTTATTTTTGAAAACAACTAGTCAGTCTTGGAATTTGAATCGTGGTGTACTACTTGGATACCATGATTGTAATTACTGGTTTTCGTGGTCGTTTGAATATAGTTTAAATGAGACAATTTCAATTTTTAACGATATTTCAAAAAACCTGTGTTTTTATTTTCAAAATGAACTGATTACAGTACAATCACTAATTTAATGAAACTCCTCTTAGATCTTTTGAATTATATTTTAAATATAATTAATATTGGTATTGAGAAATTTTTAGATGTATTATTTTTCATGCACTTAGAATTCTTTAAAATTGCATCTGATTAATTGCATTGAATAGCTACTTCTAGGTTTAATTTGATACTGTTTAATAATTATATAGCACTCTATAGGAAGTTTTAGTTTTAAATATTTAGTTATTGCTGAATATATTTAAATGATCATAAAAATTCTACTTTCTAAGTATTTTTGTGATATTTAACTATCAGAATATGTATAACGAAATTCAGCCCTTAGAACTACTTGCAGTATGAATTTCATTGAACTGTTATGTGAAGCTATTGTTCATTCTCTTTGAATTTTATAATTCTCAAAAAATTTAATCTTTCAATTTATTTAGAAGTTTTTAGATAACTTCTTTTTGTTTCAATATAATATTTGCATATATGCAGGTTGTTTCATAAAATAGAGGCAATACTTTAAGGGGTTATAGTACGCAATTAAATAAAAAAATTTCGGGATAGAATGCATGGTCAGACTTAAAACTCGAAGGTGTTGGTTCATTTGAAAATTTGGTACATTCAAACTCCATTCTTGGTGCGAGTTATCTGTAGAAAGACTACGTCAACAGCATGTAAAAGTGACATGGGAGATGAACTTGCGTGCGTTGAGGGGGCGGTGCTCCCTTGTACGCCTTAACAAGGAAAACTACCTTACGTTTTGGCAACAAATGCTGCTAGACATATTGAAGAGAGTGCCTCCACACATCCTACAGGTAATTTGGTTGAAGCATAAATTTTGCCAATTCTCTCCTCGGCTTCGTACCGCGTGCATAACCACTGTTGACCATTCTTTTTTTAACTCATTTTAGTCACATGTCATTATGGTATCCGACTACTTGCGACGCTTTTTTTTTTAAAAAAAATGAAGATATGGGAACTTTTTTGTGGTCTTTAAATTTATTTAGTACATTTTAAGAAAACAAGGCTAAAATTAAGAAGTGAAAAATGAATTATTACTATTAAAATGGAAAAAAGGGGTAAAAATTGACAACAAATTAAATAAAAGAGGCCCACTCTGTAGATATAGTAAATGAACAAAATCTCAATTTATCAATTTTGATGTATTACTTTGCTATTCCTTTTTGAAATGACCTTCAGGATAAGAGATGTTTTAATTTTTACAAAAACTAGAGCACTTTATCTCATTTATTATATGAAATTGCTTAAAAAACAGTGATTGTATTCACATAAGGAACTGTAAGTTTTGTAATAAAACAGTGATTGATAAATTTGAAGGTTAAAACACTTCTACTTTTATACAGAACATACACAAAAAATTTCAGCAAATTATTTCAATAACTTTTTGAGCAATCGCTATCCCCGTTTAAGCATTTCGAAAAAAAAACACATTTCGAGAAAAACGCATTTTAAAGTTTGACATCTTATGTAAAGTAATGGCATCTGCTTTTACTAAAACACATGTAGTTTTTGTTCTAGTGAATGGAAAATAAAAAAACTTGGTATTTTTATCAAGCTAATAAGGTGGTCTGTAAAATAAAATCATTAAAAAAATTGGCAAAATTCCCAATTTTAGGATAGTCGGACACCTTAAACTTAGTTTTGTAACTTAATCATTCTTTATGTGTTTTTGATCCATATATGTGTATCCATATCGAAAGTTTTGCCCATCTTTTGTGAAACATTCTGAATGTGTGTGATATCAATCATCTTTACTTATTGAAATTTTTCTTACAAGTTACTTAGGTATCCCATTAGCTGCTTTCATTCAAAAATTTCCTTTCACATTTTCCCTCCTTTCTGCTCAATTTTCTTCTTTGTTAATTAATATTCTCTGCAAAAATATTTGTTATGGTAATTTAATACATCAGGAATTGTTCATCCAATTCGATATGACCTCAAATAAGTCTTACCCAGTTGGGCCTTCAATATTGTATTTTTAGGAAATCTTTTGACAATCTTTATTAAATTAGATGAATACAATAAATCTTTTTTTAACAATGCAATATTTTTTATATCCCAAATCATGATTCTTATTAATTATGATAGAAGGCCTTACCTAGAGATGAACATAGTATACAAGTATACTTTATATTAATGATTTTTATATGTTATTTTTTTCAAAAGTACAGAATAAAAAAATATTATTTTAGTGATTTTGTGCATGTAAGAATTGTAGTGCATGCATAATTAATACAACATGTCATGTTAAAAGTATTTCATTGGTCATGTAATGTGGTAGGATTAATTTTTTATAGAAAAAATCTATTTATTTTGTTTAAGGAACAATTACTTCCAAACATATAATACGAAGAAATTTTCACATTGTATTAAACAGTTGAATAAAGAGTTAGGTACGAAACATTTAGATTTATATCTGCTCTACAATAAAGAAGCAAATAGGTTCAGACTATAAACATCCTAACCTCTAAAACAACTGTTTAAGGTGAAACATACTTTTTAACAATATTTGTCATAATAAAGTATAAGGATTTACAAATGCTACTATATCCGAGAAAAACAATTGAATTAACCCCCAAAAAAAAACCCCAAAAATGTAATCTCATTTGAATTGAGTTTATGTGTATTGTTCTCCAAAAGTGTATTATTTTCATTCAAGCAAAAACCATTACAAATCGTATTATTGTTGTAATATTCAAATATTCTTAAATATCTTTTCATATTTAAAATTTTATTTGCTGCAAAAAATGTTCGAAATCTCCTCTTTCTCCCCTTTTTCATTTAACAATGTGCAATTATCTTAAATACATAATAAATTTTTAATGTTTTCTTAAAGAAAAACTTATTTCATATTATTTTCTTTTTTATGTAAAAGTAAAAAACTTTTATTGTATAAATTTAATATGCTTTCATTTACATAATTCCGTTATTTGTATGAGATAAACTGCTATAAAATATTTGATGAAAAGTAATATCAGTAATGAATCATGACAAAATTTTATTCATTATTCATATAAAATAAATATTTTTGGAATATTTTTAAATGAATTAAATATATACAGAAAAATAATATACATTCTTTCTTAAATAAAAAATTCCTAGGTGTTTTCTTCAGAGTGATATAATGTGTAAAATAATAGTTTCGTAAAAGTTCCTGAAACGTTGTCTTCGAAAATATTGATACAATTTATTTTTTTAAAAAAAAGCTAATTGAAATTAAAACCATTTCAATTTTTATAGATGAACTGCTGAGCCATGGTATGTATTTGTGTTTATGTGTTGTCAGCTTCAACTCCAAATTGGCAGAACTACACTCATGTCCATAAATTAAGGATAATGAAGTTCAGGCAAAGAAAGAGACGGAAGCAAAACAAATTTGACTTATTTGTAAAGTCTATATATTAAACAAAAGGTAAAGAGCAAAAAAGATGCTATATGTTTGACATAATTAATAAGAATTGCGATTTTTACTTCCTGGAGCAAATTTCAAAAAAGAACCTATTTAAAAAAACAGTATAACATGGTTAGTATCATGGTTAATACGGAGTATGTCTCCCGGACGATGCGATGCAGGCCTTACAACGCCTAGGCATGCTGAATATCAAATTATCAATCTGATCTTGGGGAACATTACACCACTCAGAAAGCAATGCCCCTCGAAGTTCCGGTAAACAGGTGGATAGGGGTTGATGGGCTGCAATTCGTCAGCCAAGCATATCCCACACATGCTCTATTGGATTCAAGTCCGGTGAGTATGCTGGCCATTCCATACGGGTGATATCCTCCGATTGAAGGCATTCGTCTACAATGTTTGCAAGGTGAGGACGGGCGTTGTCATCCATAAACAGAAATTCAGCACCCATGGCGCCCCGAAACAAACGTACATGTTGTTCCAGAATGACATCCTGATAGATGTGGTCTGTCATCCTGACACTCCGAACAAGCAGGTCAGTTCTGGAACCAAGAATAATTCCTCCCCAAACGCGCGAGCCATCCTGCACTACCGTAACGGTGTCGCTCAATGGTGTTCTCTTGGTGGTAACGGGTACCTGGTGCTCTCCATATTAAAGTCCGTCGAGAATCAAACTGCAAACTAAAACTGGACTCGTTGGAAAACATCACACAAGACCACTGTTGTGGTGTCCACAATGCATGCTCTCTACTCCAGGTTAATCGCAGGGGACAGAGAGTTGCGTTAAGAGGAACACATCTGACAGGCCTACGAGTATATAGACCAATGTGCCCTAAGCGTCTGTACACGGTCTGCCTTGAAACTGTCGTACCGGGAGCTGAAGAGAGCTGACGAGACAGGTCTAATGCTGTGCTCCGTCTGTTTCTTTTGGCAGTAACTGCCAAATATATACCGGTCCTCATTCGGTGTTGTAACTAGGGGCGACCTGTGCTATAACATCTACTCACATTGCCATCCTCTTGGAATCGTTGCCTAAGCCTGGAGACGACACTCTGGGCGATTCCAAGATCCTCGGATACTTCCAGCTGGGTACGTCCACATTCCAGTCGTCCAATGATTCTAGCACGTAAAAAATCATCCAAATGCTTCCTTTGTGCCATAACTATGCGGTTATTGCACTGAAAGGTTTTTAAAGCGCATGTGAACAATTTTACTTCTTTGCCACTATTCCTTATATACCCCTCTCTTACACTCTCGTCATTGTGACGTACTATCCGCGCCATCTGGTGGTTTCCTGTAATTTGCATATTCTTCTTCAAGACGTGTGTGATAATTCTACAGGTGAAATTTTTATTTTAGAGTTCAATTTCTGTGTGATTCTGAATTATCCTTAATTTATGGACATGAGTGTATTATTACTCACATATATCTTTCTTTGTAACATCAAATAGCAAAATTTGTTTCTTACTCTCTTCTGGATTAGCATTCTTTTTTTCATGCTTGTTGAAAAAAGTTGAATATCCCGAACTATAAACAATTTTTGAAATATAATTTAAACTTATATTTAGAATTTATTAAAAATAAATGTGTTTAATTAATAATTTCAAAGACTAGGAGAACTCCTAATTTTATAAAGGCTTGATTTTTAATTAAAAGAAACATCGATTTATATCACTCTGTGGAGCTTCTGACAGTGAAAATTGTTGTTGATGTAATGTTTCTTTTCTAAAAATAAATAGTTACACCTAGACTGTTAATGCAATTAAAGTTTATAATATAAAAGTTTAGAAAGAGAGTAATTTCATGATAACTTTAAAATATTTACCATTATTTTAATCAGAGAATAAAACTTTTTGGTAAACGAATTAAGAATTTTAAAGGGTTTCTAAAAGAGATTTTTATGTATTTTAATTTATAGAATACCACAATGGAACTAAGACAAGCTTTCTTTATGCTAAGAACTTTTGAAAGTTAGAGGCTAATTATTTCTGACGTAATGAAAGCATAGTAGACTGTAATTTGAACTTTATATAATTCTAGATTGTTTCTAAATTTCATTAAGTGAATTATTACTGAATTAGACATTTCTTTTCCTAGGTAAAAATTTTATTTTTCTTAAAGAAGGTTTTGTATCGTTTTTTGTCTCGTGAAAGATGCATTAGTTGCAATTTTAAAAATACATAGTTTAAAATTATTTTTATCGGGTTACTGATTAAAAATCTTTTTCCATTTAATTCTGTTATTAAAATTTCAATTAGAGCCATTTCTAAAAAAATTGTATGCTTTAAGAATACTGAAGACAGGTATTTTTCTTCATCATCAATGGAAATATTATGTTTATTTAAAAACTAAAATTAAATTGAATTTTTATTCTTACTTAATTTTTAAATGACTGTATACATTAATTGATATACGAATTTGAAACTACACTATTTAATTAAATAATTATATAATTACTATTAACTTATAATTACTATAACTAATTAACTAACTATAATTACTTCTCTCTCTATAACTCCTAACTAAAATTTAATTAAACAACTGTTAAATAACTACATTTAATGAAACTACACTTATAAATTTTACATTATATTTTTTTGTATTGTGCAAAATAAAAGATAAAGTTTTTTTATATAAAATAAATAGTTTTACTCAATTTAAAATATTCTCCTTATGTATTTTTTATTAAATACGTTACGCATAATGTTATTTTGTTACTATAATTCCGTAAAAAAGTTCATACATAATAAACCAGGGGTGGCGAACCTTATGGATCAACGTGCCATTTTTTCAAAAGAAGTGTTCAAGGAGGTACAGACGTACCGTCAAATAATTTTGATTTTTGATCATTGGGAAAATAATAAAAGTGAATACTAACAACTTAAAACTTATTATTTACTACGATAAAAATACCTATTGCACTGTATGAGTTGTAAATATTTTAGTTTTACATGTAATTTAAATTGAAGTAACATTCGTGTGACTTCAGTTGTTGCAAATTGGATGACAAATAAGTTATTTTAGGATTGTAATAGATTACTTTGTCTCAAAATGCCGTTTTACAGACGATGTTCTGCATACCAGTGTTCCAGAACATAAAACACACCACTTTGTGGCCTTTACTAATCATTCCATATTTCTAGATTCACCGTTTGAAATTTTCTGTTACACTTGCTATCTTGCATTTTTTGTTCTTTTCTGAACTAACTATGTTAAATAACAGTTAAAAATCGTAAATATAGCATAAATAAACTTTAAAATACAGTTCTGTTGACGAAATTGACTATGTTATGCATAGACAAATTTTGCATCATAAGCAACTGTAGTCCAAGACGTAACTAAAGCAATAGCTAAGAGACAAAAACAAATGAGTGTGCTCCGTGACCGATCACTCGCGTTTGTGTGTCATATTTCACAGTAAATTTTGTTATTTTGAAATAAAATGAAAACCGTTTTGATCACTGGCGTGCCCAATATATTGTGCCGCGAGCCACTGGTTTGCCATCCCTGTAATAAATAAATAATTTACAGTAATATATATTTTATGTACACAAAGCTGAAATGAGGGTTTTTTAAAACTATATTTGAGTAGAGAATTTATTATAGAGTACAGATAAAAAACTCTTTACAGATTATATAGATAAAGGATGTATAGAATCTATTTATCCTATCTTATCAGATAGAACATTTTTCTGTCTGAAATATTCGAGTAGAGATATTTTTAATTTCTTTCCAGGTTGGACTTTTTTTTAACAATTATGTAATGAAACTCTCTGTCTTAACATTTAATTGGGTTGTTTTTGTATAGTTTCTGAGTTCAACTAAACCAAACACTTACACAAAATGAATAAAAAGTTAAAATAATTGCTTTATTTATAATTAAAATATTCACCTCTGGGATCTTCAGACGCATAAAAAGTTACGCCGTATCATGAAGTAAATAGAATAACAATCGATTTAGTGAAATTTGCTCCAACCATAGTAGCAGTTAAGGATATATCCCTTAAACCCTTTATCCACCACCTTGTGATTTACTGCAATTTTTTTCGTGCAATATTTTTTTAATCACTACATTGAAAATTAAGAGATATACATAAATAAAATACTCACACGCAACTTTTGAAAATTTAATTCGTTAAAGCTAATTAATTAAATTGGTACTTTAAAGTACAGTCAGTACACAAAGCTCTAAAATATTCTCATAATACAAAATGTTAGTATGACTTTTTTAACGGAGTTTAAATTCTTAAAAATGTTAAGTAACCACAGAACACTAATATTTTACAGCAAAAAATATTTATTTTTGAAAATTATAAAATTTTTAAAATTTATTATTTTTTACACATAAAAGCAGGTTTTACTCATAAATTTAATTTGATGATATTCAAAAAAAGAAACAGATTTTCTTTTTTTCATTTATACACAAAAATTCACTACACGTTGTGCATTTTGAGTGGGGTTTCTCGATTGAATGTTTTTTAAATCGCTGCATCCCGGGTAGGTGAGTGAGTGAATATTAACGTCGCACTGTTCAGCTACATGAGGGTTTGGGGGCATACTGGGTAGGAAATATTGCATATTATGAACATGAAATGCTGCTCCTTGAGTCTTGTTCAGTATCTTGATCGTCTTCTTAAGAATGTAATGAAAATTGCAGAAGATTATTTCCTAGGACTTCTTCATCTGAAGAATCATCTGTTAATGCATCTTTGCTTTCAAATGGTAGATTCTGTAATAAATGCAAAGCATCTTGAGGATTGAGCTTTTTTTTCCGAACTCTCTAAGAAAAGGAAGAAAAAATAAATAATAGCACTTTGGAAACCTCCTATTATTGTTAAATCTCAATTACACATAAAGAAATTAAACTCTTGCTAATTTTTGAATAAATTATTGATATATATATTTCATTTAATTGCGGGGGAAAAAAGCTCAGATTCGAAGATTAAAATTTTTGTGAAAATGTTAAAGTAAAAACATAAAAAAGAAACGAGTCTTACAGTAGTCGCATATGATGTGTAACATCTGACATTTTATCGTGGTAAATACGCAATATTAATTTTTTTCCTGAGGAAAATATGAATCGGGTATGATTGGAAATAATTTTCTATCGAATAATTATATCTTTAATGAAAATTGTACTTAATTAACAAAAGGAGTAAAAAAATGCAATATTTTATCAAAAATAATTATTCTTGTTCAATTTGGGGAAGAGCGGAGACAATAGACTTATGATAACTAAAATATGAGCAGCTCAGCTTTTGGCAAACCGAAGCTAAAGTTAAAATCACCACTCAAAATAAGGGGAAGCGAGTAATAATTTTTTTAAAAGATCAGGACCACCTCCGTTATATGGTAAAAGTACAAAATGCAGGAAATCTTTTATTTTTTTAACCATTTGATTCGAAGAAATGTATACGACCACCGAAATCACTGTTCGTTCATTTTCAAATAAGCATTCTGCCGCATTTATGTCCCAGAATATAATGACTAACGGATTTAGAGTCAAGTGCTCGAGTGCTTGATAGCTACTAGAGTTGGACCCCCAAGCGAGCGTAGCGAAACAACACAGCCACGCACTCTCATTGGTCAAATCAAGTAGCGCAAGTTTACGTCACATCCTGTTACACACATCCGTCCCTTTTCACGAAATCACTCCCAACAAATATCCAGCAACCGAGAGGGAAGATGTTACACATCAAAAAGCAAAATAAATAAGTTAAGTTAAAAACAAATCCATCAAAAGAAAATCATAACTCTATTGCACTATTGGGATGACGCTACAGCATAACAAAAAACAACAATGAACTACACGGACAAAAAAAACTTGTTCTAACATCCAGTGTACTCTGTCGGTACTTAAAAATGCCACAAAAATATTCATCTGTAAAATTAATTATATGCACTGTTCACTTAAAATAAATAGTCAAATCGTTTTCTAAGGTTTTAACTAACATAAAAAATACACTTATCTTTTGACATTAAATACATTTTTGGAACAAAAATGACAAACTTCGCAATCCGATCAAAATGTCAGACGAAAACGCAACATCTGTTTTAAAACTATTCGCCTTCTCCGCCAAAATACTCATCATAGAGCCTGTGTGCTGCCATGTATCTTGAAAGAGTGGATTTAAAATAATATTCCTGCTAAGTATCGTCAGAGTATTCGTAAAAATGGTTATTCTATGTAATTTTAAAGTGGGTGGTATTTATATGTACCGTCACAGTAAATTAAGGGTCAAGAAAAGACAGAACAAAGAACACCGCATAGGTTTCATGGAAATCAAAAGGCAGCTATATGACCTAGTGAGAAACGAAGAAAACGTTAAAAGCCATGTGCGATATTGTATGATCTTGCTGAAATTTAAACACAGAAAAACCTCGAATGGAAGAAACAAAAATGGGCTTTAAAATTTCAGAATAGGGATGACTCTTGAATATACCTACAGTGCATATAATAGGGTCATTGGAAACGAAATTCAGTGGCACGCCAGACCATAACATCAGGTGAAGGACTGGCATGGCTTGCCAAATAAAGAGTGTTTTTTTTCCCAGGTATAAAAGTTTAAGTTGGCATTACTTTCCAAGATGGCGACCGATTTAACAGCTGTCAAATGATTTATTCTCAGTTTGGTTTGGCAATTCATCAAAACGATCATCAAGCAAGGCGTAGATTCGTCGAATGGGCCCAAAACGAGATTGCCGTTGTTCCCGATTTTCATAAGCGAATTTTGTTTAGCGATGAAGCGCACTTCTGGTTGAATGGCTACGTCAACAAACAAAACTGCCGCATTTGGAGTGAAGCTAATCCACAAGTGTATGTCGAAACACCGTTACATCCAGAAAAACTGACTGTTTGATGCGCTTTATGGGCTGGTGGAATCATTGGTCCGTACTTCTTCAAAAACGATGAAGGCCACAACGTTACAGTCAATGGTGATCGGTATAGAGCCATGATTACTAACTTTTCATTCCTGAATTGAATTGAACAATCATGATGTCCAGGAGCTGTGGTTTCAACAAGACGGCGCAACATGTCACACAGTTCGTGCCACAATCGATTTATTTAAAGACACGTTTGGTGACCGCCTAATTTCACGTTTTGGACCTGTGAGTTGGCCTCCAAGATCTTGCGATTTAACAACGCTAGACTATTTTCTGTGGGGCTATGTAAAGTCATTGGTCTATGTGGATAAGCCACAAACGCTTGACCATTTGGAAGACAACATTCGCCGTGTTATTGCCGATATACGGCCACAAATGTCGGAAAAAAGTCATCGAAAATTGACGTCCAGATTGGCTACATCCGAGCCAGCCGTGGCAGTCATATGCCAGAAATCATATTTAAAATGTAATGCCACAAGATTATCTTTCGAATAAAAAAAAATCATGTCAATCGAATAATACATTAGTGTTTTATTGCAATTTAAATTTCTATACTTCTAAAAAAACACCCATTACAAGAGTCAGTATTATCCAATTCGAATTCTTCCAGAGTGGTATTGGGGACGTGTGTTTAAAAATCAATGTTGTTTCATTCGTTGGTCTATCTCCGACTATAAACGTCTTCACTGATGCCGCTGCATTTGCATGTGCTGTGTAGTCACAAAGGCTATTGCGGCAATTGATGACTTGCTAAAATTCTTCTTTGCTGTTAAACCACATCCGGTTTTGTTGTGCAATATAACCTAATTTTTTTGCTCTAGATTTCCCCTTGTGTCAGTGGGATTTGTCGTTATCATGCGCATAGCCTGTCTAACGACAAACTTGGTTGAATGAAGAGGCTGTTGCAGTCCAATCAATAGGAATATGTTCCTGTTACACTTAAATGTTTCATAATCGCATCGTCAAAGCTTTATTTTATCCAACACTAGCACCGTTTTTTTTTTTGTAATGATAATCAGCATTTTTAATAAGCAATTTTTCCTATATGTTACAATCAGAAATGTATTAACCTGATTTTTGTATTCTTCGAATAGACATACTAAAGATTCCCATGCATATACATAGAAGGAAACCAAATTCGGCTGTTTAAAACTAGCCTCGATTTTATTTTTGGATAATTCTTGTGCATACGATTTTCACGAGCAGTCCGATGCTAAATAACTTGTAAATTTGTTCCGTAATGTGCACTTTCCATGCCAATTGAATTTTTTTCTTAGGGTATTGTATTTTGTATTGCCAACAATATATATATTGTTGAACATCCAAATGTCGCCAAAAATGAGAGAACAGTGTTATATTTCAGTGTCAGAACAAAATGTTTTGACTTCAGAACACCAAATAAAGAAAAGGTAGGGCCAATTTTACATCGTATGTTACAGCTTTAAATATGTATTTACTAATCTCAATTTTGAGATATTTTTCAAAGCATGCTACGTTTCATTTTTTTAGCTCATTTGTCCGGGAACGTAAAATTGGAACTTAAAGGAAATGTCCTTAAAAATTGAGTAACCTTGCCATTTTTTTAACATTATCTGTATGCTTAATTAGCTTACATATTTTCATTATAAAGATTACACACTGAAAATCATACGTCTATTTCTAGACTATAAATAACGAAGCGAAAATGTTAAATTACGTTAAATTAAACTGATATATATTTTTATTTAACGTATAACATATTGTATATATATATATATATATATATATATATATACAATATCGTAATTAATCAAATTAATGATGATATTTTACTAGGTATCTTTGTTTCTATACGCATAAAGATAAAAATTTTATACCGATACGTACTTTGAAATAAGCAGTTAATGATTTTGAAACAAGCTCATCTGTGAAATGAGTGTTAATTTTTAAACTTAAATTGTGACTATATATATATATATATATATGTATAAGAATTACTGTCTATCTCATGTATATTGAAATTTTTACACGTATTTTACTGTAAATAAATCAGTCTTGCATAAGGCTTCAAGATATGCTTTACGCATACACAATTAATGCACCGTATTAAAGTGTCTCAACATACAAGTATTCATATCCTTTAAAAGATTATAATTTCTAAATATGTTTCAGAATATACTTTGTATATAGTTACAAGAACTCCTACGTTTTTTTTCAATCTATATTCCTAATATTGGTTTAAATTCGTAATCAAATTTGAACATGCATTTTATGTGCTATTAATTTTTGAAAATAATATGTTTGTTTTTTTTACCATATTCTTCACAGATGTTATTTTACAAAATTCAAGAGTTAGATGCCACTTAAAAATTTTTTCTTCAGTTCAAATAATTTTAATTTCAAAAATAGATTGATTGTTTTCTTGCAGTTTTTGGTATTGAATCTTGACGTTACATATTTTTCCAAACAAAAAAGGGGGAAAAAGCACTCACAAAAATAGAACTTTTGTAAGAGAAAATAAAATGAAGCGCGCAAAACTCAAAATGTAATCAAGTATTTTTTAAATTAAAATAAGTTATATTTTTTTTTCCTCAAATGAGAAAAGGTTATTTGAACTTCTGACCAATTCTGGTCCAAACGATTCGAATTTTAGTGTTTACTTAATTGATCATGATATTATATAGAATTCAAATATGAATTTAATTGCATTAAAAGTAAATATAAAATATTATAACATATGCAGTTAATACATAGCCATACGACATAGTTGCGTTTGAGTATGATATAAATAGTTTATTTAATAGTTTTTAAATAATTATTTCATTTAAAATGTTTAAAAATATCGCATACTGTTCATTAATTATAATTATTTTCTTGTTTCATCTAAAGAATACCCAAATCATACGTATGAAAATTAGTCTGATTAAAAAAACTCTCATAAAAAGAATGATGTATTATTTAATTTGCATATTAGGTAGATAATTATTTAAAAAGAGAAATTATTTATACAAATTTCATTCTGTTACAAAAATAAATTTAAAAATTCATCAATAAATACATTAATATATCTTACGCAATTGAAAAATCTCAATAGCTTTTTTAAGTTTTATTCTTTTTGAGAATCATCTTCTTTATATCCACTCATTTCGTCTATAGCTTGCTATATCATCTGTAAAAAAAGAATATCTTACTAACAAGAACAAACAGATAAACAAACTTACGAAAGACTGTGTTAACTTTTCAAGTACAAAGAGAATTAATTTCAATATACAAGTTTCTAAACTTTCAAAAAAAAATGTAAGAAAAATAATAAGACACAGAAGAAGGGAAAACTTTCAGTAAGCTACGCTTAAAGAGTAACATGCTTCGGTATTCTTAAAGACATATTTTTGAAAAGAATAAGGAAATAAAGAAAATATTTTCACGCACACATTCATTTTGTCGCTTTCAGACTCATAGATCCAAAACATTCAAATAAGAGATGAACAATTCGTGAGTATGCAAATATATGTGCATTAGGAAATCAAATCCAGGTAAAATTCTGGAGGAGGGTATGTGGGAATTGAAAGAGAATAAAATGACTTTGAGAAAGTCAATATCAGTTTTGTTTTGATATTTGTGTGTTTGACTTTGTGCTTGTCGTTTGAAACACAGAAAGAACTTATTATGTATTATTTTTAATGGAACACTTTTTCTCGATATTATTTCTCATTTTAAGAAAATAGAAATTCTTGTATTTTAGCGTATTACGTACTTGCTTCTGACTGGGGGAGTAAGTAAAACTACTCTGAATACATTATCATCCTTTTGGCTAAATATATATATTACTACATTGCTTCAAATAAGATGCGTAAATTAAATCAAATAATTTTAACTATTTTATGTATTAAAATAAATAATTGTGTAGTTAAAAAGTTACCATATTCCAATTAATAAACTCTATTCACTTTTAAAATTCAAATGGAAATAATTTTATTACATTTTCTACTATCGGTGTTAATTTATTATTAAAACTATGAAACTTAACAATGAAAGTGGGAACAACTGAATTACTTTTTGGAATTCAATAAAACTCATACCTTTTTAAAAACAAAAAAATAGGTAACTTTTTATTATTTTAGAAAACTTAAATGTAAAATTAAGAAACACGCACGTCTTTACTATTTATTATTTATTAATTATGCATTTAATGAGTACTTGGTGAATGTTTAACTTACTTTCAACTAATGTTCAAATTACTTATTTACATCAAAATGCTTATGCTTTTGTTTGCAAAATTTAGAGAAATATGTTTTAAATTATACATATATAAAATACAATTTGCTATTATGAATATTAAGTTAACATTTAACTTACATATTCTATTAGAATTATAAAATATGAGTATATACATTAATCAACTATGCATATTGTGACGTTTGAAAAAAATAATGGTAGCGGGATATTTACTAGTTTAAATACTTGGTTTATTTACGTCACAGCTATTAATTACTGTATATGAAAGTTAAAAAAAGATTAAAGTTATGAAAAAGATTGGTTTGTTTTGTAGAGTTCACACAAATTCTGTTGTTTGTGAGGGAGGAGATTGCATCTATTCTGTTCAAAGTTTTCCAACGGACTTCTATCTCTAGGGTCTCGGGATGGTAGCGGTCGGCCTCTTTATCGGAGTTACATTCGGCTCATGGGTCGAGTAGGGGGTTCTCATGGTGTCAAAGGTTTCCGGGACGATAACCAAAGACAAAACCTCGCAATAATTTAAGGGTGCACATGTGCATTGGAACGTGGTTATCCTATCTACAAAAAGAAGCCGACTTTTCAGCTGTGTGACGGGAAAACGTTACAGTGTACTTCTGTAAAACTCTTGTAATATTTAATAATTAAACTCTAATAATGCACACATGTTCCCCATATGTACTTATAAAAGCACTTAATAAACTTGTTGTAAAAGTAAAATTAATATTCTACGTATGAGAAATCTAACAGCATTATCATTATCATGGTGTGTGTAATATCATTATTATTTTGAATCGAAAATTCTGTCATCAGTTTTATATCTAACCGCTAACTCGTTTTTTTTTAATTCAAAGCTAACATTCCATCCCTGAATATCTTACGGAATTGAACCTTAATCTTAAAAGAGGTCATATTCATGAACTTGTAGCCGGAGTCTCAAGAGTTTCAGTTCTGGTACCACTGAAGAGTCGCTGAGGCCCGTTAAATCTGTCACGGCTAAAAGACTTCACGTTGGCGTGGTAGGAAGAGTGGGTTACTAACGCATGCGTCATCTTCATCACTTGACCGAGGTTCAAAATTGCGAGGTGCTTCGCCATTAACCCTCGCTTTACTTTAGAGCGTGGCGTTAACAATTTAAACCATAGAGGCCAAGTTTTGTAAAAGATAATAAATGGCCAAAACTGTTTTTTATTTTTTTTAGTCTCTAAGCTTGTACACTATAAAACAAAGAAACTTCAAAGCTTACATAAAATAAAATAATTAAATAAATTATCCGCATAATGATAAAATTAGGCATGACTGAATTAAATAAAATCTCTCTCTCTCTCTCTGAAGTTAGAAATTATATTTCATTAATTTAATCAACATGCTTCTATTTCAAGTTAAGCTCTCGGAACAACTTCAATGATCGTGTGCGATATTGCTCTTTAGAAACAGTGAAGGTCAAAACAACGTTCTCTCCTCACTATTTTCTTCGCAAGAAATTAAAAAAGTAAAATTCTTTTATTTGTAATTTTGAGAAAAATAAGAATCGGTAAATGAACATATCCTGGTAAAGAATCGATATATCATCATACTGTTATTATTCAGATTTAATCAGTCATTTAAATAAAACCAATCTTATTTTATATACTTTTCAATCAATTACTGATGAATTAAGACTATTCTCGTATTTTTAGATGTTAAACTAATTTATTTCCATGTTCACAAAGATGAACGAAAGAGCTGTTTTAGGGAGATATACAACACAGGTAAATATGAGTTGAACAGATAAAAGCGTTGAGGTTGTTTTTCCATTATGTTAAATAATAGGAACCATAGGAACCAAAAGAGAAAAAAACTTTTTAAATGAAAAAACCCCTCAAAGTTTAAATTTATGTTCTGACTTCCCGTTTTTTTAAAGAATAATGTATTTTATAGCACTACTCATTTGTATATAAGTCAATTCATCTTTAGTGGTGAAAAATATGTTACAAGTTTCGCCTTATGCAATATGATGCTAAACGAGAACAAAATTTTATATGCTAAAATGAAAGAATTGTTTATTTTTCAATAAATATAAATTCTAGGAATACAATAAGAGTATTGTTTATAAAATAAAAGAAAGCAGTTTTGCTGCAATTTCGCAATTTTATTATAAACATAAGAACAACTTTTTCTCTGATATCTCTTTCCAAATTTGGCGTAGGGTTTTGCAATTGCCCGAATACAACCAACTTTAAACGAAAAAAACGTGAATTGTTTGAATTCAATAAACTACCTCATTAAACGATTTTAAAAAATATTTACTCATTTATAAAATATCTTCCCGTCTTAATATTCAAATTCCAAGTATCAAAATATAAAGCACAACAATAATTAATTGCTTTGTAATTCTTTTTCATGATTAACGCAAATTTTTTAAATATTTAAAATGATGTGATAAAATTAACTGATATATATGCAAAATATGTGCATTAATTAATCCTAAAAGTATTACAAAAATCTGAAAATAAACTCCTCTCAAGCCTTAAAATTTGTCAAGAATAGAGAATAATCCCTTCAAAAGTAAATTTTTCAAAAAAATTCATTTTATTGCTATTTTAAATAAAGTTAGCTAGTGAGAACTGTTATCACTATTTTGATTTAAGGTACTAGGAACAACATTTGATTAATTATATATTAAAAATAACTTCAGTTTGGATCAATGAAGAGAGCTGTATGGGTAATTACACTGGTAATCAAAATTAGGGAAAAAGACACCACTGTTTGTCATAACTGGAGAAAAATTCGCTTAATTACAACGAAATTTGGCTAATAGATATATTACTGTTCGATAAAGTATATAATACCATAAAACATTTCAAAAATGTGAATTGTTAGTTAAAACAGGCTACTTAAAAAACGTCTAAATAATGAGGCATGATGCTCGAGAAAGGTCCGTCTGATATTGAGTATGGCTACTCTTCTCTGCTATTAAAGACTCTCAATAAGCCTTCACATTGTTGATGAGGATGTCGAGAAATATCCCAGCAGCAATTAATCCCATTCTTTCAAAAACACGGCTTTCAACGCCTGGAGGGTGCTTGGAGAGGGTAAGGTGGAGGTATGATTGTGTCTTCCTTGACCATCCCAAACATGTTCTATAGGATTGAGATCATGGGGCGGTTCTTACAGAAAAAATACCCTCTGCTTTCAAAAAAGCATTTGCGATGGGAGCTCCAAGAGATTTTTCATTATGACCCATAAAAATAGAAGCCCAGGACTACAACACTCTTAAAAACCCTCAAATAGACTTCAAGCACCTTATTCCTATAGCGTTACGCGATGAATCTAGCTTCATCGAGTAGTGTATTGGTGTATGATTGCCAACATGGGGTCAATTCTAGTCATAGATTAATTTTCCACCAAACTGGTCGATTTCTCTTATGTTGAAAAGATTACAGATGAAACCTCCGTAAATCACTCCTTGTGTTGAATCTCGACTCATCAAAGAAAGGACATGCCCCTATTTTTGAGGTGTTCAGCTCCACGGTTAATGGGCTCTTCTGTGCGATATGCTCAGTGAGAGAAACTCCACCGGATGTAATGAGCCCTTTCTGCTAGATATCTGTATATATTTTCTAGGAAATTCTTTTTCTAGACACAGCAGCAAAGTCATGAAAAAGCTTTGTAGCCATTATCTGCTTATGTCGCCATGCCCTTAATGACAAATAGTGATTCTATGAAGATGTCATCCCCCTTGGAATGCTTTTGCTGGGTTTTTTTATGAGAGTATCAGTTGTTTGTAATTGTTTCCACAGCCTGGATACCATTTTCCGAGCCTTTTGTAACCACCCAGCCACCTCTTCTTGAGACTTCCCAGCCTTAAGCTTGTCGACGGCTCTTCATCTCATAGAATTATCTAAGCGACTATGAGGACTCATTCTCGCAACAAGTAGTGAAACTTGTGAATTTTAATTCAATATACACAATTCCCCCCTCCTGATAATCCTGTATGAGGCGTTCATTTCTTCGAACTTAAACATTATTATTCTATCATCCATGAGGAAGCATATGCTATCAATTTACGCGTCTAGTGGGCGGTACATCATAAGACAAACATCCATATTTGTTCACATTTTTTCTATTATTTTCTTTTAAAATATATGTATTTGAAATAAATATATATCTCAATATTTAAATTCAAATAAAACTAATTTACCACTTCATCGTGATTTTTTATATTTATACTGACAATAATAATTATTCAAATTACGACATGGCTGATTCATATGCAAAATTGGAAACTTCTGATGGATAAATGAATGTTCCTGCCATTCCCTCCGAAGATATCCCTGTTTTAAAAGAAAAATGTTTTAGGAACTGGGAAAGTTACTAGTATTTATCTAATATCAGTTTTCGGGTAAAAAACTACATACCTAAGCGAAGTTCAAATACTAACTCGCGCGAGTTCAAGATTAGTTGAACAAATTTTTAAATAACCCGAAACCTTTGATGTGTACGTAAATTCAAACAGAGAAATAATCCTATTTGTCCTTGTGTTTTCTCTTGAGATGTTTATTACTATATTTGGGAAGGGGGGGTAAGACTCTCTGGATCTACCAAAGAGTTTTGGTATAAAAGAAATAAAGAGAGAGATTCTTATAAGTATATGTATTCTCTATAAATTAGTTATGTACATTATAATAATTCATAAAATAAACTCAAGAAACTTTTTAACTATGGTTTTTTTCCTCTTGCCTCCATCTCTATTTTCGGTACTTTTAGGAATTAACTTTTAAATCCCTGTACATTATTTGGTTTTAATTACTTTCGTTAGGGAAATAATTTTTTATTTACGTTGTTCTTCCTGATATATGTATACATGTTTTCTTCTTTTATTTGTTTATATAACTATTTAGTTTCTGTTCAAATAGAGAGTTTGTCCTGTGGATTGCTGCCAATAGCATCCTTGGTACGCTTTTGTGGAGGTCTTCCTGAATGATAGCCTTATGTGCCCTCAACGCTTGTTCGGTGAGTTCAGTCTTATCTGAATAATAAATAAATAATATCCCCGTTAGCGTGATGCGAAAGTTTGACGAGTAAGATACAAGCCTAGGTGTCATTCTCGTCATTTGACCAAGGGTTTTAATTACAAGGTCCGTTAAAGAGTTGACGTTAATAAAAAAAGTTCAAAACCCATTCAGCAAAATGGTGATTTGGAAAATTCAATATAGTTAGTACAATTGCTGTTCAAATAAAAGTTACGAAATGACGTGGATATAAAAGAAGATTTTACTAAAAGTACACACCATAAGCCTAAGCACAATGATGCGTTGATTAACGAGCCGAAGAATTCCTTGTTTTCAGAATTCCTGTGGACATTGTGACGAATCTGTACGGAACCTTTCCACTAATATTCTTAGGCGTCTTTTGGGGGATTATAAATTCGCGTATATTTCCAATCAACTCCGAGAAGCGAACGGGATATACAAAGTAGATAAGGGATTTAAGTAGAGCGTTGTAAGTTAGCAAAGATGAAGGCTATTAAGCCAGCAGCAGTAGCCTCAAGTTTAGAGGATTCAATTGGATTACGATAGGGAAGAGTTACTGCTAGTAATATACGAAGGAATCTTTTGAAGATACCAAAGTATTGCCAGGTGATATAATATAGTTTATTATCACTTAAAACAATCGCTAGTTTAATAAAATTAGGTTAAGTTAATGAAAGCTAATAATTCGAGTTACGTGTATTTCTCGGACCTCCTATTTCGATAGGCCCTATTGATCTTACGCGTACTCATTGACTGATTTCATATTTCGTAATTTAACTTAATATTAAAGGTAAATCCCTTTTGTTTGACGTAATATAGAAATATTATATGTTATTAGAGTTTCTGATATTTGAATCAGTTGAATAAATATAAGTTATTATTATACAAATGGCTCTTAGTGATTCTTTGCCTCAAATTAATCTTGTTGTCCAGGGTGGAACCCAGGGGGGTTCTCATAACATGGCGAAATCCAATCCTTTACAGAGTCCTTGAATTCTTCGTCTAAGTTGAAGCGCTTCCCTTTCAGATGTTTTTTTCAGGGGCCTAAGCACATGGAAATCGCTATTCAATATGTCCGGGCTGTAGGGCGGATGGTCAAGCCGCAACCACTTGAACTTGGCCAGTTCCGCGTGTGTGACCTTGGACACAAGGGGACGCGTGTTATCATGGAGCAGACCCACACCCTTCGTGGCGATGAATAGCAGCCGGTTTAACACCTTCCGCTGTCAGAAATCGGATAACGTTTTGCTGCTCCTCATTCTCCGAATTTTGTAAAGTGAACACCATCATGTCTTCACGCAAGGCACTTTACAAGAGCCTCTGCTTTCTCTTGTGCATGCGGGGACCCGCGCATACATCAATCCTTGCCGGGGACTCCATTCGCATCTATAGATGTATCGCTACATTCTGCTATAGTGGCTTAGGCAAATATGTTAACGGTTACGTTGTTACGTACCTTTTCATTTGAACACCCCATGCATTTTCTTCGTTATTTTTATACAGCATTTAGTTAGTTTATTAGTTACACCCTTGTATCATTTCAATTTCTTATGCAATAAAACATGTCTCAATAAGGGAATCCTAAAATTTTATTAAATATGAATATTTGATTAATTAGTATAAAGTTAAATCTCATTGTGTGAAGTTTGGTTTATACTTATAAACTAAATAAAAATATTTTGAGAAGTGTTATTTATAATTAACTCCATAGATCCTATTATGTGAGTTGAAGGTACTAGATTTATATTTATCAAACAATTTTATGATAGAATTGTAATACACCAGCTACACATTTTTAAATCTTTGATCTTATTCCAAAAAGTTTTCATTTTTTAAGTACAAATTTTCTGTGATTCACATACGTCTGAATTATTATTTAAAAGTAAAATATGTGAATGTAGACATTAATGTTTAATTATTTCAAACTACTGAGTAATATAGATAAAATTATCACGAGAAAGATTCAAGTAAATAGAAAAAATAAGGAAAAGAAAAAAAACTTTACATCAAAAATATATGCATATTATCAAAAATATACATTATTAAAATGACCGAAATGACTTACAATTATTCAGAGATATATATTTTAATATAATAGTAGCCCCATAAATATTGCATTACTAATTGAACTGAGAAAAGCAAATAAGTTAAATTATCAAGTTTGCGCTGTTTTCATACATATCGACGTTTTCTGATCCAAATACACCCAAATTCAGCGTTAAAATAATGATGTAGGCTGATCATTACATTTAATCTCGAAAGTAATTTAACGGCATTTTAACGATGTTTTAAAAGCGTATTTAATGATTGCATTCAAATACGCAGAAGGGATAATAGTGTAAAGAGCGCCACGCATGATGGAAGGTTTAAAGGGGAAAAAATTTCGATTCTTCCCGACATTTTTCAGTGGTATGAAGAGAGCTGTTTGATTTATGACATTCGAATTTAAGTGATAAGGATAAAAACCTTTTATGTTGGCTCTTATGATGTTTGAAATGTGAAGAAGAAAGTTTCAGGCACTTTTCATGTTTTGAAGTCCAATAAAATGAAATGCTTTTGAGACGAATTTTCCATGTTATTAGAATGTCGTGAATTCTTTAAATACTTTGCATAGCATATGGATATTAAATTGCAAGCTATAATTTCCATATTTTTTTAATGCAAGTTAACTTTCTCATAAGTGTGTGATGCTATCTAAAATAATATTTAAAAGTAAATGATGTAGTTTTTAAAATAATTTTTTGGTAACCTTTTATAGTAACAAATATTTGTTTTTCGAAACTTTCAAGCTACTGCTAGTTTTTATAGACCAATAAATATTCCTTTTACGAAAGCAGGAAGATTATTATTTTATAAAACAGTTGCTGCGTATTTTATTTGTGTTCTTTTAAAAATGTTTTGAGATTTGACTTGCATTTAATATTTTTGAAAATTATAATTTTGGATAATTTTTTTTTGATCCAGTAATTATACATTAGTTGAGAGTGTGTGAAATTGTTTAAAATAAAACACCAATTTTGTATTTCCCTTGTAATTAAATAGTTTTAGGTACTGATATTTTGATGAATTATTTAGTGATACTGCATTTTAATTTATTTGTACACTAAATAAATGCAATATAACTTAATGTTTATTTAAAATTTTCTAATTTTATATATTTTTTTCCTAAATCATATTACCGTATACACTATTTCGAAATGCATTTCGTTTCAACCCTATTCAAAGGACTAAAATATATATTCTAAAAGTTTTATTCGTGTTAATTCGTTAAAAATTTTAGATCTTGAATTTTTGACTGATTTTTTCGCGACTACTAGTAAAAGAATTACTGAGTGGTTGAAATTTTTCCTTAAATACTTATGTAATTTCTAAAACTAACCTTTATTTGAGAACATGATTATGTTTTTTCTATTTTACTTTCCCGAATTAAAATGTAGAAGGGGATAAATCTTTTTTTTTTGCTTGCTTGGCACTTGAGCATAGAAGATGCGCGGTTTTCTTATTTGATGTTAAATTTATTTAAATAAACAACTATTTGATCAATATCAAGAAGATTTTTAATTGCCACAACTACAATTCCCCATAATAAAAAAACCTCTTTACTGTTACTAACTCAAGCTTCTGCAAATAATATTTTGCGACGTTTATTGGAACAAAAATCTTTATTAACAGCACAGCACAGAGACACACAAAAAAACCTACAGTTTCCAAGAAAAGAGCTACATATATACACTCAATTCTACATCTGACATCATCTTGTGATGTAATCAGGGACCAATCCGTGACCGACGCGCATGACATCACTTTAATCCTTACGTCATAGTTATGATGCCACGAGCGTGATCAGGGAAAGTTCAAGAATAAATCAATGGCGTCGCAACATTTACATTAATCATATATACACTATCTACCAATAAGTATTTGGACACCTATGTAAATGAGGATATCTGCAGTCCTGATCTACGTCACGCCTTCTGTACTTAAATATCATGTAAGAAAAAGTATTGTTATTTGTCGTATGTAAGATGCAACAAAATTCAGAGCTCGAGAAGGGCATAATTGTCAAATATAGGGAAATGGCCGATCTGTAAGGGAAATGTGTAATGAGAGTTAAACATTCCAAAGTTGGCAGTGACTCTTGTGATTAAAATGTAGAAGGTGAGTGGTGATTGTTGTAATGTGCTTCTATCCGTCAGACCAATGAAGTTAAGAGTTAAAGACTGAAGCGCGCTGTCAAAGGAAATTCGGGAAAACCGCACCAAACAGATGGCCCACATACTCTAGAAGTTCCAAAAGAGCATCCGGGACTGTTGTTTTGATAAATACCATCATCAAGAAAGCACATTTGTTTGGTTCTAATAGTTGTGCTGCATCCCACAAGCCTTTGGTTACAAAATCCAATCACACTGCTCGATTAAGGGAGCAAAACTCTTAAAAATTGGACCGCAGATGAGTGGAAACAGGTTCTCTGGAAAGAGGAATCAATGTTCTGTCTCTACCAGTCTGATGGCAGAGTCTGGGTGTGGCGCATGCATGGAGAATGCCTTTTTCCAGAATGCATTTTGCCTACAGTAAAGTTCGGCAGAGGTGAAATTATGGTCTGGGGAGGCTTCTCGTAGTATGGACTTAGACTCTTGATCCCAATTCATGGTAAGCTCTCAACCCAGATCCCTGTTCTAATAATCTAGGCAACAATGGATTTCATACGCTGTGACAATTTTACTGGGGGGTCGGGTCATTATTATTTCCATAATGACAACGCCCACTTGTCATGTTGCGTAGGTCTACCATGGATTGGTGTGATGATAATGGGGTGAGTCGACTGGACTAGCCTGCCTAGAGTCTAGAATTCAATCCTATAAAAACCCTCTAGGACGAGTTGGATCAGCGAATTATAAGGGATGCAGCAGTCGTCCAAAATAGGTGGAAGAACTTACATGTCTTCTCCAAGTCGAGAGGAAGTAAATACCACTGTCCATCATAGAAAAAATGTTGAAAGCATGCACAGGAGGGTAATTGCTTCAGGTGGAGGCTCTACCAACTATTGAAAATAAATAAATTTTGTTCACCTCTTTTTTCACAGGTGTATAATTACTTATATTGATATATTGAGTATAATTAATAATCATATTCAAAATTGCCATAAATCTAATAAAACAAAGAAATAAACAGAAATATAACTTTACAGCATAGAAATATGTACAGGTATATATCTTGTAACCTTAAATACACATATTTTATCGTTGTACTGATTATAGATTTTCTCTTAGGGTGCATTTTGAAATGGTGGGGGAAGTGAAAAAGCATATTATATACATTTTTTTATCTCATCACTAGGATTTTTGTAATGTCACTTTAATGCATTATATATTACATTTTGATACTCACAAGTGTTCAGGTGTTCTATTTTTCTATCAGATATTCAGATATTATATTTTCTATTTTCTGACATTTTTGGATACTTCTATATATTTATTATCTTACCAATGTTGCCAAAAAATAAATCAATTGAAATTGCACCTTCAAGTGACGAAAGCGATTTTGAACTTATTCATTACAGGACTTTGGAATACGATGAGTAGCGATGAATTATGTATGTGCATTTTAGAGACTTATCCGCATATACAATGATAAACTATATGTTTTTAAAATGTTTCCATGTGCAATATTTAATTATTTATTTTATTATGAAAGTGCTCTTACGTAAATTTCGTAAATAATACAGATTTTATAAATGCGACTTTTTTTTATGCGGTCCCTATCCACCACATGAAAAAGTGTTTTGTGGTATTTCCACGAATTAGTTTATTTTATATAAGAATTTATGAAACTTTTGAATATTTTTTGTGCGTTTTTTTAAGCGGTCCCTATCTACCGCACAAAAACAGGTTCAACTGTACTTCTAAAATGGTTATAGAATACTCTATATAACTATATTGTACAGTTACAATTACATTACTGTATATATCTGCATTGTGCATTTATTATTTTTTGTGCTAAACTTATTTTTTAGGTTCTGAATTTTGCTTTTTATTGACTTATAAAACTTTGAATTCTTCCTTTTTTTTAGCAGACTCGAAATAAGAAAGATTGAGATAATCAAAAATCTAACTTTTGTATTCATTTGTTATACATAATATAAATATTGACCCAGTTCAAAGACTAAATCCCTAAGAAAATCCCCTAGAATTTTTAAGAGGTTACTAGTACAATAGGAACCTTGGAAAGTCATGATATGTCTTTAATTCCATCTATTGAAAAATGTATTTTTGAGGCAATCAATTAATGTAACTAAATTTTTGAGTATTAAAAAAATAAGAAAATTAAGAAGTCATAATGAGAGAGAGAGAGAGAGAAAATTATGCTTTAAAGTATTACGCCTGTAAGAAATACTATATAGTATACATTCCATAAAAAAACTCTCTATAATAGGTGTTCGTTTCTAATTATATGAAACAAAGTTTTGAGGGATTTGTTTAGAAAAAGATATTGACAAAAGTTCTCCTAGAATTATGCCAATAATATTTTTCTATTAATGCAAATCTATAAGCTCTTTAACGCTAGAGTTCATTTAGTATAACATCTGAATATAGAAGCTTTAAATGATATAATTTATAGTGTAATGCTATGGCTTATTTAAATTCATGTAAACATCATAAGTAGAAAATGAGATATAGTATTTTTAGCAAAGAAAATAAAGTTATTTTCAGCTTTTCTTTGCTATTGTTGCGATGATAATTAGAAATAGATTTAATATGAATATAACATTAAATTTTAAGAAATGGAATATAACATTAAGTTTTAAGAACACAAATAATTATTTTGTATAATATTAAGGGTAAAAACAAGTGGATCTCTCGACTACAGATTTTTCATTTTATTGTTAAAGAATTTTTGATAGTTAAAGTAACAAAAATTTAAAAATAAGTTGCTATTACATTAAAAAAATCATGATAAAAGATAAAGAATATAGTTTTCAGAGCATAACAATCTCTTTATAAAAGATGTACAGGATGAGAAAAATATGCCAGTTTTAAATACCTTCTTTAAAATAGCATTTTTTCTTCTTTCAATAGCTTTAAAAGCATCAGCATAAGTTTAATGTATAATGCAAATAAATACAAAACGTTTTCTAAGAAATTTTGTAGATTTTGTAATAAATTGAAAAACCATGTGAAAGAAAATGTTTGAAAAAAATCGACTTAAAAAACGGATTTCAGTATTTTTAATAAGGAAATATAATAAGGTTACTCAATGGAGTAGGATTTTTAAGAGAACCTTCTTCAAGACTCCCGATATGTTTATATATTACAACAAATAGCATTGTTTTAAATCTTGTTTCATTCATAAGGGTTTTGTCTTTTTTGTATTAAAAAATGCACACTGAAATAATTTAAAAATGGCAAATTATAATTAGAAATGAGAAGCAAAATTTTTAGTTTTTGAAATTCCTAATTAATTTATTAGATTCTAAAACTATCGAAAGCATCAGAAGGCCATTTAAAGTGCCTTGAAACTTCTATATTGTACCATAAGATGCAATAAAAAAGAACTATTTAATTAAAAATACAGTATATAATGATTTTAGAATACTTTAAAAAAGTTGAAGAGCTCGTGTCTCGTTGTACGATTTTCGTATACCTTTATAAGAAATATTCAAAATATAATAGTGTTCTGATTTTTAAGGCAATTCGGTGTATATTGAATACTCCTTATTTAATGCAACCTATTTTGTAGCAGAAAAAATACTTTAAATAAATGATGTTTAAATAGAGTATTAAAGAAATAAAAAACTTCACAAAAGTATTTAAAAGAATTGCCAACAATGTATTTATGATAAAGTAAAAATGTACAGGCTGTTTATTGTAGTGAAAAGTTTTTAATTATTGAAAATATATAAGTAGAGAAAAAAAAATTTCGTTGTTTAAAAAAATAAGGCATTATAAAACGCTTTTGTTTTCTTCACATTAATTAATAATTAACATCAAAACTAAATATTATATCTAATTTAAATCTTCGTAGAAAAAATTCGCTTATAAATTGGAAAAACAACTTTAAATTATAAAAAATGATTCACTTTTAAAACTCTTTTTTAATATTTTTTTTACTTATAGTAAATATTTTAGTTTATTTTACATTCTTTTTCTTCATCCAATTTATGTGTCAAGTATATAATACATTTCTTACTTTCATTTTACCCTGAAGATGTTATTAGATATCATTCAAAAAAAGTAAAAAAAAAGTTTCTGAAACATTTTAAGATTTTACACAGAATTATTTTTACCATTTATGTGCCGTTTTCAATTTATAAATAATTTATATATATATATATATCCATAAAATTTAGCTTACTCATGTTATAATTCTCTTGACAATAAAATGGTATTGATTTTAGTTTTTCTTTCCTTTAATTCAAAAATACTAAACGCAGATTATACGCAAAAGTAACATATTGCTTTACTTTATGGAACATCTGAAAATATATTAAAATTTGGATACAATGTTAAAAATCAGTCAGAGGAATTATAGGATTTGTCAATGTCTTTTTGAGCATTCTTATTCTTTATAAACATCTTATTCAATTTTTCCTTTCTCAAAAATGCATCGTTGCAAAATATTATTACAAAATGCACACTTGTCATTCCCCAAGAGATACATTTTTCAAAAAAATGAGAATAAACGTTCTGCGGCTCTTGATTATTACTAGTGATTTTAACTTTATAACTAAAAGAAATAAAAAAAAACATCTAGTAAAAGATAATTTCTCTCAGAGGAATATTTCCCATTGAGATTTAAGCTCCTTGAAAATATTTTCGAAACAAAAAGAGAATTTGTCTTTTATTTAAGAATGTAACATGAAAATCTTTAAAAGATGTTTTATGCATTATATTTATGCATTTCGAATAAATGCAGATTTTTTTATTGAAATCTTTTCAGTTACATCCTTCCAGTGCCATTTTAGAGAAAAGGATTACGTAAACTTTAAAATATATATGTATATATATTGCTTCGTTAGCGAAGTATTGTTTTTAGAATTACTATAGTTACTCTTTCGTCATTTTATCATTTTTCAATTCCAGAAAGTTCCAGACGAATAAAGAATACCAACAAAATATTTTATTTTTCAGATATGTCTGCATAATAATAAATTAGATGTGGGGTGTTAGAACAATTGTTTCTTTTTTTAAGAGTTTTTGTTCTCATCTATCACTTTTTAAATATTTACTTTATATTGAAATATACCTTAAAGCTATTCGTTGAATCTATCTTCATATGTTTACTGTATTCACTGGCTCATTATTTAGATGAAAAATTACACTTGAATTCTTTCTTAGTGTACTTGAACTTCTATGCTTCAACTTTTTCACAAAATTAATACAAATTCAAAACTACCAAGGGAAGTAGTAAAAGCTGATAATAAAGCTGTGTAATGTAAGATTACAAAACAAACTTTGAACTTCCAATTATTTATTATTTTCATTATTAAAAGTTTATAACAATATTAAATAAAATTCAAAATCTTTTACATTTCTTCAGTGTTACAGTAATTGCGAATTCAAACATTACCCATGAAACAATTTTGCATTTATATTACAATACATATGTTATAATAAATCATACTTTTTGTAATTGTTTAGCTTGTTTATTTAATTTATGATACTGATAACTGTATGAATAAATACATTTCTTTTGTCACTTAATATTGTGATTCTGTAATATGTATATGTACATATATTTATATTAATTGTAACTACTTAATAAAAAGTAACAAAATGAAACATTTTTTTGTAGACCTAAGTAGAAATTGACTTATTTTTTATTTATTTATATATATATATATATATATATATATATATATATATATATATATATATATATTACTTGTTGATCCTATATTTTCTAAAGAACAAACGAGAGTATTTAAAGTAAGAGGAAAAATAACTTTTCACGAAATATTCCAAAAGAAAACAAAGTAACATTTAAAATTATATTACTAATTTCAATGTAAATTTATTAAAAATTCTCTTAAACTTGTTGAAAATATTATATTCACATAATTTATTGCTTCTGAACTGATAAGTATTATAATAGTAAATATGTGTGTGCGCTATAAATTAATTTTAATCAAATATAATTTTCTAGACAAAAGCTTTGAATTTTTCATTTTAGAAAAAATAGATTCATAATATTTCAATTAATCTATTTTCTCCCTTACTAAAGAATTTTGAATTATAATTTTAGTAATAAATGGTTACACTTTAATTCAACAGTTTTTCTAAGCAGGATTAAAAGCTTAGAAATATTAATTTGATATAAAATAGACAAAATTCAATGAACAATTTATAATTTATTCCCATATTTTTAAGTTATTGTATTTACACTTATATTCGTTATTATATTTTTAGTTATATACTTTGAAATCTATAAATTCTATAACTGAACCCAGCAAGTACTGTTTATTCAGAAAGAGCCATCATATTTTCTTCTTTAACAGTTAGAAAGATAACTTCATAATGTTTCTTACAAAACGAAAGAAATGCTGAGTTTTTAAAAATAAATAATAATAATGACAATAAAAAGTAAGACTTATGCGAGTTTTATTTTTCGTATTGTGTTCTTCTTGGACACTTCCAAAAAAACTTCTACTTCCTATTGCCTTATTTATTAATAGCTTGGAACAACGTTTCCCCACCAGGGTTAAACGAAGCATTGTTAAGGGTTCCGTAAAAAATAGGGAAATAACACGTACGTTTTAAAAGGGAAAATAATTTTATCCTGATTCGATACTGTTAGCGAGTAATTTCGTTGAGAGAAGCTGGTGTGGGCGCAAAAAATGTAACATCATGTAGTTAGTTAAACAGGGTGCCACAGTGTATATTTTTATTTTATTGCTTTATTAGTACGAGAATCAGCCAGAAGAAAACATGTTTAGTTGTACAAAAGGAAAATCCAATATTTATTGGAAAAACCATTCTGTTATATATCTCAAGCTTCCTTTGCTTCTCTGTATAATAAACTTCTATATTCAAAAATTTGTCGTATCTTCTCGTGAACTTCAAAGTTCCCATGCTATATACTCTTCTGTCGCCAGTTCACTAAGAGTTAAGTGTTCAATGCATTGTCCTATTCCTTCATCACTTCCTAAATATTTACCACCAAGAAACAGTTACAGTTTAAGAAAATGATGGTAATCGTTAGAAGCAATTTCGGAATATAGGGTGAATGATTAAAAATTCCTCATCCAAATTGATCCAGCAATATTTGAATTTGTGTAGCAATGGGATGGAAGACATTGTCTTGAATACGCACAACTCCTTTTGACAGTATTCTTCGTCTCCTGATTTGGACTCCGATTTGAACTGTTCCTAGGGTCTAACAATTACGATTTTCACTAGCAGCAGGCGAATATATCCTGGTTATTCTGAAGCTTTTTAAACAGATGCAACAAATGCTTAAATATAGGAGGCGGTTATGTAGAGAAGTGAAGTTATCGTCAGGTATGTAACAGATTTGTTTTTCAAAATAAATTTTCATTTTCATTTTGTATAAATAAATTATCTTTATTTTCTGGACAACTCTCGTATTTTATTTGGTTTTGTATTTTATTTTTTTTATTCTTTTAAAGATTTTAAGGGTTAAAATGTGGTGAAATTTAAAGACAAACTATGAAGTTAATTCTGAGAAGACTAGAACGGAAATTTAGAATATCTTACGACATTTCATAAGACTGATAATGACATGCACAAAAAAGCGTTCAACATTACGGTGAAAGTTATTTATCCATGGACTTTATACGAACTGATAACGTAGAATATCCTATACCAATTTGTCACGTTTGTGGCAAAGAAAACATTTAAAACACAGTAATGGTTCAAAAGGGATTAAACAACAAATAAATAATATAAAAGAAATAAAATGTTTATTTAAAATTTCTGTTGAAATCTCAAAGAAATAAAGGGTAACTTTTGTATGCTCAAGAGGAAAATTGCTTGGTAATGAGCTCATTCTACATTCTACAGTCACGCATTCGGTGAGTATACCTGATAATACCAAGCTTATTACTAAAATTATGCTGAGTAAACTGTTGGAAGATGCAGAAAAAGGAGAACTGAAAATATTCCAATATAGTATGTAGATGAATCAATGATACGTCACATGGTACTGCAAAAGTTTTATGTGGACATATTGTTTCAATTCATGTGGACATATTGACAGATATATTTAACAAATGTTATGTTCTAGCATATATAAGATTCGTTAATAGGATATAAATTCGAGAAAATTTCCTCTACTGTAAATAATTGCTTGCTAAAAGCAGTAAAGAATCGATACATTTAATTTTTTACCAGCATACCTGGAAAAAAGATATTTAGAAGAACTTATTGGCATTTGTATGGATGATTCGGCTTTCATGAATGGCTCCATAAGAGGTTTTGTTACCCTTGTGAAAGAAAAAAAATATGCCAATATTGTTTACAAAACTGTATTATTCATACAAAAGAGTTGATGTAAAATCTCTTAGTAATACAAAACAAAAAATATGTATAATTTTATAAAAGTGGAATAAATTTAACAGTAGAATTTTTAAGAAACGCTGTTAAAATTTGCATAAAGAACACGCATCTGTTTTTTACAACACTGAAATCCCGTGGTTAAGCAGAGACAGAAACTTTAATATGGTTTTTTTAGGTTGAAATGCATGCACATTTTCAATAAAATGACATAAAAAATTTTACTTAATGCTTTGAGGATCCAATGTAGCTGCAGATGTTAACTTATTTAACAGACATTTTTCATTGCACAAATCAATCAAATAAGTTTTTGTAAAGTGCTGGGAAAGTATACGAACACTTCAAGTGAAAAGAGACTCAGGGTTTTAAAAGAAAATTAAATTTATGGAAAGATCATAATACGCAAAAGCAATATTTAGGAATTACTAGTGGTATTATAAAAAAGTAAGAATGGGTACCCAACAAATTTAAGCAACAAATTAATTTTCCGCCTACAAAAGCTGTCGAAGAAAACTGATAATTATTTTCCTTTACTGTCAACAAAATTATACGACTGGGTGAGGATACTTAGAACAATACCAATTTCATGTTATTGCATTTTTTGTTTTAAAATAGGACTAAATGAATAGTTATTTTTATTTTTTATAAAGGATCGGTGGAAAAAGTAATACTAAATAATATTGTTATATGGACGCTGTGAGGCTCCCTAGACAAGGGTTCTGTAAGAGTAAAATATTGGGAAATGCTGTATGAAATGACAGAAGAATATGTTGATGAAAAGAAAAATAAATGAAACATTATGAAACTATTTCTTTAATCTTCATAAAATTCCCAATAAATCTTAATCTTTTTGTATATACCTTCTAAAATACAAAAAAGTAAGAAGAGTACTATTCAAGAAATAATACTTTTGTGTGAGTTATTTCGATATATATATATATATATATATATATATATATATATCAGACGTGCAATTTCTTCTCCCAATCTTCTGAATAGAAAACAAATGCAAAAGAAAAGAAGAAACAGTAACGAAGAGAAAAGAAATGACACAAACTCGTGTTACGGTGCGCATCTTTTCGTTCGAATAATTTAGCCATTTGATTTCGCAGGTGACAACATAATCGTCAGCAGAGTGATAAATATTTACGATAGAAGTTTTCGTGCCGTTTTCATGGAAACAGATGTTCAGGTACTTTCCCGGTTTTAAAGCTTCACGGAAAGAAAGATTGGGTGTGCGTTTCTTTCACAAAATTCGTCTTTTTTATGGTTAACAATTGTGTAAGGAAGAGAGAACTTATCGATTTTCTTTAAAATCACTTGTTTGAAACGGTTAAATATTTCTGTCAAGTGGGATTTTCCGATGAGCATTACTTTTACAAAACATTTTTTAATGCGTTGTGTTATTTCGGGTTCTTATATATATATTCGTAAAATCTAAGTTTAATTCATTATCAATTTGAAGATCCACTTTTAATGTTTTTATTTATTTTCATCACTCATTTCTTGCAGTTTCATTAGCATTTTCGATGTAGTTGTCTAAATATTAGTTTAAATATTGGATACAAACACACTCTACATTTTTTGATAGCGCAGTGAAACACAGTAGTACTTCACCTATATATACTAATAAAGTATTATTGAATTTAAAATTTATTTCTTTAGAATTTAAATATAAATTTTGAATACGTATGCAATGAAAGTGGAATTTGTCTTAGGCCATTTATTGATTAGACAAATCAAATTAAAGATTCAACAAAACAAAAGTAATTTAAAAATTCAGGGAAGAATGTTACTATACTTTAAAAATACTATATTTTACAATGCTATATGTATGCTCTATACTTTTTTTTTATACTAAAAGAATCTATTACACTATATAAATCTTTTAAACTGATCCATGTGAGATTTTTATAAATAAAACTCAGATTGTAATTTAACATATTTTAAGGATTGGTCACATTAAACCCAACTGATATTTAGCATTCATCTTTTTGAAACACATTAATTAAATAATTGTTGCATGAGTTTCTAGATTTTTCAAGATGTATATTACGATATTTTGGTCATACGAAAAGACTTCTTTACAAACTATAAATTTTATTGAAGAAATCTTAATATTACATGGTTCTAAAAATTAGCAGTTTATACAGTAATTTTTATCTTACAGAAGTTGTTGCATTTAATCTGCTGTGTGTTACTAAAAACAAAGCAATGTACTTTATAAGAATTTTTATTTAACTTATTTATTACTACGTTGTAATAAACATTTATAATTGCTAGAATTTTTTAAAAGTTCCAAGCTCAGAGCTGTTTATAGATTAAAAAAATAACCACACATTTATATCGAAATACAAAATTTATTATTTCATTAATAACATTGTATAGATTTATAATACAAAATTCATTTTTCCAGTTTTATTTTTTCATTTTTTAAATAATATATGAGATGTTTTAAGACCAAAAGTTTATGAATTTTTGAATTTAATTGTTATATAATTATTTAGACTTAAATTTTTTTTATGTGTTGTAAATTTGCAATGCACTTATTTATTTCATCTGTAGTGTATAAATATTAGAATATATTTCCAAAATTTTTAAGTTTTGTCACGTTAGTATATCGATGAATTTGTTGAGTTCCCTATTTTTCCCTTTGTTATTAATTTACTCAAAACATGAATATATTTTTTAGCTTCGCTAGCCACTTTCAACGAAAAATATTTTTTTTTCTACTCAAAAAAACTTATTTTTATTAAGTTTGAAAAATATTTTACTGTTACAAAAGGGTTAATAATAAAAACATACTTCCTATTCATTCTCAGTTAACCTAATTGTGTATTCTAATCCAATTTTAGTGAAATCTAAACTTGAATTTCATATTTTATCTGAGCATTTCTTGGGGTTTTGGAAGTAAGATTTTAAACACCTTTAAACATAGATATAAAATTTCTACTTTCTATTCTTTATTTGTGAGTTTAGTATATATTGTTTTATTTAAATGGAATTTTTTTTTAAAAAAAATTGTTCAACTGCAAGATATAATATAAAAAGTTGGTAAAGTAAAGATATTTACAGTGAACAAATTTAAAATGAATAAAATGTCTAATAAAATACTAAATTAGATAAAACATTCTGTATGAAAAAGACAAAATTAAAAATAAAATAATTTAAGGGTGGCATTTAAATCATTCACGTAATATTTTGCAGATGTACACAGAGCGAATTGACAAAATAAATTTTAGAGAAGGTTAAATTCCTTGGAATTTCCTCTAAAGTTATTTAGTATAACTCCAAGTTTTAAATTTTATTTCAAAACTAGTAACACTTTTCTTTGATTTTAAAATTGCTTTTAGCAATGCACTTCAAATTTTTATCTCTATTATAAAGAGTGTTTTTTTCCAGGTATAGAAGTTTAAGTTGGCATTACTTTCCAAGATGGTGACAGATTTAACAGCTGTCAAGTGATTTATTCTCAGTTTGGTTTGGCAATTCATCATGAATAGACTCACGCCTGAACAACGCTTTCAAATTGTGCAATTTTATTTCGAAAATAATGGTCGATTTTTATAAGCGAATTTTTTTTAGCGATGAAGCGTACTTCTGTTTGAATGGCTACGTCAACAAACAAAACTGCCGCATTTGGAGTGAAGCTAATCCACAAGTGTATGTCGAAACACCGTTACATCCAGAAAAACTGACTGTTTGGAGCGCTTTATGGGCTGGCGGAATCATTGGTCCGTACTTCTTCAAAAACGATGAAGGCCACAACGTTACAGTCAATGGTGATCGGTATAGAGCCATGATTACTAACTTTTTCATTCCTGAATTCAACAATCTTAATGTCCAGGAGCTGTGGTTCCAACAAGACGGCGCAACATGTCACACAGCTCCTGCCACAATCGATTTATTGAAAGACACGTTTGGTGACCGCCTAATTTCACGTTTTGGACCTTTGAATTGGCCTCCAAGATCTTGTGATTTAACACCACTAGACTATTTTCTGTGGGGCTATGTAAAGTCATTGGTCTATGCGTATAAGCCACAAACGCTTGACCATTTGGAAAACAACATTCGCCGTGTTATTGCCGATATATGGCCACAAATGTTGGAAAAAGTCATCGAAAATTGGACGTCCAGATTGGACTACATCCGAGCCAGCCGTGGCAGTCATATGCCAGAAATCATATTTAAAATGTAATGCCACAAGATTATCTTTCGAATAAAAAAATTCATGTCAATCGAATAATACATCGTTGTTTTATTGCAATTTAAAGTTCTATACCTCTAAAAAAACATCCTTTAAAATCAATCATTAACTTTTTGAATTGATGTGTTGGTGATGGATGCATTATTTGGGTTTAAAAAGATTCGGGTTCCTTAGTAAAACAACGCTAAATTAATACCTGATTTTAAATGCATTTTCTAATTAAAACAATTCAGGAAAAAACTGCAGCATCTGGTAGAGGTACTCAATTAATAATATTGGTTAATTTAGAGTTTAAAGGTAGTCCTCGGCCTTATAGCAAGAATCAGATAACATTTTAAAATTAATTTGTATTTTTTCTTTTAAAGCCTAGATCAGTATTAAATTAGAATGATCTGTTTTGCTAGTAGTGAATTTTCTAAAAGTATTAACAAATATTCTTATCTAGTTAAACACAAAAATAGCATTTTTATATGCATAAATACGTATATCGCTTTTTATAGCAAGAATTTGGAATAATTGAACGATTCTCTTTTGGGAAAATTTTTTATAGTTTCTTATTTACTGCAAATTTATAGAAACGTTCATGCAGTCGTACTCACAAAATGTTTGACATTTCAATGTTGTACATTAAGTCATGTACTTAATATTTCTTATAAAATATTTAAAATCATGTCTTAAAATACTTAATCATTTTTATGTGCAGCTAAAGATGTTTCATTAACCGAACCTTTCTGACGACTTCTTGAATCAGCTATAAGACATCATATTCTAAAGCACTTACGATAGGGGTGTCAAACTCAAACGCTAACTTGGGCTTTAGAAACAAGGTTTAACTTTAGGTGGGCCGCAAAAGAATTCCTATTTCGGGAGAAATTTTGTTCGCAATGATTACTTTCAAAACTAATTCAAGATGAGTGTCATTAGTACTATTTCTAACTGGAGACTTATTTCCTTTCATAACTGAAAATAACTGCTCGCACCGACAAGTTCTTCTAAACATAGAAATAATGTCATATTAGAATTTACGAGTATTTTCAAACATGGCTGGTAAATATTTGTAAATTCAGGCACACCCTCTTCAATAAATTTTGTCTTTAAATTTCAGTCTCACTGAATCTCGATCACCTCCATTTGCATATGGCTGGGTATCGAGTCCATATTTATTAAGAAACACAAACAAAATTTTTCTCCCGAAGATTTAAAGTTTTTTTAATCTTGTTTCAAATTTAGTTCTAAGGCTTAAAATTTTTTCTGCGTATTTTTGACACAATGCAGTATGATCCAAACTTCATTTCTTCATGGTGCTCGACGGGAAGTGTATTAAATCATTTTTCAATAGCTTTTCCCAAAGTCCTAGCTAACATTTGAATGCATTAATTAAATCAAAGATGTTTGTTATGGTCTTCTCTTTTCCTTATATAATGATAAATTTAAATCGGTTAAGCGTTTGGTTGTATCAACCTTGAAAGAAAATCTTGAAACCATATTAGATCAAAAATCAAGCTTGTGTCTTGATTTCTAATTTTTAAAAACTGACATACTTCTTCTTTCAAGTTCCAGAATTGCTTGAGAATCTTTCAGTAAGATATTTAGCGTACACATTGATATAGTTGGACAATTCTGAATATGAACTATCTAGCGCACTTCAGAAAGCAATAAATTGGCCCTGATTTAACCCTCGAAATCTTATAAAATTTATACCTTTTTTTATATATGACAAAATATATTCTCCATAGGTTCTTCTTGAATATATTACACCGAGAAGGATGACATTTTAAATCGTGAATTTCACTTAATTTTTTGGTAATAATGCTACGAAGCCATTGTTTTTTCGATCATTAAGGAGCGCCATCTGTAGCTACAGAATTTAATTTTGACAGAGGTAGATTGTGTTTCTGCAGAAGTTCAAAAACACAAATATATCATGTCCTGTAGTAATACCATGTATCTGTATTTGCTCCAATAATTCCTCAAAAATGTTAAAATCCGCGTCGCAAGCACGGAGAGAAACACAGGTAATTAATTGAGCAATGCTACAAATGTCCATACTATCGTCACAGGCAATGGAACTTTTGAAACTAGATGATTTTGCTTTAAATTGATCACTTAAACTGGCAGTCAGGTCACTAACTCTTTCCGCAGCAATATCTCGAGACAAAGAAATTGTTTGAAAAGACTTCGAATTTCCCAGCAAAATATTTTTTGTTACGTTACCAATTCGTTCAAGAGATTATAATTGGAGAACTGAGACCCATATTATTGCATTTTGATTATGTAAAATTTACGCAAATAAGTTATTTTTACAGCTAAATACTGTTAATTATTTAATAGGATACCTTATTAATAATATATCTTATCAGCTTTTCCTTCAACAAAAAATTATTGTTAATTATTTGACAATCAAGTATATATATATATATATATATATATATATATATATATATATATATATATATGGCAATAACTTATTTATTGCACTCAGATTTAGCGCGGGCTCTGCATTTTCAAGTGCAATTTTTAGGTAAGTTACCTCTATTTTGTAATGGATTTAGATATTCCTGTTCATTACTTTCAATAGGTTTTTGCTCAGTATTATTTACATGAAGGGGGAAGGTTGGCTGGCCAAAAAACATGTTCAACCCCACTTTTATATAAATTATTTTATATATTAGCTGTCCTAAGCCAGCAATGTTTATAATATTGCAGCATTCATTTTATAATTTTTAATCTAGTGCCCTTCATTGTATGATCTCTTTACTGTCTCTGTGTTTTTTTCAAATGTGATTGATAAATTTTTATCTCTTGTTGGTAGAGAATTAGACTATATATACTGTTTAATCTTAAGATGTTTTAAGATTTATTAGTCTTCTTTTTAATTAATTTAATGCTATATATATATATATATATATATATATATATATATACAATTAACTTTTCCTAAAGCATTTTTTTGTTTGCATTTCCTAAAATAATTTCACGATTTTCATGTGTGAAAAAGTCAGTAACATAACTTTTGACATACTTTAGATATTATTTATGCTTAAATACTGTATTTACCTAATTGTGGTATATTCAAAATAAATGTAGGCATTTAGTTTAATAATAGCTTTAAAGAGCATAGTTAAAAACATTTAAGAAATCCTACCTTATTTTTTGTTGGTTTATTATTGTACTATAGATTTTTATTTATATAGATTATTGTGTGTTGAAATATTTAATGGGCCACAAAAATGTTCGTTGCAGGCCGCGAATTTGACACCCTTTACTTACACAGTATGGATTAATTTCTATAACTGCGTAATTATATGATTAACGTCAAATCATTCCGAAAAAATGTTTACCAAGTTTCCATGTTTTTGTTGAACGAATTAATAGCATTTTATGCCATCCGAGCTTAACAATAAACTCCCCCATACAGCTGATCATAAAAAAATATCAAATATTTTTCATTTTAAATATTATTTTATTAATCTTTACATTTATTAAGTTATATCATGAACAGTTTTTAATCACGTAAGAAAATATTCTATCCAATACACTTTTCTCTTGAGATGTAACCTGTCTTGTAAAAGCTAGAGAACTTTTGATTGCCTGATTTAGAAGCAAATGAGAATCAAGGACTTTTTCATCAGTTTTAATTATCATTTGGTAGAAATTGGAAACAAAGCATTTACGTACAAAAAAAAAGTTTTTAGAGTTGGGATTTTTAAGATCACTTGTTAAAATCAGTTATTTTAATGAAGAGAATTTCTAAAAGTTTTAAAAAAATTCTTAAATTAAAAGGGAGGACATTGAAGTTTTTAAATACGCTTTTTAAATCAAAGTTTTTCTTGCTTATAAAAAAACTTTGAATACTGTTAAAGTACTTCATTCCTTTCAGTTTTAAATTGAAAAAACTCTTATGTAATCCTTACACAAATTTATAATTTGCAGTCGATAAAAGGTACAGTTATATCAATACAATTTTAGAATGAAAAATAATTTTTTCTCTTAAACATACCAAAAACAGCAAAAAAATGGGACATTTGTTGCCACTAAATATAATTTCATTTCTATTGTATAGTGAAAATAAAATAATTCACTTTTTTCCTAGACTATTTTATAGTGAAAAAATAATATCTTCTGTTTAACTTAAATGAAGATACTATCACACACCTTTTTCAGTTACCTAGAAAACAATGATGGGTTTTATTGCAGCCAAGTCCTCAAAAGAAAACAAACTGAAAAATGACTATAAGAGTTAGAGATTTAGATAAATTTAACAAGTAATATAGTAAAATGGAAGTTTTTTTCTTATTCTAGCTAATTTTAAAGAGAGGTGTATCTATATTTATTCTTACGTCCAAGCATAGTATATTTGAAACATCACATTTTATATCATTCTCTTAATGAATGTTCATAACGAGTTTCTGAGAAACAAAATATGTTCTCAACATCAATATTCTCTTATTAATGAAAAATGTTGCGACGAGAGAGAAGAAACTGTAACTGTGTTTTTTGTAATTGTCCTATATTATGTGCGTTAATGTATGTCCATCAGGTAACAAGGGAATTTATAGAACTAAAATGTACATATACATATATTCTTTCATTTTCAATAAAATAATCTCAAATCTTGTTTTAAAATTCATAATAATATTTGAAAAAAATTATACGCATTTTCTCATAGTTTTAAAATAGTATTCTACTTATTCAATCTTTATAAAAGAATGTTTGAAAATATTATAAAAGATTCCTGTGGTTTGTTTTAAGATACCACATAAAATTTTCTTACAACATATCACGTAAACACATCAGTCAAAAATACAATGCTATCGTTAATTACCGATACACATACTGACTAACTATTTTAATTGAAATATAATATTTGTTTGCGTTAGTAATTGTTTTTTAAATATTAATTCTATTAAAGTATAACTAATATTTTTTCCATATTTCAGAAATCAAATTCATTATCATATTTTCCAGAAAAGAATATTTTACTTCCCTCTAACACACATCTATCTATCCTAAAATTCTTTGAAATCTAAAAAACAGCAAAAAGGAAGTAATTTTATCATTAATTTTATATGGCATTTTTATAAGAGATAAAATCAACTGTTATAATACTAAAAATATGTGAAAAAATATGCAAACATACGCAAATCTTTAAACTTTTAGTAAGAGATTTTCTTATGTATTTCTTACATTAGTGCAGTAAATTCCAAATTCTTATAAACTGAGCTATGTATAAAACTTTTTTTATGAAAAATATATATTGCATAACTACATGCATTAAATATAGCTGTATTCATATTTATTACTTATACATTCAGATTCATTATTTTACATTTATGTGCATTATTTATCCAAAAAATAAGATCTTTAATGATATCTTATTGTATCAGTTAGCGCATTTAAATAAAATAGAAATAACTATTTCATTTTATTACGATCATGTTATACAAAAATAGGTTTTATCGTTCAGTCAGTTATATTTTATTTTATGCGTGTGTTTCCGTTCATATGCACACGTTTCTATCCGAATTTGAAAGGTTACCAAATAAATTTCCACGTTTTTTTTTCTGATATGTAAATAATTAACCTTCAAATTCTTTAAATTAAAAAAAAATCAGCAATATTAAATTTTTTATGAAACATTCATTCAAAGTAAAAATAGTAAAAGTTAGTCAGTTATTGTAAATAAAATAAATGTAACTGTGTTTAAAAATGAAGTTCTAGTTTTACACTGAATAAATATGCAATAATTATATGATTGAGAGATATATTGCGTTGATGGGGTTTTTCCCCTTTGAAATAAATGTATATGTTGAAACAGGAAGAAGTTTACTGGAAATGTATGAGTCTTAAAATTTATATTTTTAACTACCCCCCCCCTTTATAATTTTTTCCCATTAAATATGTATTAAAAGCCTTTTTATAAATTTGAATATTTTTGCACAATGCTAAAGTCAACGATATTCAAATATAAGCTTTGAAGGACTGCACTATGCAGAAAATATTTTTCAATAGTATTTATGCATTATACATACTCTATTAAAACGCAGTATTTAATAGTTTATATGGTATATATTAATTATATATTTTACTTAGTATTATATAATAGTATGTTTACTATGATTATATCACTATAGCATTTCAACTAATATTTTACCAAATAAATTTCCTTAAAAATTTCGGTCATTATAATCTCGGATTCCGAAACATTACCATGAGCTATTCATACATAAAAACAAGCAAGAGTAAATTTAAATTTTATAACATAATATGATTTTGTTTTAACAAAAATGTGTCTAGAAATAGAAATTATAGTATATATTCTCTGAAAAGATTTTTTAATTCGAAACGAAACTATGCGAATTCCACTTGAAGCCCAGCATTCCATGTTTGCCGTTTTTTAAGCCATGTTACACTAATTTGATTGAAGATAAGATCAAATTTTAAATACACGTTATATATTTATTTCAGTGTTTTTTCACATCGTACTGAAATATTAATCTCAAAGCAGACTTAAAACAAACACAAAAACTTATTTTTACATAATTTTTTTAAATATTTTCTAAAAATAGCAAAAGTTAATAATAAAAATATAAAAAAGATATTTAATGAAACACAACCATTTGTTTTCTGTTCACTATTTAATGGCATAAGGATTGTATAAATGTTGCCAGGACAAAATGGAATTTGTGCGTGGTAATAAATTTATATACAACGTAAATTTGAAAAATTTTCCAAAATTACTGCTCTTTTAATAATTGCTGTTCAATAAAAGAAATTATACTTAATATTTTCATAATCTGAAAATGTATTCCAGTTCAATAACTTCTCTTCGAAGGCGTCATGTGTTCTATTCTCCGTTCTTATTGACCAGTTTATAGAGTGCTACTCGGCCTTTGATGATGAAAAGCCGGCTAAATTCAATTACCGACCATAACGCTCAAATTGACGCAAAAGGAAACTCCCCCAAAGCGAGCTAAATATTTGCCATTTCAATGCAGAGGAGACGTTGGACAGAAATGTTTAATATAAGGAGCAAACACAAACCTTCATAGCGGGAATCGGTATTATACCTAAGGCCTAAAACTCGTAAAGGGAAGGCACACCATCTCGCCAAACCGCTCAACATATTTTATTGCTGTCCGTTCCCTCATTTATAAACCATAACCGTTTGAGAACTTTCGGACGTTCTGGCGTCTTAGGCAATTGACCCGCTTTGGGGGTTGATTTCATTCTCATTAAATGAGTTCCAAAAACTTTTTTCCTAAAAAATATTAAATTTCTTCGGCACAAGGGGGGAAAATATAGTAAAGAGCTTAATTCCTTTTCCTTTTTTTCACATTCGGTGTTTTAAAGGCCAGAACTCTTGATGACTTTTACTTTGTTTTGGAAGCGATCGTACTTAAAAACAAGAGTTTGGGAATATTTTTCAATTATGTTATCAACTATGTGATTAGTTTAATCATTTCAGACTATGTGAATGGCCTCTTTATTTACTGATGAAGTTCCAGTGCTGAAGGGGAATCGGAAAATTTTTCTCGTATTAATTTTCGTTTTATCGGTTTTCGATATCGGAGGACGTCAAATATGATGCTTTACTCTTATTATTTCCATTTATTCCTTGTTTAATATCTATAAATAAGTATTGATTTCCAATTTAAAAATGAACTTTAAATACTGGATATAATTTTGTAAAATCATGTGCAAATAGAAGGAACAAAAATATGTTTCAACCATACTTGACGGGATTTTCTTGTGTGTGTGTGTAAATACTTTCCTAAAATTTATTTTAAAGTGCATTTAAAAATCCTTGCAAAAATCACTAAAAGCATTATAAATTATCTATGTTAAAAATATCTTTATTTGTTGTAATTGATCCTTGTTATCCTTAAGTTTACATTTTAACCATTATTGTTTATTACCATTAAATTAATGAGACGTAATAATTGTACTTAAATATTAACATAATTGTAGGAGAAACACATTTGCACTTTTATACTTACACTAAAAACATGTTGAAGAGATTTTTACTAATATTTGTAATGATTTCTTATTTGCTAGTTGATAAAAACTAACCACTAATGCTTTAGTGAATAATATTTTCGGTCAGAAATGAATAAAAATATGTCAATTATAATTTAATAAAAGAATTAAAAGTTTGAGCAAGAATAGGTTCTACAGTGGTATGAAAATAATTATAACTTTTTGGGGTTTCTCTCTTTAAATATTAAATATAATTTGCAAGAGATTTTTCTTCGGTCTCAAAATTTAAATTCGGAGGAAAAATTACTCCTTTTTTTCTTGCCGTTGGTTCTGTATTCATTCTGGTTTTAGAATAAATTTTGTAGTTGTAATAAGCCCTTTAAATCTATTAAAGCAATCTAATTCTCAATAATAATTATTTTTTCTAAAATTAATTTAAAAATATTTTTATGTTAAAAAAATTTCGAACACACACACTTCTCTTAAGTTTTGAAAGCTGATTCATAATAAAGTTAACTTTATAATGTAATTATATTATACCTTAAAAATAGAGTTTTACATTTGACGCATATGTATTATTACATAATTTTTAATAAAAATTACAAAACATTCATGAACAAACTTTTTTTTTTTTTTAAGGAATTAATCATAGAAAATTATGAAGGAATTTTATAACGCGAATTTCTAATGCAATGACAAAAATTGTCAAAAATGTAACAGTATAAATATATATATATATATATATATATATATATATATATAAGTAAAAATATCTAATTATACATTCTAACACAAAAATATTTTTCGTAAGCTTATATATTTCAAATATATATATCCCCGCATATTACCAAGATGGAACAAATTAGTGCTCAGTTTGAATGGTAAAAATGGCATTATAATATAGAGATTTTTGTTAAAATAAAACGCAATTAACATTTTTTTCTTTGTAGTATAAAATATTTAGAAGAAACGTGTTTCAGCTTCCTTATTCTATTTACTTTGGAGAAAAACGTCATGTAAGAAATTCAATAACCGTGTTTCTGTTTATTGGAATCGTTTTATCACTTTCTTCTTTCTTATTTATTTCTACCATATTTATTTCTACTCACTGAAAAAAAAGGGGAGCCACTCCATATCTTTTGAATATATTCGCTTGCTTTTTATAATGAATCAATTATTTGCATTATGTATAAACAGTTTATAAGAGATTGTCATTTATTTATTAGTTCAGAATACAAATTTAGCATATTTAACTTTGTTTCCAATTTTTTTAAGTGATTATAAAACAAGTCTGATGTTTATTTTTTGTCTTATTTTGCTTTTCAATTGCATTTGAGAGTTTTTTATAGGTTCATAATTTTTGTTTGTCGTAAAGCAATAAATATAAACTTTAAATTGAAAAAATGAAAAAAAAATTACATGCTCAGTATTAACATTTCTTAAAAAAGCACCTAAAATTACACTAACTTTACTTTGCATACATCAGCAATGCAAAAATCAGTACATTAAAAAAACCTTATGTGTTTTTCACTTCCAAAAGGGTATCTTATATATATAATAAGGTAAAGAAAAATAATCTCACTCTTTAAATATAAATGTGTATACATCATTAAATTGAAAGTTAACCAAAATATTTCAATTTAAATTGTGTTTCAATAATGCGCACTTGACTTTTCAATCAAATATTATCTTTGGGACACGATGAATTATTTTTTCACACCTTCCCCCTATTCTTCCAAATAGCTCCCTGTTTAATTTAGTAGTAGTTTATTTTATTTTATCAAAGTAATTTACACAAAATAGTTTAACTATTTTAAAAGTATGTGGTATTTTCTCTGATTTGATTCCGCTTAAATTTACTCTTATTATATTCATTTAACACACTGCAATATACGACAGAGCTTCGGAAACAAATAATATTAGAGCATCAATTAATATTAATAAAATCAAAGCAATCATTTTTCTCCTTTTCTTAGTAGGTCCTGGATATGCCCCAAAATATGTTTTATTCTTAAGAGCCAATTAGAAATAGAGGTACTTAAAAAATATACCGTCGGCCAATTTAGCCGGACTAAAAGGCATTACCAGATCAAAAAAAATACCCGAATTCTGTCATCATTATTACTGTATTCGAATTTGTGCAGAAATACCTGCCACTATTGGTTGTAAAACATGGAATTCGCATTTATTTGATTACAGCGGGAAAAAGGGACATTTTATGACTTTTGAGGAGAAAACAGTTAAACCAGTGCTTCTCAAAGTTGCAATACTCGCGACCAAATATTCAATCATTATTTTCATCGCGCCCCCCCCCCATACAATAACAATGTACTGAATTCAATAATACTATACTTTGACGCTAAAACTACGATACGACTTTAACCTCTTAAGCACCCCAAGTGTATATAGTCTCGCTAAGCCAAAGCCTTTATTTCTCCAGACGTATCTATACGTCTTTCTGAAGTACGATTTTTTCTGTGCACTGCTATCCGTAAAATTATTCCAAGACTTTGGAATGCAATAAAAGGATCTTGAAAATGTTTGCGAAGGATTTACTTATTCCAGATTATTTTTGCTTCCTTATTCCTTCCCCCTCCCCCAAAACATCACATACGCGTACAAACGTAGAAAAGGGTTGGCATAGGGAAGCGAATCGCGAAACTTATGATCGGCAGTCAAGGTTTAATTATAAACCGTACAAAAATTATCAAGATAAGTGTTAATTTTTGTTATAAATTATATATATGACAAGCCCATGAGGTCAGTGGTAATTAATAAACTTGTTTTTAACTTAGAATTGTTAAAGTAATTATAAAATATATTGTGTAGCACTGATATATTTATAAGTGTAATATATCAGTGTAAATGTGTATTTTATTTTTTATTATGTCAGAATGTATTTTGTTTGTTTACTTTCAGTAAATTAATAATTTTTTTAAATAATCTTTTGTTCTCGACTTTTCAATAGGCTCGCGCCCCCCTTGTAGAGTTGTCAACCCCCCAAGGGGGCGCGCCCCACAGTTTGAGAAACACTGAGTTAAACTGAAAATTATAAAGGGCATTGTTTTTCTCTTCTATGATCAGTAGAAACTTTCACTATCTGTCAAAAGTAATATGTTCATAAAAAGGTTGTTCAAAATAAAGTATATTTCAGATTATTACTGTTAGAAATGATCATACAGATCATTTTATCAGTTTTTTTTAAAATGTTAAGGGAACCAGGACATGCTCGAAAGAGTAAAATGCCAAAATTAAGACCCTTTGTTTATGAGACATATATCATTTAAAATTTCCAATAGAGCTTAGATTTTTTATGTCTATAATAAAGATAATTTAATTATTCTTACAAAAATAACTTTTTACTCAAAAGTTTTTTTTACTACTTAATTTAAGTAATACATAATTTTTGAGAACTCGTAATATATACTTATGTTTAGGTACCATTTTTTAAACAAATATCCTTTTTTTATGCAAAATTTTTTTACACATATATAAAACAATACATAAAATACAGTGAAACCATTTTTTAGTAATATTTTAGTAAAGTTTCTTTAAAAAAATTATGAAACTTTGAAATTTGAAATTTTTTTATTTTTCTGCTTTTTTATGCATAAAACAATTTTTAAAAAATTAGGCACTATTTTAATAGAAAAAAAAGGTTCACTATATGCATAGGCACCTTGTATAGAAGTATAAAAAATCAGGAATCATACAGTGCAATAGTTTTTTTAAAATGTACCTAAATGCAAAAATATGCTTTTGAGAAAAAGTGAAAAAACTAAAAAAAAACAATATTTTCACATATTATACACTTAATTAGTATTTCCTTGCCTATTTTTATATGACTAATAATAATCCTTAACCATTTTCTAGAGTTACAAAAGTAATTTTAAATTCATATGTTTTCTTCCCTTTGTTTTAGTTAACATGAACATAATTTTCGAGATCTTGTAATACATATTTTCATGTATAGGTACCATTTCTTACAAAAATATTCTTTGTATATACAAAAATTTACAAATATATATAAAGTAACATATTAAACATAATGAATCTGTTTTTTAAATAATTATATTTATATAATTGCATAATTTCTTAAAAATAATCATAAAACCTTAAAATTATGAAAATCTTAATTTTCTTTTTTTTACATATAAAATCAATTTTCAAAAATTAGACACATACTAAAAGATATTTTGTTCACTGTATGCACATGTATCCTGTTTAGATATATAAAAGGTTTCAAACAATATGCTACAATAGTTTTTTAAAATGTACCTAAATTTAAAAAAATATTAAACATTCGAGAAAAAAATATAATAAAACTTAACAAAAAAATTTCTCCTTACATTATAGATTTGATTAATATTTCCCTGCTTGGTATTCATTTTCTTCATCTAAATTCTGTTTATCCATTTTCCTTTTTAAAGACCTTTTATTTCTGGCTTCCAACGTATACGTTCAGCCTCAAAAATTCGTTTGTTATCAATAATAAGTAAGGCACGTTCCGTGTTGTATCCTGGTTTAATGCCCAGAGCTTCAAAGACTTTTATCCTACTTACATATCCATCGTTAAAACAAATTACAGCATCCATAACTCCAAATTTCAAAGTTTCAATGCCAACAAAAACTGTTTTAGGAATTCGCTCCCAAATACATTTGAAAACTTTCAATTTTGTGTTCTTCCATGAAGGCACTTTTTCAATAAGTCCTTCTCTGTGAGATCCCGAAACACTGACTCAGCAATATAAAATTCCCCGTAACAATGCTACGGTTATAACCGCACCAGCTATCCTCACCAAGAGGACACAAAGCGTGTTGAGGATTATCCCTCAGTACTTAGTTTATGAAAATAAATAGCCCATGGCTCTTTTCATGTCCTCCACAGATGACAAATTTTTACGGATTGCTAGCCCATAATAATGTTGGATTGAGTCCACTTGAAGCGTTAGCCGTCCACGTCCCGAAATATTTTTTCCCATCTGATAGCTAATGCCTTTGCTCATTTTTAGAATGTTTCTCAGCCTTGTGCCCATACGCTTTTGCACGCGAACTCTGTGTATATACTTCAATTTTTTCTATCACTAACATGCTTTTCGTGATGTTTCAGCATGATATACTTAATACCCCCGACATTCCATCGCCACTGAATCTTCTTTTTTGCTTCCTTCTTCACTTTTTGTGACTTTAAAGTCGATAACTCTCATTAACATAAATCACGGATCTTCCACAGCCACAGCTATATTTGAATTGGTTTTATAATTATATTGTTTTTACAGCGATTAAACTTTGCAGGTGGTGGATTTTACCCAGCTAGATGATTAGTAAGAATCATGAATAGAACACTACATTTTGCACAATACAAAACTATCTCAAATATTTAACAATAAATATTGTAAACACCTATTTTCTATATCAGAAGTTTCACAGATTGAAATTAAATATTTTTCTGGTACGGTTTTGAATGTATTTACTAAGATCTTCATCGCTAGTAGTTGTATGCCACAAGAAACTTCGGAAGAAAATGGACAAAACATTTGTACAAATGGTTAAAACATTCAAACGAAAAAAAACAATATAAAACACTAAAAAAGTGTATCGTTTTTATTTTCGATTTTGTAAGTTTTCTAACTCAACAGATAGCTTTAAGTTTAGCTTTTTGATTCAAAGGATTATTTTCTGTGCTTTACTGTTTCCAATTTTTTTTCGATAGGAATGGTTTTCCCTTATGTCTGGTTTTTTTATTCTTTTTCTCATTAACTTGGATAAATAAATTATATACAGAGTGACGTTTCTTTATAAATTTAACAATAAATATTGAAACAAACGGAATGATGTATAGATGTACATTCTATCCCTGTTATTTCAACGAACAATTGCAGGATGCTGTTTCCTGTTTCCAATTTTTCGATAGGAATGACAACTTGAAAGTATCTGGATGATGATCTATTTATCAACGAACAATTGCAGCTCTGGAGATAAACACATAGTTTCCTTAGATTCCAGAAGCATTTAGTTTTTTAGGTAAACAGAGGAATTCATCCACCTTTTATAGAAGATGAGTCGCTGGTCCATGTGGACAATGAATCTGTTTCTAGAGTTAAATTGTTATTTTTGTGTTTCTTTAAGAATAACTGGAATGGAATCTTATGTTTCAAAATGGATTCTTATGTCTTATAACAATGTCTAAACTTTTATATTTATTTATTTAATTCTCTCATATAACATGAAATGAATTTCTTTAGAGGTGTGAAGTAATAATAAATTCTTAGAGGATTGCTTAGTTCGATATTGTTGTCTAACGTATAAATAAAGTGTTTTGTATTGTGTTTTGGATTTAATAATTTATGTAGTGTTTTAACTTTTAAAGTGCATCTTTCAGGTATTCAGAGATGTATAATATTTCATCTGGTATACATCAAAAGAATTCTAGAGCACAGATATGGATTTAATAATGGATGTATAACTTAATCACAAATTTACTCCAATTTAACAAAATTAGCACTTTACATGTTGTACATACTTATTCACTTTTACAAAGTCTCATATTATTATTAAAAATTAAAATCAATGTAAGAGCAATTAATTATCATTCTTAAAATTCCTACTTAGGATATTATTAAATATAGTTAGATGATAATATTTTAAATGCTCTTTCAGGATTCATAAGACTAACAATGAGGAGCTAAGAAGACTGAAATTTGTCGCCCAAAACCAGCCATTATTACTTTATTAATAGATCATTAATATTTGAAACACAATTATATATATATATATATATATATATACATAAACTATATTTATATTTGTTGATTCTTTGAATAAAATAATATGATTTGGGAAAAGTTTGAAACATTTAGCTAGAAATAAATTTATCAAATTATTTCTTGCATTTTGAAGTAATCTTAAATATATTTTTGAATAAAATATTTCTTACATCCAACGTTAAATATTTTGTATTTTTAAAAATACAGAAGAAAACTGAAACTATACAAATAGAGATGCGTGTTTTTCACATAATAGGATATATAATAACATAGAAATTTGGAACTTATTCTTGAATTAATATGCTTCGTATAAAACTTTAATTCCTTTTTTATTGTGAATTATCTTCTCACTCTTCTGCAGATGCATTTCTATTATGTAATTTAAATGAGCATGTTTTTCAAAAATAACTTCTTCGTATCACAATCACCACTTTCCCTTGCAAACGTGTCTTCGTGGAATGGTTGCTGTTTCCCATCACGATCTTACCTTATATATGTTCAACTCTCTGCCTTATGATATGATCGTAATGTAAAACTTATATTGAAAGATGCTGTATAAAATGAAAATGCAAACTGTTTCATTGCTTTCATACAATATAATAAAATATTACGCTGCTTCAAAATGTATAGTTTTCAGCAATTTTTTTCAGAAATTTTACATTGATTATGAATCAAAGATTACAAAATAGAGGAATTGGTATGCTTCAGAACTTCAGGATGGTTCACTGTAATGAATCAATAATGCTGATGATTATTAAAATTGATAAATTAAGTGCAATGATATGTTATTTTACATCACTGATTTATTATTTTAAAACTGATTTATTACATTAAAAAGAGAGGTAAAGTTATTACTTTCCTTAATAATTATTTTTCAATAGTGTTTATTTTTACATTTTTCAGCATGTTTTATTTCTTGCAGATTAGCCACGAAATATACATTTGGCTTATGAAATTTTTATTCATAATAAAACTCCCTTTTGTTTTAAGAATTACACAAGAATCATAACTGACCAGAAAGCAGCAAACTATTATTTTAATTTACTTCTAAAAAGTTATGAGACTAGATCTTAGAGGCATGAGAGGCAATATTACTCAAGGAATTTGTGATTTCTATTTTTAGCTTAATTTGAAAATACAGTAACATAAAAATCACACATGGGTGAAGTAAGGCTTTTTGAATTTGTTTTTTTTTTACCATATTTGTAATAATGATTCCTATATAATATTTGTTTAACGTTTCGCAAGATATTCCTGACATGCGCGGTATTTCTTATTTGTTTGGTTTTAATTCTTTTTGGTAGAGTTAATCTTTAGAAGGTTTGAGACCGGAATAATTTGTTGTTCATTAAGTTCGCGATTTCTTTCCAGAAAACTAAGTGTAGGTTGTAATCACCTCGTATTGTAACAATGTGCTTTTCTCAGTAATTTAATAGTGTGACTCCAGCGGAAATAGTCTTTGTATTTCTTCAGAGTGCAACGTTAACAAATTATCAATCTATCAAAAGTAAATGCCAATAGAAACCTTTTTTTCATTCTTCTTTGAAACTTTAATTGATTAAAAAAGTTCATGAATGACTACATGATACAATTCGAGAGGAATAAAAAAATGTAACTTTCCTTAAAATTCCCAAGAAACTGGCACAGAAAAATTGATACTAATTATTTACAATCTGTCATACAATTTCTTTTACAAAGTGTTTTTGATGTGAATGGCAAAGGCTGGTGATTTTTATGATGAGAAAAACAAGTTCGAGTCTTGATTTTCCTAAAGACGGGCCGGGATAAATAACGGAGGCTGTTAAAAAAATTATTACGATTCTTAATATTTCTTTTTATATTGCAAACATAAGCATCATAGACACACACACGATACCCTACACTATAAAAGAAACAAACAATTCATATAGTTACATTTAATGCAATTTTTGGCATTACACACACATATCATCCACTAAATTTTCAAAGTGAGGCATATAAGATGATATTCCCAAATCTTTTAACATCTTCGAGATTACCATCGTTAAGTAGTGATCTGATTGTGAATTTAATTGTGTTGATTGTTGAAAACAACGGTTCACACAAATATTTCGAAACGAAACAGGATTTTAATTTTAGGGTGAGAAACCTAAAATAAAAACTAGACAGTTTTAAATCTTAAATCGCTGAGAAAATTCTTAATGTGCAACAGATTCAATAGAAGGGTCTTTAATGACAATTACAACTGATAAGACAAAACAGCGTTCCCAGTACTAGTAGTAACAAAACAGTTTTGACAGTACAATAATTTTACGGCGTATATTTTATTTTTAAAAGTATGGTGAATCTCGTGGCCACACAAAAAATCGCGGTGGGCAGCGGATTGGCCACGTTGATATTAATATAGTATGTAGCGGACATTCGCGGGAACATTGGCGCACATGGGTACAGGTTTAAGAACCCCTGCTGTAACACATTTAATAGAGCTAAGACTCACAACCCTCGCTTGAAGGTGAAGACAGGAAGTCAGATGTCTGTATTGTCACTAGATTCTACTTCAAAATTGCGCAGATCTAGTAACAATGGATTATCCGTGTGATCTATTCTCTCTAACTCGGAGTTTCTTCCGTCAGACAATATGGGTGCTTTAAGCTAGAAAAATGCTTCCATACAAATTTGATCGTCACTACCGAAGAGTATATAAATAATCAGTGCGTAAGATCATATAATAGGGAAGATTATAGAGAAAAGTGGATGTTGTGGACAATGTCGGCACATTAATCAGTGGCTGAATTATCGTTTCGTAGCTACTTGAAAGTTACAAGGTCTTGGAGGATTTTTCTTTGACATGTTTGAGAGGTTGCATCACATTGATATTGTCACCTAATAAATTTTACCCAAAGCTTAATCTCGCCCACATATTGCGTAATAATTTCTAACGTTTTAATTAATACAAAATTAAATTATTGAAAACGCCTTTTTATAACCGCTTCGCGTGTCCGATTTAATGGCGTCTCCATCCATGCTACGTTCGGATCCCTCCGGTAACCCCAACGATCAGCGAAATCTCCACATCAACCAACATGAGGAGGAGGTACCACGACAACCTTTAAAACTTTTCTTACTCTTGTACTACTTTAATAATACCTTTTGTTTCGGTAGGATGACGTTTATGCAAAGCAAACAACTGCTTGAAACCTGAAACATCTGGTCAGTGAAGATTAGTGGACTCTGTTTGCCATGTTTGGTAAATATAGTCATGGACAAAAAAATTAGACCACCAAGAAATAATTGTGGGATCGTAACGAAACTCAGCATGAAGGTACATGTCGGTGAGATATGCAAATGATTAGAAATGCAGCGTGATTGCGCATTACGTATAGCCGGTAAAGGGTGTTTAACGTCGTTCTCCGTGGAGAATAAAACAGGTAACCAAAACTTCTTTGAGTGTGCTGAATCGCTTCCAAGAGCTGAGATAGACATGCCATTACGCCGTTTTCGAAGACAATAGGAGCAGCTGTCGCAGTTTGAGAGAGGGAGAATCATCGGCATGATGGAAATTGGGTGGTCAGCTGGGCGAGTAGCTTGTCAATTAGGGCGCTCTGATTGTGTTGTGAGGAGGTGTTGGGACCAGTGGATCCGAGAGATGTCATTTACACGAAGACCAGGCTCAGGATACCCTCGACAGATTAGTCGTCGAGAAGACTGCCCCATCGTAAGAAATGTACGCGTACAGCCAACTGCTTCATCAGCCGCCATCCAGGCACAGGTAGCACCTTCATTAGGGGCCCCTGTGTCTTCTCGAACCATACGAAGGCGCTTGGCTGATGGACATTTGGGATCGTGGTGCCCATTACGTGTGCTGCCCTTGACGTTCACCCATCGACACTTACGTTTGGAGTGGTGCCGTTCACGAGGAAAGTGGACTGCAGCGGAATGGAACCAGGTCGTCTTTAGCGACGAATCCAGATGCAATCTCAGCAGTGATGACAATCGTGTTCGTGTGTGGAGACCCCGTGGTGAACGCCTCAATCCTGCCTTTGCTTTACAGCGCCTCACCACTCCCACAGCTGGTGTGATGGTATGGGGTGCCATTGTCTACAATACACGATCCCCCCTAGTATTGATCCGTGGCACCACGACAGCCCAGATGTATGTGCATGACATCCTACAACCACATGTGTTGCCCCTCATGCAACGGCTCCCAGGACCCATTTTTCATCAAAACAATGCTCAGCCTCACACGGCAAGGTTGTCACAAGACTGTCTCTGCACTGTTACTACCCTTCCTTGGCCTGCCTGATCCCCATATTTGTCTCCAATCGAGCATATCTGGTATTATTTGGGACTGCGAGTTGGGCATGCCATGAGTTTGAATGAACTAGAGGCAAGGTTTACAGCAAATATGGAACGAAATGTCTCAAGACATCATTCAGAACTTGTATGCCTGGATGCCCGATCGTATCGCATCATGCATTCGCGCTAGAGGGGGTTCAACAAGGTATTAAATCCTACGTTCTTTTGCACTTTTCTCTGAAATAAACTATCCTTTTTTCTTTGATTTTCTAATCATTTTCTTATATCAAAGTAGTCATTACGTATGTAAAATTTCGTTTCATTTTGACGATTTCTTCTTGGTGCGCTGATTTTTTGTCCATGAGTGTAGTAATAAAGAAGATTTGGGTAGTGAAGTATTTTGCTCGATGGAGAAGAATTTTTATTATGTGATCAAACAATTTCATTTATCAAAAACTACCTTCAATATTTACTCAGTTCAGGAATTGAATTTCAAAGATTTTAATTTTGAATACTGTTTACACAAAATTCTTCAGTGCAAGTAGAGAAATAGAGTCAACCTTTTCTCTTAATTGTAATTCAAGTTTTTACAAAGTCAGACAGCTATCGTATTACTTTCATGTTATGTGTTAATGTTAGCATAAAATCAAGCAACACAAAATGTCAATAATCTAGTATTTCTTTTGAACAATGTTAGGACAAAAAGCTATATGATTTTATAAACAGCTTAAGAAAATGGTATTCGAGTAGATAATATAAGGCGTTTTCGTAAATCATTCAACCTTTTTAAGTCCTGTTTTCTCTAAAACTTCGTCTCGGAGAGGATCTGATACAAGTTAATTCTGTAGGGTTGTAAAGTCCTCAAGTTGGCGTAGGTACGCTGTAGAGAGTGAGATGAAAACTTATAATCCGATTACGTCATATTGATCATATTTCATAGATCTTACAGATCTTGTATTAATCCCTTGCGTAACAGACTACGCTTTCTTGTATTCCCCAAAATCCCAGATTTCTAGGAATACTGACTGTGACGTTGCATATCACTTTCATTCTTTCTTTTGATACCGATTCAGGCAGTCATGTGCTGGCGTTTCGTTTCGCTGTCTTAAGTTTGTATAACTATTTTTGTTTTTTATTTTTACTTTTTCTTGCCAGTAAGATATCATCGTTGGATTTAAGCGAAAGTGATACTGAATGAGAATATTTCCCTGAAACCGGGGGATACGAAAGTCACTCTGATACGGATTTATCTATTTGGGTGAAGAGATGAAAAAATGAAACACAAAAATGACAATGCACTTATATAATGCATGCGGAAATCTTTTTGTTCCAAGAAACTTTTTGAGTAATTTCACAAAGATTTGTTAATTTTAGTTCTAATTTTCTTGTTGTTTTTTTTTAAATTTTTGTAACCCAGATATTTTGTTACTTAAAGTGACTGCCTACCTTCGAACCCAATATTTTTATAAAAACAAATTTTTGAAACTGAGTGCTTTTAGGAAGAAAAAAAAATAGGTAAATAAATAATTTTTTTTAAATAGATGTATTTACTTATGTATTTACTTTTTATTATTATTGTACTTTTAGTAAATTGGTTGTTTTCAAGGAAATTATACCAAATTTTTTACTAAAACGGGTAACACTGTATAAAAATTTATAATACAATTATCATAATTTTCTTTATACACAACATACATATATATTATAGTGCTCTTCAAAATTAACCAAAATCTAAGAGAAATATTAAAATACAAAAACTTACAAACAAGTATATAAAATAATATGAACATTTTGATATTTTTAAAGTTTTTTCTTTATAAAAACTACCCTAAATGAAAAAATATTTAACCTTCAGCAAAACTTATGGTACAGTTTATGAAAAATAGTATAATAAACATTCCAACAAAATTTCAAAACACTATCCGGTTTGGTTCTGAAGATATCATGTATCTGGTAAAGAGTTTCTTTCCAAAAAAAAAATTTTGTGAAAAACTCATTTAAAGTTTTATCTTACCGCCCTTTTGCATAACGTGTGATGTTTTTTAAAATCACTATAACTTTATTTCTATTTCGCGTAAAAGAAAAAGAAAAACTGTTTTGGAAAGAAAAATGTTCAAACTATAAGATTTTGAAATAAAAAGAAAGCCATTTTTGTAGACGAAAAACGACATTTTCAAGGTAGGCAGTCATCTTAACTTTTGTAATTTTATACAATCCCAATAAAACAAAACATACCTTTTAATGTTTCCGGTGCTGGTTACTCTGGTAGTACATCTAAATAAGTCATATATCCACATGAGGCTACAATGGTGTTTTACTCTATACATACATCCACTAATGGTTACATGGTATGCAAGGGGTTAAGTAGAAATAAGCAGACAAAAAAACACTCAATAAAAAACAAATAAACTTGCTCTTGTAAGCATTTATCCGTGCATTTTGAAATAAACACGCTTTTTCATTCTTATACATCTCTAACTCATTCTCTTCGGAAAAAAAACTAAAAATAGACAATTTCTTTTCTTTTAATTTTAAAGTGAAATATACTCTATTATACTGGTAGCATAATTTCAAATGTATGATTGAACATACTCTTGCTAAATTTATTTTTTAAAGTTTTTTAAAACTAACTATATTGAAGTTTTCCATTAATATCGGCTTTTTCTGTTTACACTTGATGTTCTAACAACAGTAGAAAGTCGTTTATATAAATCAATTGGGACCGGATACCGTTAAGATACGCGATTGTTCGGATAACCGAAAACCGAATGTGATCCATGCAGTATATGAAACCGGACACTATACGAATTTTTAAAATCATCACATGCGGGAAACGTGCTTGAAGAAAAAGCAAAATAGGTGCAAAATGTCGCAATTTTACCTTTATTGTGGAAAATAATCGCTTATTTTTCGCTGCAAGGTCTCTGATTCTCTTGAGCAGTATTAGATGAGTAGAACAGCACTCTGTTATTCGTACCACTCCATAGTTGTCTCTAACGCAGAAAACACGCCAGCAATTTTTTCTTTTCTTCGAGCCATCTTCCGAATCAAGTCTTTACGCAAAATTTAAAATGGCTTTTCGGCATTTTTTTTTTTGTCAGAAATTGTAGACTTTCCAACATTATAAAACTGTGCTAGAGACGTTCCACTTTCTCCCTTCACAAGACGGTTCAATATTTCAAGTTTTGTGTCTATGTTCCAGAAGTTGCACTTCCGTTTTCAACTTGAAGCCATAGCAGTTCACAATTCAACAAAACAGCACTTATACACCCCCTCACTTGGAAAAAAACTGACCTAATATTCCGCGCAGATGTTTACTAAATCACACACACAACTTTAATTCCCCAAATATTCCTGACCTTGTGTTTTCCCATCACTTTTGGCCTCACGCGAAACAATTGTTGAGCATTGCACTTTTCGAAAACATATTCATACATAGTACATGTAGTTGACAAGAAAAACTGGTTCGGATGTATTTGAGGTTTCGGATAATAAACGTTCGTATAAAAACGACGTTCTACTGTATTTTCAAGATGCGACACAAGAAAACAAGATCAAGTGTGTAGCTTGAAAAAAGAGTGGAGTTGGCAACAACTGTTTGGGTGACATCATCCCATACACCCCTCTATCCATGTGGCCAGTTTCGCCTTAATGGATCACGCCAATTGGGAGTACTATGTCATTGAATGAACACGTGCAAGTGCACTCTGACTGAAAAATGTCGAATCAACATCAAATTTCTTATGTATAACTTAAGAAATTAGCCACGAAAACATTTCAAATATTAACCGAGGCTTATGGAGATGAAACTTTACCTAATGCATAGGTGTTTGAATGGTATAAGTGGTTTTCAGGGGGGAAAGGTCAGTGTGGAAGATGATGAAACTGCTGGGCGTCCAAAGTAAGAGATTACAAATTAAAATATTGCCAAAATTCATGATATGAGTGGGTTCCCACTCACATCAGTAGTTAGACTATTAATAAACACTAATACATTCAAGTACTAAAAAGACTTCGTGAAAAATTATGGAAAAAAGGACAAGATTGGGGAGTTATGAATGGCTGTTGCACCAGGACAATTCACTCGCTCAAACGGCCCCATCTGTCAAACAGTTTCTGGCCAGCAACAGTTTATTCCCATTCGACTTTTTTTACTTCTACAATTAAATCTTGCCTAAAGGGAACCCATTTACCTAAGTTGAAGAGGTTCAGACAAAAACGGAGAATCTCCTGAAGGACCTTCCAAACACCTCTCGTTCCAGAACTGTTACCAACAATGACAGCACCGAATGGAGAAGTGTGTGATTCCTGAAGGGAACTACTTTGAAGGTGATACTGTTACAGAGAACTGATTCTATAAGTACAATGATTTATTGTGAACCTGTCTCGAGTTTTTTTTGAGTGTGTGTAACACCTCGTAATATAATAATCTAGTTTTGTTCCACTTAATGTGTGCAAAGCATTCATTCAATTAATTAAAATAAGGCTTTAATTATAATGATTTTTTTAACAAAAATTATCTTTTTTAACCCCATATAACGGACATATTAATTAAATCAGAATAACATTAATATAGGATTAAATATGATAAAGAATTTGAGTATTAAATCAATACAGTAGCAAACTGGTTTTATTTTTAAAATAAAGCAGAAAATGAGAAGGTTAAAAAACCTTATTTTTATAATGTGCAGTACTATTATTTCGCCAGAATTGGAATTCCGCAATAACTACGTAGAACGAATATCAAATGCTTTGAGTCTAGGTTTTAAAAACTTCCAGTGTGTGTTTCGAAATATTTCGTTATCTCCAGCAGCATCTTTTCAATCCGTTCAAAACTATTTTTCTCAAGAAACGTTTTAATTAAATTTTTTTTCGAAAGTTTAGTTTAATTAAAGTAAGATACGGGCTGAGTTTTTTTTTACTGTTCTATTATTTCTCTCTCTCATCTTCCAGGTTAATTCTTGAAAGAAAAGGAACTGCAATTATTCTCCACGCTAAAAGAGAAAGACTAGCGATTAAAATTTTAAAGCTTTCGCTTAGAAATTCTATAGCTTCTCTATTGTTGTCTTCCTCGCATTTAATAACTTGGTTATTTTTTTTCTACTCCAATGAGTTTAAAACTACCTACCATTGCATATTTTTTTTATATTCTCCTCCAAAACAGTTATTATTTTTATCGTAAAAAATTTATATATTTTGACAGGGCTCCTTTGTCATGAAAGATATTAATTGCTTTGAGATAATTTTTCTTATTTTAAAAAAACAAGACATTTTACAAGCAAGCTTAAAAATAAAAATGCAATTTAAGATAATTAAATGTTTTTACTATATAGTATGAACAACAATAACAACAGCATAATAGGCAGCTCGTGTAATTAAAACTAAATTAAATTTCAGAAATCATCAGATTTTTTTCCTTTATGGATACAGCTAATAATTATTTTTATGTAATACTAACAGCAAAAAAATCTTAATACTTTGCTTATTTGGTACTACTAATTCCTTAAAAATAAGTTTTAATCAACAAACCTCTCTTTCATTATGCAGTTTAGAGTATAAATAAAACTGTGTAGTGAATTTTAAATAAAGGTAAATTGGTACTTGATTGATCTGATGTGTCAATCATGTGTATTTAATATTTTGCCCTTTTACATTAGCTATGTTCTTTAAGGTATTCGACTACGTTCGAAACCGTGATTTTCAAAAGCACTAAATGGATCATTTTCATGATATTTAGTGTCGCTTAGATTAGAATATATGCATAAAATTGTTTTAAGGACATTTTGACAAAAAAATTATTTAAATACAATATTTTGGCAAAAAATTAACTTAGAATAATCTTTTTTCCAAATGTTCTCCTTTTGTGAAAAATGCTTCTATTAGAATAATATTTTGCCTCAGACATCTGTTCTGAAGCTAAACCAGAATTTTGAAATATATAACCTAGAAATGGGTTTATTCATATTTTACGACAACAGAGGGGAGCAATTTTAAGAAAAAAACGCGAATAATTCTTGCAATTGGTGGTAACTCTGAAAATAATGCGAATTTTTCAAAAATTTTAGTTGAGCCTCTGTAGAGAGGTCTGAGCTATATACAGGCAAAATATTATTATAATAGAACCATTTTTCACAAAAGGAGAACATTGGGAAAAAAGATTATTCCAAGTTAATTTTTTGCCAAAATATTATATTTAAATAAATTTTTTCGTCAAAATGTCCTTAAAACATTTTTATGCATGTATTCTAATCTGAGTGACACTAAATATCATGAAAATTATCCATTTATGCGCTTTTTTAAAATAACGGTCCCGAACGTAGTCGGATACCTTAAAGAATTTTATTTAGTTAATTTGAGCTAGTTTTAATATTTTTTTTAATTTGTAAGATTTAATTAATTAATTGTGTAGACTATTTTCATTAAGAAAATTTCGACTGAAAGAAGGATGGGCGGAGCAAAGGAGTTTATGTAATTTTTTATACGAGTATCATTGTTACAAAATAAATACCGTATTGACTCGAATCTAAGCTGACATTGATTCTAATACGCACACACTTCAATTTTCTACGTATTTTTGAGAAAAAATAAAAAACCGTGTTAAAGGTTCATCGGTATCCGATGCGAATTAAAAATAAATTTAATAAGAAATAGTAAGTAAATTAATTTATTTTTCCAGTGTTAAAAACTTTCAGATACATACATGAACCCATAATTTCTCTAACAGTCGGTATCATGTTTCGAAAATGATTCGTCACATCCATTGTTCCAGCTGACTTCGGAATTGGTGCAGGTATCGCCATTTATCCACACGATGTTGTCTTCCATGCCACCCAATACATTTGTTATGCAATTTCTTTAAAAAAAAAGAATGTATTATAGAAGAATATAAAAAAGGGAAGAATATAAAGACTGGTGAACATTTACAAGCAAAAGTTATTTTATTTTGATTACGCCATCAATATATATATATATATATATATATATATATATATATATATATATACATGTCAAAATTTCAGTCGACGCTGCTTCGTTTCCGTTTTCTTCTGCAAATAAAATTGCCTCCCTTTTCAGACTTGCGTCATAGTGAACTCGCCTTAATGCTATTACCGATATCCTTGATGTTTATGTGATTAAAAGAAAGTGTATACAATTTTTTTTCTAAATACTAGCAGTGAGTGAATATTAACGTCACATTGTTCAGCTACACGAGGGCTTTTGGCGACGGACCACGTAATTTTGAACCATGATCAAGTGACGTGGACGACACCTGAGCTGTCACCCCCTCTCCTAACTACCACACCACAGCAACGGGAGGACGTTTCAGCTCTCGACAGATTTAACGTGCATCGCTGCCCTACGTGGCGGGTCTTTAGTGGTACTGGGTTCGAACTCATAACATGTATGCCATGGTTCAATACCTTGACCACTGGGCTACCGCAGCCCTCTAAATACGAGCAGACAACGATGTTTAGGATAAAGTGATTAATGGATATAAACTGCAGAATGAGCTAAGTCATCGCTGCAAGTAGCCGTAATGGACGGTTACATTTTTCCTTTTGGAAAGAGTGAAAATAGAATTTCTTCCAGCCAACAGATGTTTTGCCTTCGATTCTAAGCCACAATCGAATTTCAGTAGCATTAACAAGGCACATTAATAGTGCGGCTATAGCACATTAATAGCGGCTATACTATTTATAACTGATTCGAGTAAATTCGGTAACTATTAGTTGTAATTTCTGTTAATTCCGATGCTGAAGTAGCAATTAATTCAAATAACTTTAGCTTAAACTGAATTGTCATTTATTAATTCTTACTTGTTTCATTGAATTCTTTGATATTTTTTACATTCCCCCTCTCCCTTAAAGTTACAACTAACGTACTATCGGAAGATTTTTGTAGCATAACAAATCACATATCTTATTCCAAGTTATCCGCATTATCTGATACCCATTGCACAGGAGAGAGATAATTCTTAGTTAAATAACAAATAACAGTTTTTTCGTGATCAAAATACTTCTATAAAATTGTATAAATAAATTTTCTTTATTGAAAATTTATTATTACAACGAACAATGGGGTAAATTGTGGTAGAAAACCAAACAGTTATTTTTGTGAATACTATGGCAGCGGATGTGCTCAAATCTACCTAAATACCTTCAAATGAGAGTGTGCGAAAATTGTATTAATGCCACACTATATAGCAACGCGAGCGCTATTGAGGATAAACCCCGTTATTTTGAACTTTAGTCTAGGGACGAGGACGACACCTGAGATCCCTCCCTCCCCTAACTACCACACCAACGAGAGGACATTGAACCTCGATAGATAAAGCATGCACTGTCCCCTTCTACTCGGCGGGTCTTCAGGGGCACCTGGATTCGAACACGCGATACTCCGGCCACAAGTTTGTGACCAGAACCCCTTAGCAACCACCGCCACAAGGACCTTCGAGAGGAGTAACGGGGACTAATGCACATTAAAAAAAGGAATCATATCATTTACTTGATATTGGTGGAAAAATAAGAGTATTGAAATGTTTGATCAGATGTTTGTGTTTGTTATTTGGGAACTGACTACAACTTGAAGTATGAGGTTCATTAGCAATCTCCAGGGTTTTGCTCTCTGTGACGTAAATAAGATTTGACTGAATAATCCACAGGAAGGAATTGTGATACACCTTGTGATTAAATCCGATAGTTGCCTAAGTGGCAATGCTCAATCCTGAATCAAGTGAAAAACACCTTGTGAAAAATAGAATCTGCTGCGGCGCTCTATAAATAAAACCAATTCTCAAAAGCCTTGTATTAGGTGCATCCGATTTACAGAGAGTCAGTAACTTGGTGCGTCGGTCGTCACAAATTTTAAATTTTGAACCAATGACACTCTACAACTATGCAAGAACTACGACTATTGAAACTCTTAATTTTAAAATATGGTAAAGTGACAAAGATGGAGCTTGCCAATTATAACCGTACCAAATAATAGACCAATTAACCTTAGACTATGTCCCTCGTAATTTTGAGCCAAGGTCAAATAACAAGCTCGACACTTGAACGAACTGCTCACTCTCCCCATCCATGCCATGCCAATGTGAAAACTTCGATCCTTAATAAATTTAATGCTCATCAACCTCTAGGATGGAAGGGTTTTTGTAGAGTTCAGAGAACATTATAATATGTTTGGAACCCTTACTCTCAGTTCATCATCAGATACGGTTACTGACAATTCACATTCCAGCTTTCTTTTAAATAAGAACCCTTTCACTGGCCCAAGCAGCACAGACTATAAAAGGAATCTTATCTTTCTATGAATCGTGAGTGGTTTGATAATACTTCAAATTGTGACGAATCTGTACGGAACCTTTCCACTAATCTTCTTAGGCGTCTTTTGGGGAATATAAATTCGCGTTTATTTCCAATCAACTCCAAAAAGATGTACGGGATATTTAAATTAGATAAGGTATTTAAGTCGAGCGTTGCGAGATAGCAAGAGAGATGATGGTAGGCTATTGAGCCAGTAACTTTAAACGCATTACTAGCAGAATCAAGGAGATTAGATTTGTGAAGACGTCGTGCTGCGAGACCTACCAGAAAGCTGATATAAGCCAGTGGTAAATATAATTTACGTACGCTTAAAATAAGCGTCAGTTTAAGCGACTTAGTTAAAGTTAATGAAAGTTAAGAATTCGAATACGTGTATTTCTCGGATCTCCTATTTCGGTAAACCTTACTTGAGCTTGAGCTTGATTATTAATTAATTGCATTCTTAGTAATTCAATTTAATATAAAGGCAAATCTCTTTAAGTGACGTAACATTATCTTATTATATGTTATCAGAGATTTTTTTGAGAAAATTATAATAAATAAATATTATTATTATTCAAAATGGCTCTTAGTGGTTCTTTGCCTCAAATTAATCTTGGTGTTCAAGGTGTGACCCAGGGGGGTCATCACAGTGGCGCCCAACTAGTAATTCCCTAGTTTAGAGTCGGATCTAATTTTCGAATCATCCCTGAGCAGTATTTTTCGGGCGTGGAGAATGTGGTTGAATTTTTGGAAAATATGGATAATAACTTAACATATTACGAGATACCCACACAACTCGATTGTGCATATTTAAAGGATCATCTCACAGGACGGGCACTAGATTGGTTTGAGGCTCTAGGTTATAGGGTTGTTAAAGACAAGGCGACGGATTACGTGCACTTAAAGCAAGCGTTGCCAGAACAGTTCCCCGTGGTTAGAAATAGGTCGGAGCTAGAAACGCGTTTCTATTCATCCTCTCAAAAGCATAACCAAAAACCGTCTGATTTTGTGTATGATTTGTTGAAGATTCACAAAATCTTAAAACTCGAAATGACGGAGGAAAAATTTATCTATCATATTATTAGTAGGTTAGAACCTCAGATTTTGGATTATGTAGAGGTTAGGAATCCGCAAACCACATCTAACCTCCTACAAATTATTGATAAGTATAAGGAACGGTTTCTAAATAGAAAGATCAGAGGTTCGAGTTGTGAATCCTGAGATATAAAACCAAACGAGAACAATCGTTTCCCTAACTGGAATCGACAGGAAAGTTGGAGGGAAACGAGAGGTAACAATAGATACGCGGACAATAGTAGACCACGGAGAGAGTTCAATAGATTTGAGAGTCAAGGTGTTGCGGATAATCAGAGATTCGATGGTCGACGCCGAGGTGGTCAATCGGATCATCGATTCCACAATCAAGGCGGTCGACAAGGTGGTTCGAGGAACAGTGCTTTCAGGGGTCAGAATGATCGAAACAGATATTTAAACTTTTAAGCGATCGATGCGAGTATGGGGGTGATCGATCGCGATGTACGGAAAATCATCCAGATACAGAACACCAAACTATTAGGGTATCCTCATAACGAATGACTCCAGTAGATTTACCGTATGTCCCTATTCTTTTAAATGAGACATTCATTACAACCCTTTGGGACACGGGGGGCGGAGAAATCTTTCATATCAGAAGAGGTCTATCGCAAATATTTTTCGTATCGACCTCGTCAAAAGACGAAAGATAAAGTAGTGACGGCACAGGGGGCCCTGTGTTGTCACTTAGGTCGGGTCGAATTACAGATTCGGATCCGAAAATTCCAGAAAACCTGGGAATTTCACATTCTTAACAAAATGCAGTACCAATACATTTTAAGCATTGATTTTATTAAAGAGTCCAAATTAACTTTGGATTTCGATCAGGAATCGCTGATCATTCCAGATAACCAAATTAAGCAGTTGCAGAAAATGGACAAGCCGGTCGAGATTAATGTATCAGATACAAAACTCGGTGAAGGGCAAAAGCAAAAATTAAGGAATTTATTTAATGGTTTAAAAGGGCTATTTTCAGATCAGCCGGGGTTAACTCATGTTTTATACCATGAAATAGATACTGGGGACAAGGGACCGGTAGTGTCGAGACCCTACAGATATGACAGGGTCAAAAAAGGAATAATCGATTATCACATTGAGAAAATGTTGCAGGAGGGTACGATCCGTCCTATTCAATCCCCATACGCGTCACCAGTAGTTTTAAAGCGCAAGAATAATGGCCTTCCTCCGGATTCTCCTGAGGCGTATCGCTTAACGATTGATTATCGCAAACTTAAAGCAATAACTAAATACTCCCGATATCCATTACCGGTGATTGATGATCTAATCAAAAACATTCGGCATACCGGAGTGATGTCCATATTGGATTTAAAAAGTGGTTATTTTCAATTGGCGATTAGTCCAAAAGATATCGAGAAAACCGCGTTTATCACTCGCAATGGCACGTTTGCATTCCTCAGAATGCCTTTCGGCCTTTCAGGGGTGGTGCCAAATTTCCAAAAAGCCATTGATATTATATTAAAACCTGTTATTGAGCGTTTCGAGTCCGTTTATATGAATGATGTTATTATAACATTCCCATCGTTTAATGAACACTTAGATCATTTGAATCAGGTATTTACATTGTTGAGAGACGCAGGGCTAACACTAAATAAAGAAAAATGCCACTTCGCACGTGATAAATTGAAGTATTTAGGTCTCGTAATTAGTAAAGAAGGGATCGAAACAGACAATAGTAAAGTGAAGGCAATCACAGAAATGAAACTTCCTAAAAATAGCAAGGAAGTGTCGAAATTTTTAGGGATGGTGGGGTGGTATCAGAAATTTATACCCAAGTATGCAGATATATGTGAACCATTATATTTGTTAAAGAAAAAGGGGGGTAAATTTAATTGGTCGACAGAAGCACAGGATTCTTTTGATAAGATAAAACGAGCATTAACAGAGGCACCAGTTTTACAATTGCCGAATTTTACAGAACAGTTTAACTTATTTACTGATGCTAGTGGGGTCGGAATTGGTGCTGTGTTTAATCAAAACCACAGACCTATTGCATTCGAGTCTAGAACCCTCAATAAAGCGGAACGAAACTATACTGTGACTTAACGCGAATGTTTGGCGGTGATATGGACATTAAATAAGTTTAAAACTTATTTCGGATTCCTGCCGGTGAAGGTAATCACAGATCACGCGGCATTAACAAAGCTAACGAATGGGAAAAACTTATCTAGTCGAATGATCAGATGGGCACTCAAGTTATCAGAGTTCAACATAGAATGGGAACATCGACGGGGGTCCAAAACGTTGTCGCGGACGTTTTGTCTAGGAATCCAGTAGGCAATATGGATGGATCACAAATTTCGTGCGCAGCTCTTCGAGTCCTAGCCTTAAACTCCCGAGAACCACTCATTCGAGAGCAAAGGGAAAATCCTGAGTAAGGACACATCTATCGTTATTTAGAAAATCCGGACGATAGTTCTGTTAATGCGACTGTATGCGAGGGTTGGTCCCAGGATTTTAAACTTATAGATGGTCTACTCTTTTACGCGAAATATTTTACAACTCTTGGAGAACTAAGGGTGTATATTCCTAGATCGCTTCACGAAACAATAATGAAAGAATTTCATGATCTGCCATTAGCAGGCCATCTAGGAAAGAGGATGACCTATTTAAAATTACGCGATACATGTTATTTTCCATATATGAGGAAATATATGTTTGAATATGTATCAACCTGTGACCGATGTCAAAAATTTAATTATAAAAACGCGCTACCAGCTGGTTGTTTAATTCCGATAGTATCGAATTACCCCAATGAAATTGTAACGTTAGACCTATTAGACCCCTACCCCGCATCCCGACCCGAAAGATATAGATTTCTATTGGTAATAACTGACTTATTCACTAAGTGGAGTGAGCGTCATTTACGAAAAACTTCGGCCCAGGCCATAGCTAACGCCCTTTTTGAAAATTATATTTCACGTTACGGAGCTCCGATTTCTTTAATTAGTGATAACGGCCACCAATTTATATCAGAGGTATTTGAACACTTAAGTCACAGGTTGGAAATAAAACATATGAAAACGGTAACATACAGGCCGCAGGCGAATTTAATGGAAAGAGTTAATCACAATTTAGTCCAGATGATAACCTGTTTTGTAAAAGAAAATCACGAAAACTGAGACCAATTTTTTCATGAATTCGCTTTCGCGCTGCGCACTTCAGTGAACGAGACAAATAAAACTCCGGCTGAGTTATTCTTAGGTAGAAAAATTATAACACCTTTTAGCAAATTAATAAATGTCACAGAGGGTGCTGAATATGTAGGAAGAAACATTGAGAAATTATTCGATGAAGCAAGGCAGAATATGCGGAAACAACACAAAAATTGGGAAAAATTATATAATCGGAAAAGGAGGGAAGTTAGCATCAAAGTAAATGATTTGGTGTTGGTACAAACTCATTTCATAAGTGCTGCGGGTTGGAGAGTGGTTGGAAAGTTTATGCCTAAGTTTGAAGGGCCATATAGAGTGTTGGAGGTTCGGAATAACAATTTAATTATTTTGAAGAAGGGTAAAAGGGTAACAGTTAATAGCGATCAGGTGCGAGTGTACCGTCCACGACAATCCGACACGATTAGTTCGGACAGTCATCTTGAGATACTATATGAAGGACAGAGGTCGAGTAATAGGTCAAGTAGATTGCAACCAGGAAAATTCAAAGGATCTAGGAAAACCTCGAGTGAGGAGAGTAACGGTCATAAATCAAGTCAGGGTAATGCCGGATGGGAGGATCCGAGATTGAAATGTAAAGTAGAGTCAAATGGATCAGGGGACAGGAAGGATTTAAAGAGGTCCAAAATTTGCAGAAAACGTTCTCTGCAGGGGTCCGAACATAGGAACCAGAAAAGACCAACCCCTGAACCAAAACAGGGGATAAAAAGAGCAATTCCGTCCTCGGTTTCATCTCGAAATTATAAATATAGAAGACCTAATAACCCCTCCCAGGGATCACAGTCCATTGCAGGTCCCTCTCACCCAAGGGATTCCAGGAAGGACAAGCCACCTACAGAAGGGAGCAGGCATGAAGGAAGTGGACAATAGGACAAGGCCCGGGAGACAAAGACAACTAAAAATGGAACCAACAGGGCAGCTGAGAGGAGACCTGTCCGGTCTGAACAGGCGACAGCAGTGAAACCTTGTCCGTACTACCTACGCAGCCAAGTAAGACAACCCGAAGGATTTCCAGAGGAGCGGAGGAACATCGGAATCGAAAGTATCCCACAGAACAACATCAGGAGAGGGAGCCTCAGTATGGAAGCCTTAGACGGAAATCCAGTGGATAGGAGCGAATAAAGGACAAAGAAAAATATCAGGTTGTATCGTTTCTTTCTTTTCTCCTTTCGAACAAGTGGTCGGAAGAATTATTGCAATGAAGCAAGTCACGGGCGGATTTTTAAATTAAGAAGCCAAGCAAAAGTGGACACTACAATTAGTGTGTTTTTTCTTGATGAGAAAAATCAGCTTTTGTAATAATTTTTTTGTATAAATATGGAGAAAACATTTGTAAGAATGCATTTGTTTACTTCTATGTATGACTTCGCTAAGATGCGACAATTCCTTTGGTTGTTTCTTTTATTGTTTTTTTAAAAAAATGTTTGAAATTGTATGTATATATATGTGTATATTTTATCTCACATCTGGTGACTTGGAACGCGGCGTAATTAGGTAGAGCTAACATTTAATACTAACAAGCGCAGCATGTATGGAATGGGAATGTTAAGGAACCAGATGCTTCAATTGATGTATATGAAAATGTTATGTAAAAAATGAAGGAATCTGTATATACTATAGATGTTTGTTTTTTCACACAAAGAAATTCTCATTTCAGGGTAGCTGACACTGAGCATTGTGTAGCGAACAAAACAAGCAAGATGCAAGTCCGAATATGTTTCTATAATATTTAAGTAGATTTTCAAGTAGATTTTTAAGTAGTTAAGTAAACCACGCAGGTAGGTTTTTTACCACTTCGGTGGTTTTTCCCTCGCCTCAGAGCCAAATGGGCGTGGTGTAGGGAAATCTAATTCTGTAAATATTACGTCCTTTAAAGTGTAGTTTTAGGTCGTAATTTTCTTTTCTTTCTTTCCCTTAAGGAAGGAGAATTTTTAGTATCCGATTGGTAGATATATATATTAAAGTCGTCGGGACTATAAATCAAGTCTAGGAATTGGTTACGTAATTTATTTTCAGGCCGTTTGTGACCTTCGAAAAAATCCCGTTTTCTTTTTGGAGGGGACCTTTCCAGTAATCTTCTTAGGCGTCTTTTTGGGGAATATAAATTCGCGTTTATTTCCAATCAACTCCAAAAAGATGTACGGGATATTTAAATTAGATAAGATATTTAAGTCGAGCGTTGCGAGATAGCAAGAGAGATGATGGTAGGCTATTGAGCCAGTAACTTTAAACGCATTACTAGCAGAATCAAGGAGATTATATATAGATTCGTGAAGACGTCGTGCTGCTAGACCACCAGAAAGCTGATATAAGCCAGCGGTAAATATAATTTACGTACGCTTAAAATAAGCGTCAGTTTAAGCGACTTAGTTAAAGTTAAGGAAAGTTAAGAATTCGAATACATGTATTTCTCGGATCTCCTATTTCGGTAAACCTTACTTGAACTTGAGCTTGATTATTAATTAATTGCATTCTTAGTAATTCAATTTAATATAAAGGCAAATCCCTTTAAGTGACGTAACATTATCTTATTATATGTTATCAGAGATTTTTTTGAGAAAAAATTATAATAATAAATAAATATTATTATTATTCAAAATGGCTCTTAGTGGTTCTTTGCCTCAAATTAATCTTGGTGTTCAAGGTGTAACCCAGGGGGTCATCCCAAAATTATATAAAAATAAACAGCAACAATAACATCTACTAAAGTTCTTTTTATATAAATAAACTGAAATTGTAATAAATATTCTAAAAGGCTGTGGACAGTTTCTTTTAAGATTATACATGAAGTTTCTGACCAAATTCTTCTCTGAACAGTGGTGCAGAAAAAAAAATAACCGTGTCATTGACTCACCACCAAAGTCATTAAAGAGATAATATAAATCACAGGTGATTATATATACATTCTTGATGGCGTAAATATCTAAGTGTTAAATACCATTAAAAGTGCATTTATTGTGGGAAACCTTTTTTGAACCATAAAAAAACATTAACAGGAATATCCGCTAATTATTCATTCGGGGTATACTAATCATTGTAGTTCAGTAGCTAATTCTGTCTCCCTTAGTTCTCATAACGATATCACGCAACCTTGTTCGGCATAAAAGTTACATTTCAATGTACAGACTTAATTTGTTATACAGAATTCAGATACATAGTAAAATACGTTTAACGCGAAAAACGTTTAAGACGAACTATAGATTAACACGAAATAATGTAACGGTCCCGACACACTACTATTTATTTTCAAGCATATATTTCTCTTATAACAAAACGAAAATTGCTTAACATGAAAAGATTTCCCTTCTGGAGGTGGAGAATATTGAAACTGAGAGAGAGAGAGAGAGAGAGACCGATATTCCATGAAATATTTGAGGAAGTTTCTGTATTAGTGGACTGTCCTGCTGTATCATCGGAAGAATTCGTTGCAGTAGATGATGATAATTTATTTACAGCCCCAATTAGGGCAGATAAAGACATTTTGGAGTTAGCTGAAAGCTCAAGCAGTTTCATTGATGCTGATTCCGACAACGAAAATGAAACGAATAATGCATCTCCCGTTCTCACATCATCCGAAATGAAGAACATCATGAAAAGTATGTACAATTATTTATAAACGCATTCCAATGGTGAAATGAATAACAAAATAGACGACATTGTACAATTTGATGATAAAAAAGTCATTTAAATATCAAATACCCCATTATTTTCCAAAAACTCAATAAATATTTTGCTTTTCAAAAAACTTGAAATTTGTGTATTAAAGTTCATTAAGTTCCTGTGAATGCTTTTGTTTCATTGATTTTTATTAAATACATGCATATATACACAGTCGTGTAACGCGTAATGAAGGCTTCTGGCGCCCAAGGATCCCTACTCGCGTTGTGTGGGTTGCCGAAGTGTACGCTACGCCCTTGTATGTGCATAAATACATAAATCTACATAAATAAAATGTACTGTAATAAACTTAATTTTGTTGCAGATATTTTTTTGAAAAATATTTTAACACGAAATTTTGTTAACACGAAAAAATATTTTAGTCCCCCCTCAGTTTCATGCTATACAATTTTCACAGTAACTCTATAACCTGATTGTAGTCCTGTATTCCATATAATTTCGAGGCTTTAAGTACAATGGATAAGTTTGTAAAGTAGGGTGTCAATTAGTTACTTGACCATGGTTCAAAATTACAATGTCCCTCGCCAATAGATCTTGTGTTGCATCAAATCAATTACATTAATCAATCAACTTTGTATTAGATTTTATCGTTCATGATATGGGCGTTCTCAAGATATGTTCATACTGTATTCACTGAAATTTTTAATCAGTGTCTGAATTTTCTTACTTATGTCTATATATATAATGCGCCTTTTAATTATTATTATTTTAATGAATTATCAACAAAGGTATGCGGACTCTCCCGTTAGTTTACGAAGTAACACAGCACAATATATTCAATCTTTCTAGACAAGTTATACTTTCAATGATAATCAAGAAATGAAACAGTTCACATTTCCGCAATAGACCTTAGGACTGTGACCGCCTTAGAATTTCGCCAACTTCACTCATGGAGATAAAAAGTCAATTCGCATGAGCTTGAGTCGCGATTATACCTAAATCAATCATGCAGAATAAAATGAGAGATACTTCGCATTAAAGTGAACTGGGTAAAAGCTCTCAGACGGTATGGCTTAGAACAGTAGTTTCCAAACTTACTGTACCCTTTTATACCAAACACTTGGCCATGAGCCTCCAAGTGAAATAACTCAACTATTTCAATGCATAATAAGAAAATTATAAGTTTAACTTTGATGTCCTGAATGGTAAATGTAGAAAAAATAAAGTGTAAGCAAACATTGTGATATCTGAAAAAGTATTTGTTAAAATTATAGCTTTTGTATTAAAGTATTCACTTTTGCCCAAAAATAAGGTCACAAACATAAATTTATGAAAACTGATAAACTGTTTACAGTGTTCCCACAAAATGTGGCACATATAAAGAGTGTTTTTTTTCCAGGCATAGAAGTTTAAGTTGGCATTACTTTCCAAGATGGCGACCGATTTAACAGCTGTCAAGTGATTTATTCTCAGTTTGGTTTGGCAATTCATCAAAATGATCATCAAGCAAGGCGTAGATTCGTCGAATGGGCCCAAAACGAGATTGCCGTTGTTCCCGATTTTCATAAGCGAATTTTGTTTAGCGATGAAGCGCACTTCTGTTTTAAGGGCTACGTCAACAAACAAAACTGCCACATTTGGAGTGAAGCTAATCCACAAGTGTATGTCGAAACACCGTTACATCCAGAAAAACTGACTGTTTGGTGCGCTTTATTGGCTGGTGGAATCCTTCTTCAAAAACGATGAAGGCCACAACGTTACAGTCAATGGTGATCGGTATAGAGCCATGATTACTAACTTTTTCATTCCTGAATTGAACAATCATGATGTCCAGGAGCTGTGGTTCCAACAAGACGGCGCAACATGTCACACAGCTCGTAACACAATCGATTTATTGAAAGACACGTTTGGTGACCGCCTAATTTCACGTTTTGGACCTGTGAATTGGCCTCCAAGATCTTGTGATTTAACAACGCTAGACTATTTTCTTTGGGGCTATGTAAAGTCATTGGTCTATGCGGATAAGCCACAAACGCTTGAGCATTTGGAAGACAACATTCGCCGTGTTATTGTCGATATACGGCCACAAATGTTGGAAAAAGTCATCGAAAATTGGACGTCCAGATTGGACTACATCCGAGCCAGCCGTGACAGTCCTATGCCAGAAATCATATTTAAAATGTGTAATGCCACAAGATTATCTTTCGAATAAAAAAATATTCATGTCAATCGAATAATGCATCGTTGTTTTATTGCAATTTAAAAAGTTCTATACCTCTAAAAAAACACCCTTTACATACTAAAATGTCAGAAAGAATATAGCAACACTACAATATAGAAAAGATTTTAATTGTGAATTAAGCTACAAATCATCAAAAAGTGTGAAATCATGAATCAAAGATAAAGCATTTACCTCGAGAAGAGTCTGTCTAATATGGAGTGTGACAACTGTGAACTGTTATACAAGCATCTCAACGTGCTTCCATGCAGTTTATGAGGGTGTCAATAAATATTTATGACGTCAATGTCCATATTTTTCCAAAAGATGGACTTTTAATTCCTTGGGGGTCCTGGTAGGGGAGCAACGCTGAGAAATGACCTTTCCAAGAACACCCTAAACATATTCAATAGAATTGTGATCCCGAGATCTCGAGAGGTAACCGACACGGTGAATAGCCCCTCCTTCATGAAATCCATCAACTATGTGAGTTCTAAGTGGTCGCGCATTATCGTCCATAAAAATGCAGTCCATGCCCATTGCACCCAGAAAAACCTTACATAGGCTTCCAGAATCTCATCCCTATAGTGCTTAGTGTTGACATTACCGCAGTGCTTCTCAAACTTTCACTATTTGCGACCCAATATTCAATCCTAATTTTCATCGCACCCCCCTTTCATATAATAACAATGTATTGAATTCAATAACTCTGTACTTTAACTCTAAAGTGACACGACGAACACGAATTCAACCTCTCAAGTGCCACCGACGTATATATACATCTCGCTCAACCAAAACGGTAGTTGCCCCTGACGTATACATACGTCTTTCCGAAGTACGACTTTTTTTGTGCACTGCTCTCCATAAAATTATTACAAAGGCTTTGGAATGCAGTAAAAGGACCTTGACAGTGTTTGCGAAGGATTTACTTATATTTCATAAGATTTTCTTATTTATTCCTTTTCTTCCCCCTTCCCCAACCCCATACATCACATACGCGCATGTATGGGGAAAATGGCAGCGATTTTTGCGTATTTTTTAACTGGCAATCAAGGTATTAATTATAAACCGAATAAATTATCAAGGTAAATATTAAATTTCGGATATAATTTTTGTGTGTGTGTATGACAAGTCCATGGAGTCACTGGTAATTTTTTTTTAAAAAAAACTTGTTCTTAACTTAGCATTGTTAAATTATTTATAAAATACATTGTGCAATACTGGTTTGCTTACTTACCATACGTTAATAGTTTTCTTAAATAATCTTTTGTTTTCGACTTTTCAATATGCTCGCGTCCCCCTCCTAGAGTTATCACCCCCTAGGGGGTGCACCCCACAGTTTGAGAAACGTCATTACCAGCATAGAAAATGTACAGTGGTGTACGACTGCTTAAGTTTATGTCACTACACACAAGGATTCCTTTGCCACCAAATCTGTCGATTTTCGTTACATAGGAGGGATGTGAAAGCTAGTTTCATTTTTCTGTCCAGGTGAAGGCTCGACGAGAATTACTTTGTCTGGTACATTTTGACTCATCATTGAAAAAATCACTCCACTATTCATGTGGTGTCCACTACTGATGTTTTCACCTCTGAAATATTTGGTGCTTCCTTCTGGATAAAGTTATAGGGACGCACCAAACTGAATGCGGAGCGTAAAGGTCCGTCTGTGCTAGACACCCATACAATGTTTGCCTGTCACCTCTTTCTGTCCGAAAAAGCATCTTTTTCATGTCTACCACTGGATTTCATCTTAATGAAGTTATTTACATCTCATCACTATGCTGCAGTTTTGACAAATTTGATACTTAAAATGGAAATAGATATTTTACTATTGAATTTAAGATTATCAACATTTGAGATGCAGTTGCCTGAAAAAAAGAGCATGTGTGGAATAATGTGAAAAATTAATATTTCATATTTTATTGTTTTAAGGACCTTGAAATTGATTCAGGTTAGCAAAGGGAATCACAATTTTAGTACAATAAATAAAAAGGGTGAAACTTTTAGTGTATTGGCTATGCTTCTACAAATATAAATGTTGCAACAGAAGAATTATACAAATATTCAATATAGTATATGGTTAAAGAATTTACACAACAGAATTAGCAGAAAAGAGGACCACATTACAATTAGAAGCAAACAAATAATCTTACATTTTTCCCTTTTTTTACATAAAATAAAGGAATGACTGAAAAATCTTAAAAATGACAATCTCAATGACAGTTTTCAAAAACTTACTAGCTTATTTTTGTCTCTTGATTATTTATGAATATTTTGTCTATCTTTAATGCATCTATTTTCTGCAGCGGAGTCTTACTTGATGTATATTCTAATCCAAATATTCAGTTTGTCTTTGACGTAAGTTCAGTGAAGATATCTTTCACATAATCTCAGTAACTGTTAATAGTTTTGATTTTAGAAATAAGGAGTGCTCCTTACGTTTATATTGATATATTTTCTCTCATTTTCTTAATAAACCATCAAACGTGAGATAAGACGTAAACATATGTAGATTTGGAGGCTATGAAAATTAGCAAATTGTATTTATAATTTTAATTTTATAGTATTATATATATATATATATATATATATATATATATATATATACAGAGTATATATATATATATATATACAGAGTGTTTTTTCCAGGTATAGAAGTTTAAGTTGGCATTACTTTCCAAGATGGCGACCGATTTAACAGCTGTCAAGTGATTTATTCTCAGTTTGGTTTGGCAATTCATCATAAATAGACTCACGCCTGAACAACGCTTTCAAATTGTGCAATTTTATTTCGAAAATAATGGTCGATTTTCATAAGCAAATTTTGTTTAGCGATGAAGTGCGCTTCTGGTTGAATGGCTACGTCAACAAACAAAACTGCGGCATTTGGAGTGAAGCTAATCCACAAGTGTATGTCGAAACACCGTTACATCCAGAAAAGCTGACTGTTTGGTGCGCTTTATGGGCTGGTGGAATCATTAGTCCGTACTTCTTCAAAAACGATGAAGGCCACAACGTTACAGTCAATGGTGATCGTTATAGAGCCATGATTACTAAATTTTCATTCCTGAATTGAACAATCATGATGTCCAGGAGCTGTGGTTCCAACAAGACGGCACAACATGTCACACAGCTCGTGCCACAATCGATTTATTGAAAGACACGTTTGGTGACCGCCTAATTTCACGTTTTGGACCTGTGAATTGGCCTCCAAGATCTTGTGATTTAACACCGCTAGACTATTTTTTGTGGGGCTATGTAAAGTCATTGGTCTATGCGGATAAGCCACAAACGCCTGACCATTTGGAAGACAACATTCGCCGTGTTATTGTCGATATACGGCCACAAATGTTGGAAAAAGTCATCGAAAATTGGACGTCCGAGCCAGCCGTGGCAGTCCTATGCCAGAAATCATATTTAAAATGTGAACACACGAAAATATAACACACGGAAGTCGAACTCTAAAATATAAATATATCACCCGTAACATGACTAAACACATCTTCAGGAATCATATGAAAGTTGTGGGAAGCCACCATATGACACAGATAGTACGTCATAATGACGAGAGTGTAAGAGGGGATGTATAAGGATTACAAGAGCAAAGAAGTAAAACTGTTCGCAAGTGCTTAAGCCAGTGTTTCTCAAACTTTCAATACTGGCGACCCAATTTTCAATCATAATTTTTGTCTCCCCCCCTCTGTACAACAATAATGTATTTACTGCAATAAAAATGCACTTTGAGAGAGAGACGCTAAAGTTACAATACGATCTTCATTATAAACCGTACAAATTGATACGATAAGTATATTGAATTTTGTGTATATGTAACTTTTAAGTAATATATATTTTAAAAGAAAAAATTACTTAAAATATATACTACTTACTTATTATTATGTTATTTTCTTTCTCTAATTTTTAAATTGGAACAGATCGCAAAATGATATATTTATTTAAAGATTTATTTCCTTCAGCATTCATTTCTCAAAGTACAAATGTCATTAGAAAAATAGTCTAGTCAATGTTGCTCTCTATCATATCCATCACATCTGGCATTATAGGGTACATTTGCGTGAGTCTGGGCAACCTATCGGACGTCTGCGCAAAACATGTAAAAATGCTTTTCCTCGTACAATTCCAGTCAGTTCGGGTCGACTCGATACTCCTATAGCTACCGAATCTAGCTTGAATGTACATTTTTCTTAATTTACACGTTAATTGTAATTCACGATAATTAAGTATTTACGGCAGTAGATTAAAACAATATCATACATACATTTTTAAGTCGTAAGCAAACATTCGATGATAATAAAAAAATCAACAAGTACACAGACGAACGAGCATGGTTCCGAAAAAAAAATTAAATCAAGGCGATATTCTCAAAAATACTTAAATTTTGGATTTACCACTACTGAAGTAAATGATGGGAAAAAAATCCCTAGCTCGATATGTGTTAAAACTTACAAATCTGTAGAACGACATGTGAAAGTTGTTTTTAAAACATGTAAAATCATTTAGCTATGTTGGCGAAGAATTTTAAAAAGTATTTTCTGGATGAGGACAGCTTGGTAGCAAGTTACGAGTGGATTAGGGATCTATTTCAAGATACTCCAGAAGGGCTCTCAACTTTCGAAGAAGAAATCTTCATAGATTTCACATCCAGGGAAAAATTAAAAGGCAATTTTGTAATAAATCGCTCTTAATCTCTTGATGAGGAATTATCTGTACTGAAAAGAAAAGCACTTCGTATACTATTACCATTTTCAACATCCTATTTTTGTTAAACCTGATTTTCTGCGGAGGATGCTTTAAAGACAAAATATAGATCTCAGCCAAATATAGAAAAATAACTCTTTAAGTGTCAATTTCTGATATTAAACCTTCCTTTGGAAAACTTTCCTCTACAAGACAAGCCCGTGGAAGTAAGTCCCTAATAATTATTAAACTTGTTCTTAATTTAGTAATAAGATTGATTGATTGAATATTAACGTCGCACTGTTCAGCTGCACGAGGGCTTTTGACGACGGACCACGTAATTATGAACCATGGCCAAGTGACGTGGACGACACCTGAGCTGGCACCCCTCTCTCCTAACTACCACACCACACCAACGGGAGGACGTTTCAGCTCTCGACAGATTTTACGTGCATCGCTGCCCTACATGGCGGGTCTTTAGTGGTACTGGGCTCGAACTCGTGACAAGGCAAGCCACGATCCGATACCTATACAACTCGGCTACCGCGGCCAAATTTAGTAATAAGAAATTATTTATAAAATACCTTCTTCAGTACTGATACATTAAACGTATACTGGCTGAAACACCGACTCTTCACACGAGTTCATTTTTTAAAAAAAATAAAACATTATTCTTGATATAATAGCTGAACTGTAAGGAGAGTAAAACTGCGTGCACGACATTGTATACAAAAATGTAAAATGATGTTTTTTTTTAGATAAATGCTATAATTGTAAATAACTGTTTAAAAGAACTGTAATTTTAAACCTCACAGAACTAGCATTTAGAATTAATGTTAAATAATGAAAAAGAATATAAAATTCCGATGAAAAATAATTTTGTTACTCTTTAACATTTAAAGCGAGAAGACTTCAAAATGTTTTAACCCGGGAGCAGGCGCGTACTCGATACTAACGCTAATGGTAGTGCAGGGGGACTCAGTCACCCCACACATTTGTTTATAATTATTTTTACTGTACACGATACAAATCGGAATTCTAGTGAATATTTTAATTTATAGAAAGTATACTTACCTTCTTTCAAGGACTTCAATTCCTTGATGATTTGAGAAAAATCCAATAAAACTGAACTAAAATGATTCAAAAGTACAAGACCATAATAAAGGACGCAAATCAGACACTTTTCACTAATATTACAGAAATGTTAAATCAATCAATTCTTTTCCAAATATCGTAAAACTCAATTATTTACAATTTCCCTAAGCGAAAAGCAAACGCATAAAAGATGGGACGGAACTAATATTGAATAACCATACCATAAGATTGAAGGTCAATCAAATGATTAGCAAACGTACTATGCAGCCTGGCTGAAAAGTGAATCATGTCTTCCTTTTCTTTTTCTACAACTAATGTACAGTATTTCAATAATAATTACAGTGATGAATTGTTGATCTTCGAATTTTTCTCAGGGTCTGGGTTTCGTTTTTCCTTTTAGCGAATAATATTTTATGTTAAAACGTAATAAAAAAATCTCTCATTGAGGAAATACAGCAAATAAAACAAAATGTTTTTTTTTCTTTAATTTGGTTTTGGGATCAAAGATAGCTATTTGATGACGGAAAAAAGCCAGATAATAAACATAAATTATGTCAGCGTTGTTGTATGTATTTTTTTATTATGGAAGAAAACATTTTGTTTTACTTTTTTTTACGGTTATTTTTTTTAAAAAAAATCTTTAAATTTTCGTTATGCTCGCGCCCCCCTTGTAGGGTCATCGCGCCCCCCAGGGGGTGCGCCCCACACTTTGAGAAACACTGGCTTAAGTCTTTCAGTGCAATAACAGCACAGTTGTGACACAAAGAGCGCATTTCGATGATTTTTTACATGGTAGAATAATCTGCCTTCTACAACGTGGGCGTACCCAGCTGTAAGAACCCGAGGAACTAGGAATCGTCCAGAGTGTTTTCTCCAAGCTTTGGCGACGATTCCAAGATGATGATAATGGGAGTATATACGTTACAGAGCAGGTCACCCCTGAGTTATAACACCGAATGAGAACCGGTACTTGGCAGTTACTGTCAAAAAAGAAAAAAAAAGGAGCACAGTATCAGACCTGTCTTGTCAGCACTCTTCAGCCACTGGTACGACAGTTTCAAAGCAGACCGTGTACAGGCACTTAGGGCAAATTGGTCTATATGCTTGTAGACCTGTCAGAAATGATCCACTTATGGCAACTTACTGTAACCTGCGGTTAGCCTGGAGTAGAGAGCATGCACTATGGACACCGCAAAAGTGGCATTGTGTTTTCCGAAGAGTCAAGATTTAGCTTACAGTCTGGTTCTCTTCGGACTTCCATATGAAGAGCGCCAGGTACCCGTTACCACCGAGAGAACATCATTAAACGACACCATTTCGGTGGTGCAGGATGGCTCGTTTGGGGAGGAATTATTCTTGGTTCCAGAACTGACCTGCATGTTCAGAGTGTAACGATGACAGGCCACATCTATCGGGATGTCATTCTGGAACAACATGTACGTTTGTTTCGGGGCGCCATGGGTGCTGAATTTCTGTTTATGGATGACAACGCCTGTCCTCACCGTGCAAACATCGTACACGAATGCCTTGAATCGGAGGATATCACCCGTATGGATTGGCCAGCAAACTCACCGGACTTGAATCCATTAACGCATGTGTGGGACCTACTTGGTCGACGAGTTACAGCATCCGTCAACCCTCTCCTACATGTCTACCGGAACTTCGGAGGGCATTGCTTGATGAGTGGTGTAATATTCCCCAAGATCTGATCCATAATTTGATACTCAGCATGCCTAGGTGATGTACGGACTGTATTGCATCGTCTGGGAGACATACTATGTTTCATCCATCATACCAAGAATGTAATATTGGTATATATATATATATATATATGGACAAAAGTCCGTAAAAATTTTAAAAATTCATAAAATCCAGAGAAATGAACGAAAAAAGAAACTGTTTGCAGGATCAGCATTAGTATATGTCACGGGATTTTTTTAAGCTAGAAAAAAAATAATTCGAAAATCATCCGGTAGGTGGCGCTGATGTACGCAAATCAAAGAAACAATGCATACATAATGAACAGAAAACTTTCACAACTTTATTACACCACATGACCACCACCACAGGGGAGAAGACATTCCAGGCGAGTGACAAATCCAGCAACGGTAGAGTGCAACACGCGTCCGGATGTATGGAGGATACTTCTCTGCGGATCGCATCTTTCAGTTCCGACAGACTTGATGGACTGGATAGATACACGCGAGATTTCAAATATCCCCACAACCAGAAGTCTGCCGGTTCTAAATCTGGAGACCGAGGAGGCCATGGGTACCTGCAGCGCCTGCTAACGATTCTGTCTTCCCCGAACGTCTGTATCAGGAATGCCTTAACCGGGTTAGCAGTGTGACTGGTTGCTCCATCCTGCATGAACGTGACATTCGCAATCTGACCTCGTTGAATTAAACATGGCACGACAGTCTCCCGCAGAAGCGTTAGATAACGCTGAGCATTTACCATTTCCGTTATTGGTTTACCATCCATTTACTGGGCACTGCGTTTCAAAGAAGGTCCTATGATAAATGAACCCATGAAACCACACCATTTTGTCACTTTTGGGGAATGAAATGGCTTCTGTGTGTACTCACGTGGATTAGAGGTCGCCCAAATGGGACAGTTATGGTTGTTAACGTCACCATGAAGCGAGAAATGAGCTTCATCTGTCCACAAGATGTTAAAAACCCAGGTGGGATCCTGTTCCATTTTAGAGAAGGCCCACTTCGCAAATGCTTCCCTCTGTGCGGTATCTGCTTGCAAAAGTTCATGGCACGATTGCAATTTGTATGGGTACAGCTGGAGGATTCGACGAAGAATATTGCGGAAAGATGATGGTGGTAAGCCCAATCGTCTGGCAGCTTCACGAGCACTGTTGGTCCCTGAAGCTGCTTCGGGCGCAATCGCTTCCATTTCGACAGCAATGCAGGGTGCACGTGCTTCTTTCAAGCATGGTCATCCGGCTCGTGCTCCATCCTCCAACTTTCCAGTTTCCTCAAAACGTTTAACAAACTTTAAGAGACCTGCAGGTGTTAAAGGGTCTTTTCCACTCTTCACATTTTCTGAACTCGGAATTTACCCAAGGCAATGGTCGCTGATTCCTCGTTCATGTAAAATAACTTCACCAACAAAGCTTTATCCGGCGCACTGAGCATCCTTGTTCACATTCACTGTATGTAATGGGGAAATGAATGTGGATTCATTGAGAGCAAAGGTTTTTATAGCCGTCTAATTTTCATATTTACACCACAGACGCTTGTAACAGCGCCACCTACCGGATAATTTTTGAACTATTTTTTTCTAGCTTACAAAAAATCCCGTGACATACTAATGCTGATCCTGCAAGCAGTTTTTTTTTCGTTCATTTCTCCGGATTTTATGAATTTTTAAAGTTTTTACGGACTTTCTGATTTTATGTTTTATATATATATATATATATATATATATATATATATATATATATATATATGAACTGATAACTTCTATTGGCGTGTTTTGCTGGAGAGTGAACTTGAATGAACGTCACGCTTGGGTTTGTAATGCTCTTTCGGCTTTTTTCGTCTTTAGTCCAAAATTAGCTCGAGCAAGTTCGTCCGCGACATGCACATCCCTGAAAAGAAAAGGAGAGACGTTTCTCCGCTATCCCCGCCACTCCGAAACAATATGAAACGCGGTAGTTTGTCCCCCTACCAATACGCCGTAAAAATAGAGTTCCTAGCTCCTATCTAAGTGGGGCTCCCCGCCATCTCTTTCTACGAAAATGAATGCGGGATTCTTTCTAATCCTAGTTAAAGCATGAAGATGAAACATGTAACATTTTTAAAAAATAGGCTTTGTGAGAGAGAGAAATTCTACACTAAAATTAAACAAAATGTAGAAAAAGGACAAATTTTTATAGAATTAAGGAAATAGTATAATTATCATTAGCAATATATTGCAGTGAATTTAAGAATAAAAATCTATTTTTGTAAGCGAATCAGAATAGAAATGAACAAATCGTTCTATTAATCACATTACTTTAATATACTTTTAGTCTAAAAAGAAAATTAAAGCAATTAAAAATTTAAAATAACAAAATTAAGTATACTGGTATTAAGAAAAAATTACATTAAATAATTTAAATACAAGAAAACAAAATATAATTAAGAAGACTTACCTTGCATCAGCACCGTATATATTTGTACAAAACTGCCATACAATGATAAGAGAGCTAGTATAAGCTGGAGATTATGTGACATAATTCTTCTGATTAAATCCCTTTTTAAAGGGATGATTAAATCCCTTTTTTGACATAGATTCCTCTCTTCCCAATCAACTACCTGTCTTACTAACCCTTTGCTTAAATTAATTCATGGATAGAATTGAATATTGTTAAATTACAAACAAAACTCATAAAGCCCGATCGGGTCTTCTGAACAAATTACCTTTGATTTTAAGTGAAAATTTTAAAGTAGATTTTTCAAAAGACAAATCAAAGCCTTTAGTTGATTTTTTAAAATAAAAATTCAATTTAATTATGTCAAATGATCCAAATGAAAGCACGAGGAAGTACGGAACAACGCTTGACGAGGATTTTTTTTTATAGATATTTAAATAAAATTTTGTATCTAAAGTATTTATAATCTATTTCAGCTACCATAAAACTATTGTTTCCTTCTTAGAATACAATTAATTCACAAATATGATTGTATATTTCGCACAAAAATATTACTTTATGAGTACAGACATATGAATAAATAATTTTATAGGACAATACTAATATCCCTTTTTTTATTCACCGAGCTAATCCCTGAAAAAACATTACAAAATTTGCAGCTATCACATCTATTGTGTGATCATAAGCCCATACACTTTTTTTTTCTAAAATTTGCTCCAGGCAGTAAAACTCGCAAATTTTATTAATGATATCAAACAAATAGCATCGTTTTCGCTATTTGCCTTTTGTTTAATAAAAATTCTTTACAAGTCGCATTTGTTTTGCTTCTGACTTTTTCTTTACCTGAACTTGTATTACCCTTAATTTATGGACATGAGTGTAAATGTTTTAACTTATTCGTCCCTTTCAGGGAAAGCAACAGCATTTTCAATCATCAACCTTTCATTGGTTGAATTGCGTTAAGAGTTGACATGATAATCATGTGTAGAATTAGCTCACATGTTGACCTTGTCATTTCATCACGGTTGAAAATTATAGGATGCATTAACAATGGCGAGTATACTTTGCGTCAGGTAGAAATATGAACCGGAAAACGTTTACTCAACAAGCATGCTTCCTAAAAACATCGTAGTTTACACTTCACAGTAAAACATTTCTACATTGATCAATGATAACTCTTTCCTTACCATAAGGAAATGTTTCTTGAAAAAATAATAAGAATTTAATAATAACGCAAATTATAATGGATACAAATATATGCATAACTCTATAACTCAATTAAAGTATACAAATATTTTATAACAATAAAAATTTCTATATTTGTTTCTAATATTTTGCATTATGAAACCCTTTTTAAAATGGAGTAAAACAGAGAAACGAATAAATGACTTCACATAAAAAATTTATTATTGATATCCGGCTTATTAACAAGAGACAGAGAGAACATTGATGCAAGTAATAGAAAATATCGCTTTAATAAAGAAAAAATCAATTTCGATTTTTTTTAAAGGAAACAGGCAATTTTATAAGAGAAAAAAAAGATGTAGACCAAGAGAAACATTTATTTTGTGTGCTCGTTTAAATATTAGTTTAAAGAAGTTAAGATTAAAAGTTTCGGGATCTCAGAGGGGTGTTAATTTTTTCTCGAGAACTGAAAATATTAACAGTTTTCAAATCGATATAATTCTTTGAAATTAAAATGAAATAATTCGATTCTTTTTCCCATTATTAATATAGATACGAGGTTTCAAAAAAGTGCAAAATGTTTAAAATATAAACATAATTTTAAAAATTATTAGCATATGAAAATAAGAAACATTTCTATACTAAATATTAAGTAAATTTTACGTTGTGCATGTTATTTTCTAAAATAGTAGCCTTTGATGTATAAAATTTTACAGAATTATGAAATGTAACATAATCTTTAAACCCTACCTAATTTTAGTATTATATATATCTTTTGCGTTTCAAAATATTTAAAGATATTGAAGTTTAAAAAGAAATTAAATTTAATTTTTTCATTTTTTAAAATGTGTACTTTTATTTATTTATTTTTTTAATATAATTTACTATCCTATTTATGTAAAAATAGCTGCATTATAATACGGATGTATTTAACTTTATAAATCAACTTATTTCTAATAATTAGAGCTTTTTTAAAAAAATATCTGTGTAATGGGAAAAACTTAATTAATATTTCTTACAGAAATGTTTCTGATACTTATTTGAATTCATATACTTACAATTTTTAAAATTTTGATTACATTTTAAACATTTTACACTTTTTTAAGCTTTTTTTTATATAAATAATGTGTAGGAGAATATTTAATTTTAACCTTAAAGAATTGCATCTAATCGAAAATTGTTTACATTTTTAGCTCTCGAGACAAAATTAGCACCTCTGAGAGCAGAAAATTTGAATATTTTAAAGGTAAAATTGTGACTTATTGCCAAATTAAGTTGCATTAAAATTCAAGCATAAGTTAAGGCAAATATTTGTAATATAATTATTGTTGATTAGGCGGATCTAACTGGTTGATCCATTGTTTGTTCACCTTGCTCTTAGAAGCATTACGAGAATTATAGGTGACAGACCTCGTAATTTTTAAACATGGTGAATTGATGCACATGACTCTCGACCCTAACTTTCACGTTTAAGTATCGAGACTTAACATGAATCAACATGACGAGCTGCATGATGGGTATTTAATGGAATCAGGATTCGAACACACACACACACCCAGTTCAACTGAAACATTGCTGACCATAAACTCGCAATTTTTCGCCTTTAGTGACTTCAGATGCCCGCGGTAGACGAGTGATCATGGTAGCGAACTCGTGGTCAGCGTTGTTGAGTACCGGGTTCGAGTCCTAGTACCACTAAAAACCCTCCGCGTAAAGGGGCTGATACACTTTTAATTTTTCAAGGCTCAAAGTCATCCAGTTGGTGTGGTGTGGAAATGTAGAGATGTTTTGAAAAAATTAATTTTCGTTTTCAAAATTCTAACGTAAGAAAAAAAAAGTATCATTCACCTAATTCTTCCGTTTCTGAAGTCCGTGATGTGAGTTTGACCTAAATTTGATTCTATTATATCTAAATACTCCAACTCATAAGAATGAGATTCCTTTGTGTATGTTGCAAATATGATTTAATTAAGGAAAGTTAAAACACTGATACATTGCGCGTCCAACTGCTATTACTTATACGGACAAAAGAAGAAAAACAAACACAAAAAGGAATGCACTCACAGCGCCACTCAAGTTGAACTGCAGCTTCTTTGGTTTCGTTCACGACAGATGTACTAGCTAAAGTACCATCCTCGTCCCTTGACCGGGAGTTCTAAATTACGAGATACAACGCCGATAGCCCTCGTGTTGGTTCAAAGTGCAACGTAAATTAAAATCATCAAAATCAAATTGGTAACATAGGTTGCTTGGAAAATTTAACATCAATAATGTAGAGAAAAAGAATAAAAGCCCTTGTTGCTTCATACACCATAAACTCGTTAAACCTTGAACTTTATGTAGTTAAAATGCTGATATTGTCTTATTGATAGAATTTTCGAAAATTGCTGGTTTTCAGAAATGACCACAACAAAGCTAAATATAAAAGCAACTACTTAAAAAAATTGATCTAAAAAGCTGAAGGTATTTGATATTTCTTATATTTTCGCAGAAACTTTATTAACATCATACCTAAATATTACTCTTTAAAATTCCTTCACAGACTTAGACTTATAAACATTAATATCTTCCCTTAGTACAAGATTTAGATATTTCTGGATCAGGATATCCTCCAAAATATTTAATATTTTGCCAAGAAAATAAACAGTTTTGAACAAAAATCCTTACTGTACATTCAAAACAGTGAAATTTCTAGAAAATATTCCATTTATTCTAGATCGAGATTTGAGAAGAATTAAAATATATCTGAATATTTAAAATTTCTTTTTTTAAATAAAGTCAATATTGACTCCAATATCTCAAATTAATTTTTGAAAACACAGTTAATAATATTATAAAAAATTAAATTTTATAAATTATAATTCTTACAGATACTTTATTTTGCAATGTCTACAAAATTTACTTCTGATAGAGAGAAAAAAATTTTAAAACATCCATAAAAAATTAATTAAAAATAAAGTAAATGTATTTAATCTGTGTACTATTTTCACATATTATTTTTATAAATTTAAATTTTACGCATTCCACTTTTTTTGTTTTCTGGCTTTTCCGTTCTCTACATTTCCATATTACTGCAGAAGGAATCTAATATGTTTCTTTTTATTTCTTAAAATTTGCTAAGAAAAATCAAATGCATTAAATAGTAGTTCGACAACAATTGTCAGTGTGTTTTCCATATTAAATAACTATAATTAGTATGGCATTGCTGTGGCCTTCGAAGCTTTCAAATAGAGTTCCAAGTTAGTGTACTCAGGCGCCATCTAGCGTTCACAAATGTAAGGAAAATTACCATGAATTGCATGAATTAATGTATTTTATTTAGGCAATTTTTACTCATATATTTGTATTTTTCTGCTGAAAAATGCATTAAATTTCGATTCTACGTCAATTGTTTTTTTCTCAAATCTGATATTTCCTTTGTCGATACATTTATGTTTTATTGAACAAATTTATGTATTTGTTTCTCGTATATTTTCATGCAACTAATACGTATATTATATAGAAGAGATTTTCTTTCCCTTCAGTTATTAGTATTATAATTTACAAATTACATCCTATTAGTATATTAACCACATACTAATCATAACATAACTTTTAATGATTTTTTTAAAATTTAAAATGAGAATATAACAATTAATTCGATTTTTGAGACAATAACAATATTACACACATAGACGCAGTTTCATGGTTAATTGAAAGGTAGCCTTATTTTTTAGGAGTGAAGAGTTGTATGAAGAGGAAAATAAGGCTAAGAAATACCAAGAATCAACTGCAACATAGTAAAGTGATACTGCAGGTTTATACGAAGTAATGATATTAATTATGTTACAGATATTGTGCTACAGATTATTTAATAAATTTTTGATTAAAAAAGATAAATATAACTATTCTCTATTAATTGGAAGAAAAATAATTTGCGATAAAATTAAATCAATTTGTATTTTTTTAAATTTGCATTTACGAACGAAAGAAACTAAAGAGAATATCGTATGTACTATCTATAAACCTATTCCTAAATAAATATAGAAATAATAAGGACCTAAATAAAATAAATTTAAGATTATTATTTTATAAGGAATAAAAATGAAATTTTTTCGGACAAAAAAACAAATCCTTAAAATTGTTGACATTTATTTTAAAGCAGTAAAATGAGTGTCAATCCTTTCGATAAAATAATTGATTTCTAAGCATCAAAGTGTTTTTAATTATTTTATATATACATAGATCGAAATTTTTTTCGCTCTATGTATATATAAAAATAATTATTGTTATGTTAAAAAAAATGTTATTTATGCCGATTTAAGCTGATTTCGGGCCTTGATCACAGATCTACAGGCCCTCTTGGCACTGGAGGATCGAAATTTATAACCAGAAAATCTGGTTAAGTTCAGCTTACCCGGGCCCGGGCCCTTGGGCACTCGCCCCAAGTATCCAATGACCGGCAGTGTGTTATTGATTCTAAAATGAAAAGACAAAATTTGCAGAATTTCAGCTGGTGGAAAATTAGATTACTAAAGCTGACGAGAATTAATTCTCTAATCTTTTTGAATCTTTTTCTTTCAAAAGAAAAAGAGTTTTGTAATAGTAGGTAACATTTTCCTCGTGTATATCCGTTATTCAGAAAAAAAGAGAGCATATATATAGGGCAATGAACATAAACTGGAGTGTTTTTTGGTCAATGTATTTCTGGATTAGAACTTGATTTGGAATATCATCTTCCAAATAATTTTAAGCTATTAGCTAACAAATTGTGATAAAATCATTTACTTTTGTGTTCTATTCTGTAAAAGGATAAAAAGTTGTTCAGTTTCTTTTTTAATTAATACGTTAAAAACAAAAACACATTGTCTTTGTAATGCAGTCAAATCAACAGCTTTATCTATCTTTACAAATTAATTAAATGAAACTTCTTTCTACCCTCTAACTAGAAAAATATTTATGTTCTACATAATTTGTAAGTTTTCAATTTATTACAAAAATAGTTAGTTTTAGAAAATATGTAATTTTTTTAAAAGTGTTTTTATTGTCTTGAAAATGGGGGTGGGGTATGCCTTTATGCAGCACAAAATTATATGGTACACAGTCGTTTTTCATTAGGTGCTTGGGGAAAGGTATTGGAAAATACTTCATTGGATCTTACCTGCTGTTTTTATATTAAATGAGTAGCAACTGATTGATCTTTCTGAATCGTGTATTTTCACTACTTTTAAATGATTTATAGTTTCCTGCCTCAATGCAGTCTCCGTAATGATTCCGGTATGATGAGGCCCTATCCATCTAAACTGGATTTTCTTAATGGGACGTCCCATTTGACCTATGGTGGATTAGCCTTCATAATTCAATGGACTGATTTGTTCAAAATATTTGGATCAGGCATGCCTTGATTATTTGCTTCAGGATCAATCCAGAAACTGCTACGTCAACTCCTTTTGCTGTTCCAAGATATTGCACTTATTACAGTAGTCTCCAAAGAATTCTGAGACATTTTGGAACCTTATACGAAGTTCTACGTGCCGGAGATGTCATGATTGTGTCATAGCTTTCGGATGACACATTTAGTATCTTCTTTTGTAAACACTACTGCACGTGTGTATCATTCTGACTCTTTGTGCTATTTCGAATCATCTAGACTCAGTATCCAATACATCGTACAATATTTTGCACAAGTATATACACTGAAGAGTCAGTACATTAGGATCACCTGTTTAATATGAAATAGAACCACTTTTACCTTTAAAATCGCCAGCATCTATTGAGACATTGACTCTACAAGGTGTTGATAACATGAAGCATCTAGTACACCAGGCGCTTTCCAAAGGCAATTCCTATATATTGCGAGACGGTATAGTGGCAGCACAAATTTGTTTTTTTCCCGTAGAACCACATATGTTTGATTGGATTCATATTCGGTGAATTTGGAAGCCACGATATGTCTTAAAATTACTCACAATGTTCCTCGAATCCCTCCCTGACGATTTGGCCTTTATGAAGAGCCAAACCAAACCAAATGCCGTCACCAAAGAGGGGCACTATTTCAATGATTGATTGAATATTAACGTCGCACTGTTCAGCTACACGAGGGCTTTTGGCGGCGGACCACGTAACTTGAACCATGGCCAAGTGACGTGGACGACACCTGAACTGCCCCCTTCTCCTAACTACCACACCACGCCAAACTATTTCAATGAAGAGGAGCACTTAATCTGCAGCGATCTCTACGCAGAGCATAAGGACTGCTATTTAGGAGAAATAATAATTTACCCCATGGTATCGTGTAAAACATTGCTTATACCATAATACCAACATCGCCGTCTTAGTAAAGCACCCCCAGTGACAGGATCCATTTGAAAGCAGCGTATTCGCCCTCACCCGTCAATGTAATTGACCAGAAAACGTGATTTGGGGGATCAGATGACTTTCTTCTATTGTCCTATGGTCAAATGCCAATGTTCCATGACCCATTGAGGGCACTGTTAGCAATGACGAGAGGCGTCAGCACAGGGATATTATTAGGTTGCTGGCAGCGTTAGCTCATACGCAGCAGTGTACTCTGCACTGTGTATCGAGACATACAATTTGAGTCGTCACTATTGTAGTTTCTTGTAATATCTGCCGTTATAGACCTTCGGTAATGACGAACAATGCATAACAATATCCACTCTGCTCTGGAATCAATGCGCCATCGCCGCCAAACCGCTAGCCCGAAACTTATATTTCCATTATCTGTACCACTTTTTCCATAAGTACTCAGAAGGATTGCATATGAACAGCCCAGAAAAAGCGCCATTTTTTAAAGCGATGTTGCCAAACACCAAACCATAAGGATTTGAACTTTATCGAAATCGGATAAATCGAATACTTTTCAGATAAGGTCGCTTAACATCCTACACGAGGAAAATTACTGAAGAAGTGCTTTATATACCCCTGTACCAGCCATGTGTGTGCCATGGCCTTATCTCCGGGTAGGCTCATTGCTCTAAGTGGGGGGTTGCTAGAGTGTAATGGCTCTTTTATATACAGGGTGATTTGCTACCAGATCCACAAACATGTAGGGCTGGGGTGGGCATTAAGTCGATTACGATCGACCGGTAGACCGCCAGGATCTTTTGGGGTGACTGCCTTCGCATTAGACCTTAGACGCGCATACTAAAAGCAACACAGGTGGTTATCAAAATAATGGAAACCCCATGAATAAAAGTGAGATTTTTTAATGTGCTTCGTAAGCTTTAAAGTATAATAATAGCAACCAGATTTTTTATGAATAGAAATGTATATACTATGGTAGTATTTGAGAGCTTTATTAAAGTTCTGTAAGTCACGGATAATTTTCAAAATCGTTAAATGTGTAGGATCTCTTAAGATTTTTAAAGAGGCCAAATTGTGAGAGCCCGTCTAGCTGGAGCCGGAGTGACCGAAACATCCCAGTTTTTAGAGGTTTATCGAGGCACGCTGTCTGAAGTTATGAGTACTTACACAGCGCAGCAAGACAAGCTTATAAAAATAAGCAAAATCGTGGATGGAAAGAGAAGCTCAGTAGAAGTGATCGCCAGGTATTGAAACAGATTGAAACGTCTAAAAAACGAACTGCAGCAAAAGTGACCGCAGAGCTAGCTCTACTAGCATCTAGTTTCCCTAGTGTGAATAATTACAGATGGAAAGCACCTTCGTAAGCAGAACATTTACGGTACAGCAGCATTTCCTTAACCACTTGTCACATATGTTAATTCCAAATGTCGTCTACAGTGGTGTCACACTCATAAAACCTGATCAATTGATAAATGAAAAAAAGTAATATGCTCTGGCGAATCATCCTTCATATTTTTCCAACTACAGGACGGGTGTTAGTTTGGAGGACACCCGCACAATCGTATGATCGTGATTGTCTCCAGCCAACTACCAAACATAGGAGGTGGATTAGTCATTATATGGGCAGCTGTTTCATATAGTTTTCTGCTGTACTAATCATAACCCTGAAAGGAAGGATCACTGGGGAGAAGTATAGTTCTTTAAGCAAAAAGATAAATATATTATGACGCAAAAAAAAGAACGGCACCCCGAATTTGAAAAGACGATTTCAAGAATTTTTACTTAACTAGAACCAATAGTTGCATTCATGTGTTACCCATTTGGCAGTGTTGATGTGGAAAATATAACTAAAAACACGTAACATGTTCTCTTTATCTCTCGAGGAAAATGAAGTTTTTCTACTTCAAAAAGGACATAATTTTAAAATAATAACTTTTGGAATCAAATGGACGAAGTAAAACATCCTAATTTAAAAAAAAAGCTGCATTTCATTTAACGTCGTTCTTTCTCTCTACCTATCTATGTGAGTCTACACTTTCAACTATGGATATAAGTAAGACGACTTATCATTCCCGTTTCACAGACAACCAATTAGAATCAAATGTTAGATTAGCAGTTAGTAATTATGTATCGAGATATTCAAGATTGGGGCTGACAGTATGCAGACTAAGTCTTCTACTAAGACTATAACTACGAAAACTAACTTTAAGTGAAAGTGATTTATTTTTTTATGTATTTTGAATTGTTTTTGATAAAAAATGCATCATGTGATATTATTAAATTTGTGAGTATAATTATATTATGTTTGTATTTTGCGTTTTATTTAAAACGAAGTTTTAAAAGAGCAAGTTTTTTATTGTAGTTAAATAGGTAAATATATATTCTGTATTTATTATTGTCATAATATTAATATTGTTTAGCTTTATTATTATTTTTTTTGCTCATAACACTTACGCCACAGGGTGGACCACAACACCATGGAAAAAATTAGAAGTAGACCATGCCATGTAAATAATGATGTAGATGACCGCTGATGTAGAGAATGTTTCTTCATTGTGGTGTGAGCTACTTTCCAAAGCTTTTTTCACTGGCTATATTTTGGAATTTGAGTGAACATATTTTAAATTATCTGGAAGAAAACAAGTGTGTTTTTGATTTGCCCAGTGAGTGTTTGCTACTCAAGAATGAAGACTAACTACGGGATTCAGCTATCTTTACCGTATTTTAATAATAATTTAAATTTAAGATTACAGAGACAAGATTGTATTTTTCCTACCCTAGTTGGTCATATGAATTAGTTTGAGAACAAAGTTTTGCGATTTTTTTTGTCCGATTTAAGAGAAAAGAAGGATTAACATATTTCACCTTAAGCAGTAAACATCTGCCAAAATTAATAGGGCTTCGAGCTATATGACAGATTTTGAAATTTAATATCCCTTTTTGCAGGATTCATTCACTGCTAAGTTTCATGATTTTCATTTAAAAAAAATGCTGCTCTTTATACAAATCATTTTTCATTTCCTTTGCAAGACGTTTAGCTAAACTGTATATTTGTTAGATTTATGGCAAAATTTAGTGTATAATTAATGGTTATATAATTATACATACAATTTTCTTAGAAAACTGTTATTGTGTTAGTCAGTGGTATTGTGCCGTATGATCGGTGTAGTTTCTCGCACATTCTTTAATCTTTTTCGATAAAGAAGTTCATTTATATTGATTTAGTACGTTAATAAAATTTATTTATCAAGAAAATATTATTAATTATATCTTGAAAAACCTCCCAGAAAGACAATTCCAAGAACATCTTTTTGAAATGTGTGCATCGACTTGAATATTCATTGCCCCAATACACATAATTAATCTCACTTGTATAACCCTTACATAATATTTACCAATATAAAAATATTAAATTGCTCTATAGTTATTTTAATGATATTCTCAAAAAATGTATGAACTGTGAAAAAAGACTTAAATTTGTACTATTGGGAATAACATTCTTATGTATTTAAACCACTTAATCATGAAATTATCTTCTTTTATCAATTCTATATATTTTAAATTCATTTAAAAGTTGCTTTTACATGTGCATGAAATTTAAGTTTAAGTAACATTAATATTTTACGACAAAGATTTCTAGTTTTTTTTTTATTCTTTACAATTAAGAGACTTTCTTTTAGAACAGTAAAATCACCTTTTTTAATCTTCATGCATTCATTCCTCTTTAATTAACTGCTATTCAGTTTTAACAAGTGTTTTATTATGAGTATCGTTATTATCATGCTGTCTCGCTCTTTGTATATCTGTCTATATGTATGTCCCCATTCTTCTTTTTTATGCTAAGTAAGCAGTTTTATAGTTAAAATTTTTCCTTGTTTTAATTTTACTTAATATTAGCATTAGTATATTTAATTTTATCTTCTAATAATAAAGACACGTTCATACTCCTATTTTCTTTCCGAACAGCCCAATAATATTGACAAATTACAGGGTAAGGTTGGTTGGCCTCAGAACTATATTTAAACCTGTAATCTTAGTTCTTAAAGCTAAAAGTTTATACTATTGTACTACTGTGGCTAACTGTTTTTTTTACCTATATTGTATATTGTCACAATATTCTTCTATTTTTGCTTTGCCTATAACTATGTAGTATGTTTATTATTATTATTGAGTATATATATATGCATATTTACATATAATTATTTTTTCTGAGTATAAAGAAAAAACATTGATTCTCTCAAAGCTAGAAAAAAATATTATGCAACTTTTTCTATAAAACATGTCCCTTGTTTCTAAATATATCGCTTTCAATACATTTTTTAAGAAAAGGTTACTTTTTGAATAAACTTCGACCAGCGCTATCTAAGATTCATTATTCGGCTATTCCTGCTCATAGAGAGAGAGAGAGAGAATTTAAAAATCACTTCATATTTAAAATAAGTTTAAGTATCTACAAAAAAACCTGTTAAATGATTTTTCAGTGTCTTACACAACCTTGCATAATACTGTAATAATAAAAATGTGAATTAAGATTTTCTACATTAATGGTATTATGACCACTAATGTTATTTTTATGGATATTATCAGAATAAACAGCCATTTATATTAGGTTCACAATTCATACTTTTATAAATACTATTTATCTTAATTTTTCTTCTGCTCCAATTTTCAGTTTCACATTGAAAATTCAACTAGGGTGTATGAGTCATTAATTATTTCTTTAATCACTCTCAAGTCGACAGAAAATGGGGAAGTGTTTACAACACACACACATATGCTCAAAATTTACAGATAAGCAAAGGAAGCTAGATATACTAGTACTTCCGGCTTCAACTCTTTGTATTTCCTCAGTTTTATTGCACGATTTCTTCAGGCGGTTTGTTATATCAATTTTCAAGAGCACTTTGCTATACTTGTCATTGGTAAACAATAAAAGGTAATGTTTTTCTTTTTATTTTACAAAATCTTACAATAGATATCAAAACAATAAAATGCACACTTCATATTCTTTCATTTTCTTAAAATAATCATATAATTATTATTCACTTATTTTTCACTTATTTCTTCACATATGTAGAAATATTTCCCTGAATAAATTTTTTTTCAAGTATCTCAAGCAAAAAATTTTAGTTTTTAGAGATTTAACTTCAATTAAATTAAAGCACCCTATTATGTATGCTGTGTAATAAGATATACTATAAGTAAATATGTATTATCAGTAATAATACAATGTTACGCAATAAAGTTATTTACCAATCAGCACATTTCAATCAAACTTAGGCGGAGTTAAGAAAAGTTAAGTTATAGAAATTTATAGTATATCACGTTAAAGTTGTAGATATTTAAAAGAAATATGTCAATGGATGCATTTTAAACTAAACTTTTGTACATCATTGTCCGAAGCGGATTCTAAAATACAAATTGATTTATTGTAATTTTTCAAATTTCATATTTTTACTTACTATAACATTTTTTGTAACTGGAATTACATACGATGCACTTATGGCGAAATTTTTTTTAAATTAGAATTTTGAATATTTATGTTTCTACTTGCATTTGTTTTTAATGAATTGAAATAGAAATAAATTACACATTTACAAAGTCTTAAGTGTAAGTAATATTAACGGGATACACATACACGCACAGCTATTTTTCATATTGAATTTATTTATTATTTTGTATACATATTTATTAATGGTTGCTTAATTTTGCACAAATATTTTGTTCCTGGTTATATTTAAGAAAAAAATGCATAGTTCACACACACAGGTATTACTTAAAATAAAATGCCTGTATTTTTTTCAAAGCAGAAAATTCCAATTTTGTAATTTGTTCTGTGATTCAAAAGGGTTAGCTGAGTTTTATATTTATATGCTTGTGTGAGTTATAACTTTTCTATCTCATTACATTTTGATATCAAGTTTTATTATAATTTTTCTCAGAAATTAACATCTTTTGGAGCAGGTAATTTAAGTAAACCTTTCCATAAAATTTGGGCTAAATATCTTGCTAGCAAAAATTAATAATAGATACAAATAAATTATTGTTTTGTAGAAGTCTTTCTCATAAATTTAATTCCAATTATTGATTAAGAAATTGAGTATTTAACTAACTTTTGTGAAAATTTAAGTATCACTTGAATATTACACCATTTTGGTATAAATATATTTTAAAATATATGTTTAAAAAATAGTAACTATCTTTTTTTCTGTTTTCATTATAGGCAAATAATTTCTGAAATTATGATGGCAATGAAACAAATCAGATGAGTAAAAAGCACACGTGAAGGGAGCTCAAAGAGGAAAAGTACTCATTTTTGTTATTTCGCACTTTGAAATATTTTATGTATAAATATTATGTTAAAAAATTGAGCAAAGGCAGTGATATATGTGGATAGGAAAATAATTTATTCAACTTTATTAATGATTAATTAAATTAGTTCATTTAAAGAATGCATGTAAATAATACAGGTATTTTTACAAAATCTTTGAAACAAATCATTTATTTAAATCTTAAAGCTATTATTTTTATCAAATGTGACAGCGTAAGCTATAAATGCTTGAATAATATGTGATAGACCTATAGTTGTCTTTTGATATATACATCCTTAATAGCTCTTCTAAAATGTGTAATTTCAAAAACTTTTATGGCCAGAATTTGTAAGTACAGTCGGACCTCCAAATGACGAACTTTTATTTTACGAATTTCTCTGTTTTGCAACAGTTTTCCTTGAACCAATAACATTTTGCTATTCTTTCTTTCTTTCTTTATTTATTTTTGTAAAATAACCTCCAAATAGCGAAGTGTATTTTCTATTTAATGATTTTTTTTTTTCTTCTGATTCGATTTGACTTCTCCTTAATTTTAAAATATTTCAGGACATTTTTCAAATCATTCTCTCTTTTAGTACATTTTACGGTGATCATTAATCTGGTGTGTGAACTGGTTTTTTCAGGTGTAACTTACATACAACAATAAAACTGTGGTAATTTTTCAAACAAAGAACTCAAATAAAACTAACAGATTTTAATAAAATTTAAGGGTGCATATGGTACTGATTGAATGCTTCAAATTACTTGTCAAAAATAATGTATGCGTAAAATTACTTGTAGGTTTTAAATTAGAAAATTTAATTGAAAAATTCTCTCTCTCTCTCATTAATTTTAATATAAATATTTTTTTTAAAGTTCAAAATGCAGTATATTCCTGGACAATGATTTTTTTACAGATTTTTTTTGATGGTTAAGATATCTGTTAATTAAATAGAAGTTAATTTACAGAAAAATGTTTGAATAATTACATTTTTTAAAATAATACGTAGTGTTTAGAAATTTAAAATTTTCTTAATGTGGTGCCTTAAGTATGTTAAAAGAAGAATCTCTATTTAACGAATTTTCTACATAACGAACTTTACTTTTTTCAGGATTTAGCGGCTTCATTAAATAGAGGCCCGATTATATTTATTTGTGAATAATGTATAAAAATCGTTTATTTATGTGCTTTTCATTTATTTTTAAAGTGCGAAGTATTGAGCTAAATAAAATATCTTTCCAGATGTCACCTTTGATACTTTTTACAATACTCATGTTTGGATTCACAAGAGCAATTGATTACGATGCTGATTATATTGGAATATGTAACCCTCATATTGATCCTGAGACGAAAGAATCTTCATTGGAATGTTTTTGTGACAACAGGGAAAATTTTACTATGCATCCCATCATGGACTATGATATTTCTCGTATCACCATCAAAGGTTGTGGTACCGTAGAAGTACCTTTTGCTGCTTTAAATAATTTACAACTCAAAATACTAGAATTTCTAGACCTCAAGAGACTTACAATTCTTTCCTTTGCTCTATCATCGGTTCAAGGAGTTGAAATTTTGAAAATCTCTGACATTGCTGATTTGGATGTCGTTCAACATGCCTTTGTTGGATTATATAATATCGAGAAATTTATCTTGAAGAATGTGACAGCAAATAATTTAGTTAAAGATGCGTTCAGTTCAATTATGAACATTAGGCATTTTAACGTTGAGGATTCTTCTTTCAAAAATGTTGAAGAACTTGCTTTTGCTATACATAATGTTACGATTTTTAGTGTTAATAATACTGAGTTTTACACCCTGGAAGACTGTGCTTTCATAATACATAACTCAGAAGAAGTGATTTTTGATAACTGTTCATTTCAAGAAACTAGAAATGGTTCATTTATTCTCTCATTTGTGGATTCTTTAGCCTTCAGAAACTCTCAGTTTGGAGAACTTGCGACTTCAGCTCTCCAGTGTAACGCACTTAAAACATTCAGTATGATAAACTCAGTCATTGAGGAACTGAAGCCAGAAGCATTTAAAGACCTTGAAGTAAACGAATTAATCTATTTCACGAATAATACAATTAAAATAGCTTATGAAAATTCTTTAAATGCTATCATAACTCAACCATCTAATTCCACAGAAATCAAATTCTGCTGTAATGATTTTACGTGCGACTGCAACCTATTCTGGCTATGGAGCTTGAAGGATGTTTATGAAAACGTAACTATTTTAAAAAACAACTGGTGCATAGGAGATAAAACGAAATATATTGATCATTATGTTCCAATTATGGATTCATATAATAACTGCATGACATTAGAACCAAGATCTTTTAAAACGATGCATGAATTTTTGAATGAATCTCAGTACGTTATATCATTTGGACAAAGTTTGGAATTATCACTAAAAACTATACTTTGTATACTGATTATTATCAATTTATTATCATGATCAACCTTCTTACCATATCAGCAAGATTAATAATCTATTTTATTTGTCTATCAGTTTTACCTTTGAACAAATTTTTTGGGTATTATATTCAAACAGTTGCTCCGGTGCAGTGTTGAATAACCTTCATTTTTCTAATCTGATTTGTGAAACTGTATTATTGTATTTAGAGCTTATTTGTTGTAAAGTATTCGCATAAAGTTTTTCATTACAAAAAAAGTTATCTACAATAATAAATTGCATGAAAATAGTGTACGTGGATATTGAGATGATTATTTTTATTTAAATATGAGACTTAATTGTTTTTGCATGCGATGTTGTATATTCTAGCTAACACTATTCAGTTTACCTATAGGTTAAAGATATATATGTTTCCTATTTTAAAAGCTTGTAATTGCTTGTATCACAAATATATCAGTTTACACTAATCGAACATCCGGTTAATCCGAACGGCTCCGTGGAAAAAATTGTATAATTTTAAGGACGAAAAAAAAAATCGGTGAATATTTCAATATAAAACAGTATAAACCTTAATTCAAAACAGTTCTTTATTTTAAACATCAAGCAAATTTTAAAATGGAATAAACTACAAACAGAACCACTTGTTTAGTATGAAAAATTGTACAACATAACCCGTACTCAGTTCAAATATATTTCGCTGTTATTTTCAAATATTGTTCGGATTATCGGGACTGTACTGTATATACATATATGTATATTTCAGTATATGTATTGATCTACAATGCATAAGCTTTGTTTATACGCAGATTTTATGTTAATGATATTTCATCTTATATTTAATACTCAGCTCCTCTTTGACTGTTTAAAGCTTTTTAAGTAACTGTATTAATATTTCCAGTTACAAATAATTTTTGTATTTTCACTTACCTTAAATGGGCTGCTATTTGATTGTATGAACACAATAAAGAAAGTATTTATTTCCTTGTAGAATATAAGTAACATTAAATATATTTTATGCATTTTTCATATTTTTTTGAGTGAAATAAGTACCATTCTGTTTCTCTTGAAGTATCGTGTAAATAATTTTTGGAAGATATTTTAAAGACATTATATGAAATAATATTTGATGGACAAACTATAAATATCCTTAATTTCCAGGGTTTTTTTATTTCAGTGTTTTATTGTTAATATTATGCATTTCAAATTTATCACGAATAATATACTTTTAGACTCATTTTAATGTTGATTATTATTATTATTATTAAGATTGATACATGAGCCTCATCCACACATATTCGTTAGTGATATTTAAAATTTCCATATTTACTTCCTGTAAAACTAATTTTCATATTTCATGTTTGAAAAAATCTGAAACATATCTCATTCTTGAATGTTTGAATAACTTTATACTCATATTTATGCTGAAAATTATATTTAATGTTTACATTCATTTTTAGTTTATCATAAAATATTCTTGGATAATGATGTTTATGTTTATTTGGTATTAAATATTGTGTATAAAACATTTATATATAATGCATGTTATTGGTGAAACAAGTACTATGTACTTTGTTTTCTTCTTTTGCTTAAGTTTATGTGCTTAATAAAAAAGTTTTATAAAGGTATTTGTCTTTAATAATATGTATTAGGTAAATAATACGTAAACTAAAGAATTTCAGCTTAAAATGGTTCAACGGTTATGTCACTTTCTCTTAATTTTTAAATAAAAATTAGCCTCAGAAAAATTCCTTTCATCAAAGATATTACTATCCATATTCTAGTTTTTATTAAAATCCTCTGACAGAATTCAAAGCAAATACCGAATCTTCTGAAAATAAAAATAAAACTGTTTTATTTTATGACAAATTACTAGACGATTTTTCCCACTAAAGAATTCAAATAACTTCTGAGGAATTTGTCTCTCAACTTCCCGTTAGCAACCTGTGTTTGCATTTTCTTCAATTAAAAGTTGAATAACAAGCATATCTACAATGAAACATGCCAGACAATTAAAATATATCTATATAATATTCCTACTTCTCTCCTTTTTGAAAAACAAAGATTTTTATTGAAATATTTTATGTTCCAATCAGCATATTTATGAGAAATTCAGATATTAAATACCAGAATTTACACAGCAAATTTGATACACCGTAAAAACCGGCGTATAACTAACTCACTCTATTAACACAAAAAATAAGATCGAAATTTACGGGTTATACACCGGGTATAAATGTGATTTCTTCAAAAATAAAAAAAATACATGCATATAAAAAAAATAGACTTCGAGATTGAAATTTGATGGTGAGCGTTATACACCAAATATTAAAATAATAGCTTTAAAACTAAAAAAAAGACATGTGTATTAAAAAAAAAGAACTAGCCTTCTACATATATCAGAATACTGTTTATTTAAAAGAAATGACATTCCTTATGAACTTAAGGGGACGTGGCACCCTTTGAGCAAATTTCTTTATTTACGTATTTAAAAATTATATTTTAGCATTTTATACAATGTTTCTATTCTAGAAAATGATACCAGATGAAAAATTTTCATATATTATTTACACAATTTTAAAAATTTAAATTTTTTGAAGAAAATTGGGAAAATTTTAAAATCCTACTCCTTTTGTAAAAATTAAATTTTTGACCTGAAAATTTTTTTATAATATTCTTATGGATGTTCTCAACAACTTTAGGGATCGATTTTAGAATAACTTTATTCATTTTCGAGAAAAAAAATAAAATATTGATATACAGGCTAAAAATCAACGAAAAAGCCAACATGTCTTACATTTTATTTTTTTAAAAAAAAAGTATTCAGTTTGTAGCAAAACGGATCCTTAATTTTATTACATACTTTATTTTTAACACGCAGGAAAAAAATGGAAGTGATTGGTAAATAATTGTCGAAGGAGTAGCATTTTGAATGCACTAAGGTTTCGAAAAACACAAACTGAGAAAAACCAGTTTAAAGTTTATAATTCTGAAAAAATAATTATTATAAGTTTAATTAAACTTAAAATACCACTTTAAGATATTAGCTATACGTTTTTCTTTAAAAATAATTGCATTTTCATATTTTTTCAACCCACACATTTTTATAAATGATCAACTTTTAGAGAGTACTAATTGCACAAGAAAATTCAAGAAAAACGTTAAAAAAATTTTTTTTCTGTCACGACAGAAATTTTATCCGTTTTTTTCTTATAATATTAAAGTATTACATTTGTATATGAAAAATATATCAGGAATAAGAACTGAAATTATAAAATTTTTAGTATAAAATGCCTTAATTTAAAAATTTACATGCACACACAAAAAAAATGATTGTATGTTGTATTGCCTCGGAAATATTCTGCTTTATATATTGCACATTCTTTTTTTAATGTTATTATTTCTCTTTATAAATTAGATTTTTTTTATCAAAACGCTTCTTTTAGCTTTTTTTTCTAAAAAGGGGGCGCGGCTGAATCGTCTAATTTGTTTTCAAATGAAGTTTTATTCAACTTCTAACTTTCCGACATGCACAAGTGATATATCAATGGAAAGATAATAATGCAAAGAATAAGAGTAAATGAAAATAAAAATAAACGATAGGTTTGGGATTTTAGGGGTACCAAGTCCTCTTAAATGGTTGTAGTTCTAGAAGTATACTATTTTTTCAAAAACCTGGGATGATACATCGAATAAATGATTTCAAAACGTAAGTTCTTTTTACACACATACATTTCAGGTTCCTTCGTAAAAAAGGGGGTGCACGTTTTTGGGCGAAAATATCTAAAAATTAAAAAATGCAGCTTGAAAGTACAGGTGCACGTTATATGCTGGATTTTGCGTTGTATGCATGCATACTTGGTTGATTGATGTTTTTTTTTCTGAAATATTACTTTGTTGTATTAAATTCGAAAAGAGTATTCCTTCAGTAATGCAATAAGAAAATTAAAGAAATATTCTTCTCTTATGTTCTGTCAACAGACTGATGTGCAATGTTTGTCATTTTTAATAATTATTTTCAGAGTGATGAAAGACAAATATTTTGTTAATGAAATATCAGAAATAAATTTATATCTCCTTTCTTTCATTAATGTTTAAAGTCTTATGAAATGAAAATAAGTTAGTGCGTTTCATTAATAAAAAGTACATTTTTAAATAGGTTTTATGATTGTTATTTCATTTCTTTTGAAAATGTAAACAAATTTGGTATAAAAAAATCGTATCTAAAATAAATGAAACACTTGATGATTATACACTAGTATTGTAAATTAGACTTAGGATGTAAAATGTTTTGAAAGGCTTATTACGTATGTTAGGAGAAGACAGTAGCTTAGTTTATGAATTTACTTATATTTTTTACTTTCTATATTATGCATCTAATCATTTTTTATTATTATATCATAATAACTATGCTTTAATTTTTGAAAATACCATATTACAAAGTTCGATATCCATATCTTAAGGTTTTGTCTAAACCGTGGACGGCTGTGGTTTCACAATCCATTTCATATTTCTGACTAGTTTAGTATAAAGAGATTTAATATTTTAAGATGTAAATACATTATAAGCAACTTTTACAATATTTTGCACATTTGTGTACTTGACTTTACATTACATTTTTACCTTATAATTGAAGAATGAAAAAAAAATTAATTTATTTTCCTATTTAATTATTTTATCTGCTCTGTACCACAATATTTTATTTATTATAAAAGCAAAAAAAAATAATTTAAGCAATATTTTTTGCATAATCTTTACTACAAAATGTATCTTTTAAAACGTATGTTCACTGACTTTCTATTTAACTGCCAATTTATCTACGAATGACATGTAATGTTAACAATCACAAATAATAACTTACAATTGTCCCTGACATTCCTTCAGGATTATATAGCACGTGTTTATTAAATATAAAAGTTTGAAAACCTTATAAATAACTTTGGAAACTCAGACCTTCGAAATACCTACTTGATATTTGTTCTCCTTTACTTAGAAATATTACTCAATACTGAAAAATCTACCATCCATGATATGTGGATTCTGAAATTAATATTTTCGGTTAATTACTAAAAATTCACTGTTTTTGTTGTAAGTATGTCGCTAACCGTAGCTTTGAGCACCATGTAGGTTGCAATGAGAGATTTTGCACGGTTCCGCCCAATTTTGAGAGGGAACATCTTTGGGGAGTCTCAGAGATCTCTCTTCCCTTTCCACCAACCTCACGAGAGGACTTGCGGCTCGACGGCTATTTATAGTAACCCATGCCGCAAAGGCATTCTTCATTTACAAACATCCATACCTTCTCAGGGATTCGAACCCAGGCCTTCGGCGCAGCAGCCATCGTCACTAACCTCTATAACGGATGGTCAGAAAATAACTGCTAAGGATTAATGACGAAGGAATAATAAAAGAACGTGCTAAGACAATTTAAAAAATTTAAAATGGAAACGTTTCTCACATGGAAACGCTTAGCACAACTTACTTTATGTATAAAGTCATATGACATTGTATTTCTCTATTTTCCGAGTCTCAAATTTATTTTATGTACTGATTAATAAATTTGAAATATTATCTATCATTTTAGAATAAAGTAACATTTTCTATGTTGATTTTTCAAGCTCTACATTATTTCTCAATATTGATGTAACTAAGGAGCTTGATCTTTCATAATGGAGCATGGTAGTGAGTGTGGTATGGATGCATGAATCATGATTCTCTCAATGAGAGATTCAAGTACAAGGCTTGCATAATCCATGTAAGAAGATTAAGAAAACACAGCAGGGAAATCAATATAACACTATTCATAGTCAAGGAAAGAAAAACAAAATCTTAACCAGGGGTAGGTTGCCTTGTAGCTGTGGTGCGCCAAAAAAACCTACCTAAATGATTCAACGTGCCACACAGTGGGAAATAATTAAAACAATTCTATTCCTGCAGAAATTTACGCAGAGCTGGGGAATATAGGTCAAAAATACAAATTTAGAGTTTTATTATACATTAATTATGCTTCATTTAAAATATTTATTAACATAAAAATAAATAAGATGAGCAAAAACTATTCATTCATCAAAAACAAAAAATGAAAATTTTGTACATGTATATTATGCTTCTTTAAAACATATTTATTAAAATTAGAAATAACTAGTTGAAATATGAGTATTCTTTCAATATAGTTAGATAAAAATATAAGTATTTTAATGCGAACCCTGTCTCTACATTCATTTCACAATATCAGGGTATAATTTGAGACCTTCAATTTGACAGGATTCTGAATGTTCGGTTGCTAAACAACTTTTTTGCAGACTGAAATATTTCCCGTATAAGAAAATATTTGTTTTCGTTAATATGTAGAACAACGTTTCTCAAACTGTGGGACGCACCCCCTTGGGGCCGTGAACGCTATACGAGGGGGAGGGGGGGGAGCATATTGAAAAGTCGAAAACAAAATTTTATTTTATTGAAATCTGTTTGCTTAACTTCAGTAAATTAATAAATACATTCTGACAAAAATAAAATACACAATGTATTTTATAATTAATTTAACAGTACAAAGTTAAGAACAAGTTTAATAATTACCACTGACCCCATGGGCTTGTCTTATATAAAATTATAATTCCTACTGTTTATAATTAATCCCTTAACTGCCGATTAAAAGTTACGCGATTCGCTCCCCAGTGCCAACCGTTTTCCACGTAGGTGCTAATATGCGATGCATTGGGGGGAGGAAGGAATAAAGAAGCAAATAATCTGAAATAAGTAAATCCTTCGGAAACACTGTCAAGGTCATTTATTGCATTCCAAAACCTTCGGAATAATTTTATGGATAGCAGTGCACAGAAAAGATAGTACTTCGGAAAGACGTATATATACGTCCGGGGAAATTAACGCTTTGGCTGAGCGAGAAGTTTATGTACGCCAGTGGCACTTAAGAGGTTAAAGTCGTATTGTTTAACGTCAACTTGTGACAAATCTATATGGAACTTTATCACTAACCTTCTGAGTCGTCTTTTTTTAGGGAAATTTAATTCCCTACCTATTTCCAATCAGCTCCAAAAAGAGGACAGGATTCCTTGTTATGCAGATTAGATAAAGTATTTAAGTCAAACGGAATCGTAAAGTTAGAGCAGTAGGAGAGAGAGATTGAAGTAAGAAGTTGTAATAGTGAAATTTAGAAAGATATTATTGGAGATTTCTAGGAGGATAAAATCTCCGAAAAAGCTGAGCTGAACTGCAGCGTGGTAAATATTGATTAAAGTCTCATTTTTATATTAGGAGTGAGATTAAAGTTAAATGTTCAATAGGAACATTATAGACTATAATTCTGGGATCTCTTATCGTGGTAATCTCTGCGTGATCGATATTCTAATTAATTGGATCATTAAATATTTAAGTTAATTTAAAGGAAAGACTCTCACTAAACCTCATAATACTATTTAGATATATTTGTTAATAAGTCTTTGGTTCTATTTGGATTAGATAACCAAATAAAGAAAGTTATTTATAAAAATGGCTACTGGCTCTTATATGACCTCTACTTATTCTCGTTCTCAAAGTGAGGTCCAAGGGGACCTTCACAAACTATATTATTAGTGGATTCAATACATAGTTATTGTATGTACAAATATATAATATAAAGCAGGAGCATGTCAAATTTTCTTTTCATTTTAACATTTACTAAGTAGGTAAGAATTTTTCTTTGTTTTACAAAAAAATTGAGGCTAATCATTTACAATAATGATGTTTTTATTTTAAAATAATACTTATATATATATATATATATATATATATATATATATATATATATATATATGATTATATATATATATATGATTATATATATATATATGATTATATATATATATATATGTGGGAGACAACAAGGGGTCCAATACGTTTGTCTTTTCTCTATTTTATTTAACATTAAACAAAAATTAATTAAAAAGGTAGATAAGTTTGACAATGACATGCAGAAGGTAACGCCTGCTCGCGCACCTCTCTCGTTCCTCTTTTCGCTCTCTTTTGCTTTTTCTCAAGAGTCAAAGATTTTACAGTTTCAGTTCTGCTTTCACTTATCTGCGCCTGCGCGCGAAGACTGCGTGGAGTTGTCGATAACTATTGGTTACTATATCCGGCCAGCCTGACTGTACGCTGTCCGCAGCGGTACTTCCATGGAGACCAGAGGAGAATCTGAAACATACAAAAAAAAAGACGGAACAGACAAGGACTATACGACAAATAAACAAAGATGTAACATATCATAATTTTGCTGAACTAGACATTTTCTCCATCATGTGAAGGCACCTCTTCGACATCCGGAAGGTTCCACAGGAAAACATTGTGTATCACAGGCATAAGAACGTCTTTTTAACAAGTTGATCTTTGGTTGAACGCATCGATATTTTCCTCTGTAGAGTTCTGGACGTCTGTTGAAAACGATTTCTCTTTTTCCTTCGTTTCCACTGCCATGGCTCAAAGATCCTTCGGGCAACACAAACCGTCTATAATTACGTTCCATAGGTGAAGGGGTAGGTGAGCGGGAGATGAATTCCACGGAACTCGTTTTCATGGCACCATTGGCTTTCTTACACAATACTATATCAGAACATTTTCTCTTACAATACTCAATTTTAACTTAGTACTCTTAATTTTATTACATTTATAATCCTTAATTAGAGAACTCGAATCATTTCTAGTATTAAAGTTTTTAACATGTGGCAAATCATAACTAGAGTTTTCTATCACATTTGAAACGGAAACATTTGGAAAAAGAAATAGCACTAGAATAAGCATAAGCATGAGCACCTAAAGAGGATTCACTTTCATTCAATAAAACATCGCTCTTTGCGTGGCCTAGTTTTTTTATTTCAGAATATACACTGGGATGTATAATAAATTCTTCGGTCAAGGTCGGTGATATCGCCGTTCGCACACTTAGACCGGGAGAGTGTTGATCAAGAGAAATATTTATGGGTTTAACTTCTACCATTCGCTTTTCGCCAAAACATGAGCTTAATGTTATGATTTCTTCGGAAGGTGTTTGCACTCTAATTAGTGAGGAATTTAAAACTGGGATCTGGCAACCTGAATCGATCAAGGCTGTTACGGGTTGATTTTCCACAAAAATGTTTACATATTGAAGATTTGCGCATTCATCGCTATTTTGTTTTTCGCTCTCGATTTTCAAAGTATCCACGTTTATTCTATTATGGATGTGGTCGTTAGATTCTTTAGGTTTAAAATGCTTCTCACAGTCTCTTGCGCAATGAGATGAATCACCGCACATATAGTAATTTTTATTTTTCTCTTTCAAGATATTGGGGATAGTTCTCTTTAATCTTTGGTTTAAAGTTTTGTGATCTATTTTTAAAGGGGTCTTGGGTATATCCATAAGTAATAGGAGTTTCCTTATGTGATCCGCTTCTAGATGAAATATAAATATCACACTCTTTAGCTAAATCAATAGGCCTAAACCAATCTTCTGCTTCTCGAATGCCAATATGAGTTGCAGTTTCCTTATTTAAAGTTTCAAATAATTTATCAGAAATTATAAGATCACATAGAGATTCAAAGGAATTAACTTTTCTTAACGAACAATAATATTGGAAGTTTGCCGTCAATCTTGCAGCAAATTGGATGTATGTCTCGCCTGATGATTTTACAGCATTTTTAAATGAGTTTAAACACTCGCGAGGGGTTAATTGGAATTCTCTGAGTACTATAGATTTTAGTTTTTCATAGTCATTTAATTCCTCTTCTTTAATATACAGTAAGACGTTATGAGCTCTTTCGCCCAGAAGATTTATTAGAATTTCAGATTTATATTCGTCATTTATTTTCTTGGTTAAAAATGCGCGTTTTAATGATTGGAAGAACAGATTAAAATTTTCAGATCTGGTGGGAACAGGAAGAGATAAAGTTTTTATACTTTTTTATCATATTTTCTATGTTAGTTTCGAACTGTTTATCTTCGACTTTAGCTGCAGGATTTAAACTTAATGCTTTATTTTTAGCCGTTTGAAGTTCGATTTCTTTTTCTAACTGAGCTAACTGAAGTTTCGCGAGCTCAATTTTCTGTTTTTCTAAAGTTACCTCTCTTTCGTTTCGCGATACTCTCTCATCTATACAGTTTTGAATTAAAGTTTTAACGAAATCTGGATCACTTTCAAAGGTACTAATGTTCTCAATTTTAGTCTTTAGTTTAACTATGGTTTCCGTACTCTCCACAGTACCGTCTAGATTCTCAACAACTCTTATGAGATCCTCTTTAAGAGCGTCTTTATACATTTTAGAAAAATATGGAAAGATCCTACCTTTTTTTTTCTGGCTCCTTGTTGCTCGCACGTACGATGTATCCAATAATTGATGAAAAATTTCGATTCCACTGTGTGATTTCACCTCTTCGCAGGGAATATAGTTGAAATTGTTCGAATTGACACCTCTTCGCAGGTGTTTGTGAGTGGATCCAACCTCTACACAGGCGGAATATTTGTCGATGGTTCGTTGAAAAATACACCTCTACACAGGTTATTTTGTTATTTGTTCCGACCTCTACACAGGCGGAATGAAGTTGAAAAATTCAACCTCTACACAGGTTGAACGAAGTTTCCGAAAAATGGCGGCGCGTCTCCTCCACGGACGGCTTTTTTTTTTCACGTTCCAAATTTTGATCAAAATCGAAATTTTTTTCAATCTCGGCCTCTACACAGGCGGAATTTTCATGCTGAGTTCAAACCTCTACACAGGTTGAATGAAGTTTTCGAAAAATGGCGGAGCGTCTCCTCACGGACGCTTTTGTTCATTGTCCAGACTTTGGTTCAAAATCGAAATTTTATCGATCCCGGCCGAGCCCCATAATTTGTGGGGAGACAACAAGGGGTGAAATACGTTTGTCTTTCCTCTATTTTATTTAACATTAAACAAAAATTAATTAAAAAGGTAGATAAGTTTGACAATGACATGCAGAAGGTAACGCCTGCTCGCGCACCTCTCTCGTTCCTCTTTTCGCTCTCTTTTTGCTTTTCTCAAGAGTCAAAGTTTTTACAGTTTCAGTTCTGCTTTCACTTATCTGCGCCTGCGCGCGAAGACTGCGTGGAGTTGTCGATAACTATTGGTTACTATATCCATATATGATTATATATATATATATATATATATATATATATATATATATATATATATATATATATATATATATATATATATTGTTTTTCTTTTAAAATAATTTTTAAATTATTGCTTTTATTTTATTTATTTAATTGGGTATTAAAGCTTTTATTTGTTTGCTAGAAATGCTCTACTGCATTTGCTTGGAAATTTTTGAATACTCTATACGGATATTCCGTATAGAGTAAATTAAATTTTACTGAAAATGATGAGAAACACAGTTCGCAAATTTTATGACAACAGATTTGCTAAAGAAGCAGTTTGGCATTCCCCCTTTTTCCCGTCATATATATATGTAGTCTAAACATTGAATTTAGTAAAGCCTCAAACCCAATTTTCTTCAATTGTTTTTCCTATTTGTTTGAGTGCACTGGCTAAAACTGTAAGCTCTAAATGCGAGACTGCATTTCTTTTCTCAAATACTTAGCTCTTCATTACAATTTCTAGGAACTTGATCAAGCTCATTAGCCTCAATAAAGGTAATATGTTAAGATGTGTTATTAATTTACATAATACGGTGAGAAATGCCTTTTCTCTTCTAACAATAAAACTTTGAGATTTAGAAAAAAACAGAACAAAAGTATAAAAACAAATGGAAAATATAATTTCAAATATTAATGATAAAAATTAGATAAAAACGTAGCTTTCTAGTAAATTGCTATTATTTTTTAATGTTTTTTAAGATTTATTATTAAACCTGATTTATTAATTAATCCTTATAAATATGTTTGAATAAATACTAGCAATATAACATTAAATCAAAATTTGAAAAAGTTTTCTTAAAATTAGTTCATACAAAACCTTCAGTCTTTTTAATCTCCATTTTTCCCATGCGAATTCTAATAATTATTACTATAATCGTAAAATATTTCTTATGACGATTTACCAATATAAAGTTATAAATTGGAAGGACAAATTTATGCATCAGATCTAAAGTAATGATATCCAATTCCGTAGCATAAATTTTATTTAATTTAATCAAGTTTAGTTTACTCTTAAGACATTTTAATAAAGCGTGAATAACTTGTTTATTTCTTATTCAAATGTTATGTCAGATCAAGTTTATCAAGTTACGATAATCGCAAAATATTAGATTAATAACAATATTTTCAATATCTTTTAAGGTGACAATAATAAACAATCAATTGATTAATATTATTGAATTTCGAATGTAGATGTCGCCACGAGATAGACATGAAATACTCAAGTATTTACTTAGAATTAATGCAAAGCGTGTGAAAATTAAAACATCTAGAACAGGGGTGGGCAGACTTTTCCAGGGTACGGGCTTCTTCTAATTTTTTCAAGGTGTTGCTATCCACCTAGTGGCGTAGGTGTAGTGAGCTAAAAGAAAGTATACAAGGCAGTCGGACCTCCATTTTACGAATTTCTCTATTTAGCGAACTTTTTCCTGGAACCTAGAAAATTTTACGGTTTTTGTCGTAAAATAACCGCCAGATCGCGAAGTGCATTTTTCTACTCAAAGAAATTTTTTCTTATAATTGGATTCTTTTGCTTCCGTATTCTTTAAAATACCTTATTTACTCGAATCTAAGCCGCACTTCCCCCATGTTAATGCAACTGAAAATCGGGTGCGAAGGGGGAAAAAAATGTTGGATGGGGTATTTAGAGCAATTACAGCCTCATGCATGCATTTAAAAGTTTACAATACTGATAAAATAACTAATTATCCACTTCTTATTACACTGCTGGACAATTGCTAAGGACGGATCACAAATTGCCATGTAGCATAACATTAAGCGAGACATGAGGCCTAGTTGGATAAAATATAGTTGCCACACTGTTCAGACATTAGAATAAAGAATATTTATTGTTCTGGAAAGTACAAAAGCTGTGAAACATCGGAAAGAAAAAAAAATGTTCATTTGATCTGCGTACGGAGAAATGGAACAATGCATCTAAAAGTCAGCAGGCACCTTAAAGAAAGGTATCAGTACGGGATATGTCCACCGTGGAGTGTGATGCAACATTCCACACGTCGTACCATACTTTGCACAACATTATGCAGCAGCTGTTGAGGCAATTTATCCCATTCCTCTGTGAGTGCACGGAAGAGGGTGTTCTTGTTTGTCGGAGGATAGTTTCGACCAGCAACTTGCCAACCCAAAGCATCCCACACATTTTCAATGAGGTTTAGATCTGGAGAACGCGCTGGCCATACGAAACGTTGAATACCCTCGCTGTCTAGACAATCCTGAACACAGCGAGTGTTCGATGACATGTTGCGTTGTCGTCCATAAAACAAATTTATCACCGACAGCACCACGGAAAAGACGAACATGAGGAAGTAGAACTTCATCAATGTATCGTTGGCCCGTCATAGTCCCATTCGCAACCACATGTAGGCGCGTGCAGCCATTGATCATGATGCCGGCTTACACCATGATACTGCATGTCGGATATCGGTCCTTTTCCTGGATATTTTCTGGACGATAAGCAGTACCACTCTCGCGCCAGATCAGTTGGCGTCTACAATCCGATGACAGACTGAACCTACTCTCATCTGAGAATAGTACGCATGCCCAGTCCTGTTCAGTCCAATTGTGATGCTCACGACACCATTGCAAACGGGCGATACGGTGCTGTCTGGTCAATGGGACACACACAACAGGTCTACGTGCGTACAGTCCTCTCTCCTCCCCTCAAACGTCTGGCAACAGTTTTTCGGGAGATCTGCTTTCCTGAGGCAGCAAGAATCTGATTTGCCACCTGCTGAGCTGTGGTGCGCCTGTTCCTTTTTGCTGATAGGACGATATATCTGTCTTCTGCAGGCGTCGTACTTCTAACATGACCTCCCCGTGCCGTCTACTACACATTCCGGTAGTTTTAAATGACTTCCACAGCCGTGAAACAAGGCTGTGAGCGATGTCGAACTCCCTGGTAACATCTGTTATTTTTCGCCCTTCTTCGATCTTTTCGATAATTCGGCCACGCATAAAATCATCTATGTGATGTCGGGAAGACATGCCAAAATTTTAAGTTCGTCTATTAAATTTTTCCTGTAAAACTGACTTGAAAACAACAACTGTCCACATGCGTCAAAACCTTTAAAGCTCTTATGAACGCTATCACGTGATGAACAGACGTGGAAAAAAAATTTGCATACTCATAATTCTTCTTACTAATATCCCGCAATTATTCTAATTTTCCACATTTTGCTTCCTTTCATTTTGTGGTTGCTATGAATGATAGTTTTATCCGTCCTTAGCAATTGTCCAGCAGTGTAGTTTTCCTTTTAAATTTATTTTAATTTCGCAAATTGGATGTCGATAAATCATTTTAGACTATTTTTCAATGTTCAAGAAAATCTTGTTGAGAATTCGGAGTACTACTTAGAATCGATGACGGAATAAATACGGTTCGCACCCGGTGTTTACGGTTCGAATAAATACGGTTTTTCTAGAGCTTCGTATGATGGAATGATTATTAGGTCTTAGTAAAAAGGGTAACCCCAAAATGTCTTGGCGGTACACCGGTCGATTGTGATCTATTTAATGCCCACCCCGGATCTAGAAGGAATCTAACAAATTACATGGAGCTTATGGTAAATTCAAAAAGAAAAGGATGTGCAAATGTCCATACATACCGAGAAATCCTTCCTAACTTTCATGTGAGCCTCGTGTAAAAGCACTGTAAATATGTGTCGAAATGTGTGTATCGTAGCAATAAATGGAGCTCGAGCGGGACACATGATCAGTCTTCGTGCGTGTGGGCATTCGCCTAGTGAAATCGCCATTCGCGAGGGAAGCAATGCCCCAACAGGAAATAAGTGTTAGGAAGCAACTGACCATGAAAAATTGGACAAGTCGAAACCCTACAGCAGGGGTGGGCAGACTTTTACATGGCACGGTCTACTTTTAATTTTTTCAAGGTGTCGTGGTCCACCAAGTGACGTAGTTGTGATAAGCAAAAAAAAAGAAGCTCAACACAATATTTGTGCTACAACAATAATAAATACAGAATGTGTATACTTACCTACATAACTACAGCAGAAAAACAAAACTTACTCTTTTAAAACTACGTTTTAAGTAAAACGCAAAATACAAACATAATAATTATACCAATAAATTTAATATCAAATGATGCATTTTCAAACAATTCACAATGCATCACAAATTATTTAATTTTCCCTTAAAATTAGTTTTTTATAGCTATAGTCTAATCTTACACTGGATTCTAAGTGGTTATCTGTGAAACGGGAATATGCTGTCTTATTATATTATTCGTTGAAAATGTAGATTCTCACAGGTAGAGATAGAGAGAGATTAATAAACAGGTAGAGATTAATAAAAATATATATATTTGGGCGGATACTGCAAGAAAAATCTTGAAAAAGGCCGTACACCATAGCCGAGTGGTTTGCAGAGAGCCTTATATTTCAATGACCAACCGGCTTGAGCGGATAGCTTTTGAAAAAGATCATATACGTAAGCCTCTTGAGTTCTGGAGGACTGTTATATTCTCTGACGAGGGCAAATTTTGTATCTTCGGCATAAAAGGTTGTAAATTAGTCTAGAGAAAACCTTGCACAGCTCTTCAAAAAGAGCATTTAGTACCAATAGTAAAGCACGGCGGTGTTGGAATCATGGTGTGGGGTGCATGACGAGCAATGATGTTGGCAAGTTGGGTTTGAGTTTGGAGTTTTATGGCGCTAGAGCCGAATTAGGCCATACTGCGCCATATAATCAAGCAAGTTGGAGTATATATAATCAGTTATGAACAAATATGATTACTTTGATGTCCTAAAAACAATTTAAAGGAAAGTGACACCAAACTCGGCTTAGGATAATCGTTTTGTTTTCAACACGAAAACGATCCTAAGCACACAGCTGAGATTGTGAAACTTTGGCTCTTGTATAATGTCCCAAATCAACTGCACATTGCCCCACAGTCATCTGATCTGAATCCTACACAACACCTATGTGATTTGTTGGAACGCAGGATTCGCCAACACAATGTATCTACCAAAGATATGCTGAAGAGTGTTCTTAAGGACCAATGGGAAAAGATGAGTACTGAAAAAATCCCAAGATTTGTTAGTTTAATGCCGAAACGACATCAGGAGGTTCACAAATGGTGAGATTAACCAACCAGCTACTAAATAGCTCATTATTCTCATTTTAAATAAGTTTTATAGTTACTACTATAACAGTGAACTCAGAATTTTTCTACTTGATTTTTGTTATTATCGTTACAAAACTGTCTTTATTTTAAAATCTATGAAGGAAAACCAAATTTACTTTTGTTATTCTGAATATATATACTTAAAATGAACTAAATAAAATCTAATTAAAATTTGTTTTTTAAATTCCAGTTTTTAAACTTTTTTTTCATTGTTCATGTAAGCAATAGTACACGTGAACGCAGACTTTTTCTAGCTAGTGTATATTTAGTTATATTTTTCACATCAACATTGCCAAATGAATAACCCATAAATGTAACTTTTATGGGATTCTAGTCTAGTAAATTCTTAAAAACGTCTCTCAAATTTGGTTAGGAGTTTTAGTCATGGGTGTTTTCATTATCTTGGTAACCACCTGTGTTTCGTTTAGTACGCGTGTCTAAAATTTTATGTGAAGGTGGTCCCCCTGAAATGTCTTGGTGGTCCACCGGTCGAACGCGATCGACTTAATGCCCACCCCGGCCCTACAGTGAATCACGCTATATGATGTCCCCACGAGACAACAGGTACATCATCTACTTAGCGGCGACGAACCATTCTGTGTCCTCTGGTGCTTTTATCCAACATTAGACCAGTTCTACAGGTGTCATTGATTCATTATAATGGTTCCCTCATCAATGGCGCAACGCACACCTCCGGCTGCCTCCGCATCTCGGGGGAAGGTTCAGAATTCTGGGGGAGCAAAAGCTGATCCTAAGATTTTCTCAATTCTGATCTTTTCTAAAAACCTGATCTTCCCAAAACCTGACTTTGCAGAGGGCGCCAATATTCTCCGTTACGTCACTATCCCTCATTGTCATCAGTGATTGGTTCTCTAACGGTTCATATTCTTCTGTTGCGTCGTGGGCTACGTGAAAGTGTTTCTATACGCAGGATTCTCTTGACGCTGAACCACTAACACATTTTGTTACAATAGACTCAACAAGAAGTCTTTTCATGATGATAGAATATGGGCTTTTACCATGGACGAACATACTTTTCAAACGCAACAGAAGTGAACGTCCACTAACGTTATGTTTTATTCAGCGTTATACTGGACGAATGTCTAATGTAAAAATCCGGAGCGCCATTGAATGCTATGGTTGATTGTGGGAACCTTAAGGTATCCGACTATGTTCGGAACCGTGGTTTTACAAAAGCGTATAAATGGATAATATTGATGATATTTTGTGTCATTTAGATTAGAAAACGTATATAAAATTGTTTTGAGAATAGTATTACAATAAAAAACTATTTAAGTACAATATTTTGACAAAAAATGAACATATAATGACCCATTTTCAAAATATATTCTTCTTTTGTGAAAAATGCTTCTATTATATTAATATTTTTCCTGTATATAGCTCAGACCTCTATACAGAGGATCAACCGGAATTTTTGAAATATGTAACTTAGAAGTGGGTTTATCCATATTTTACGACATCAGAGGGGAGAAATTTTAAGAGAAAAACGCCGATAATTATTTCAATTGGTTGTAACTCTGAAAATAATGTGATTTTTTCAAAAATTTTAGTTGAGCCTCTGTAGAGAGGTCTGAGCTATATACAGGCAAAATATTATAATAATAGAACCATTTTTCACAAAAGGAGAACATTTGGAAAAAAAATTATTCTATGTTAATTTTTTGCCAAAATATTATGTTTAAATAATTTTTTTTGTCAAAATATCCTTAAAACAATTTTATGCATGTATTCTAATCTAAGTGACACTAAATATCATGAAAATCATCATTTCTGCGCTTTTTTAAAATCACGGTTCCAAACCTAGTCGAATACCTTAAACAACACTGCATCAGCAAGATTATATAACTCCATTTTGATAAAGGGTGTACGTGATTTAAGAAAATATGACAGCAAAATTGTTATACATTAATTTTTATGCAACAATTTAATAAAAGTATTATCTTGGAAAAGTATATAAAATTGCATCGTAAACGGAGGTCTTCTGGGTTAGCAAAAAGTAGCACTGATTATTTCCAAGAAAACGCGATATAAATTAGATTTCTAAGACATTCATTTAATAGGGAAAAAAGTTGGTCAAACAACAATATATATATAGTTTTATAGTAAGGTTAATTAGAATTTTAAAATCCTGGCAAGCTAAGTTAAATGGCTACTTTGAATGTATGTCACTATTAGAAGTAGGTTAGCTTTACTCTATATCTTTCAATGTAAAGAAATTTCTGTATGCTGAATAAAAACGAAAAACTTTTTTTAACAAAGTCTTTTGAAAGAGATTTGCTACAACAGCTATTGTTTTTTAGACCACCAGATCTCTTTTATTGAAGATTAGAAAATTATTCATTTGTGTTGTTTACTATACAGAGTAAAAAATGAAGAAAAAAAACGTAAATAACAGTAGTAGGTATCTGAATTCATAACAAAAGTAAGGTTATTTTAAGCGGTTATTATACAAACTAATAATTTAATCTCTTTTAAAATGATTTAACCTGTGATTTATATTTCTACAACATTTAAAAAAGAGGCATCACGAAAAAGTTCCAATTACAACCATTTTTGAAGATATATCTAAATTATTTTAAATTATTAATCCTTTTTATCCGATAATTCTCTAAGATCTTTAGAGGACTCGGTACCCTTTGAATTTTTTTTATTTATGCATTTAAAAATATATTTTAGCACTTCATGAAATAAAACCTATGAGGTATAATTTTACACACATGTTATATATATATATATATATATATATATATTCACACAATTTTAAAAATTTTAATTTTTAAAAATTAGGAAAATTTTAAAATCCTACTCCTTCTGTATTTATTAATATTTTGACATGAAATTTTTGTAACATTCTTAAGGAAGCTTTAAGCAACTTTAGGGGTCGATTTTACAAAAACTTAACCAGTTTCGGAGAAAAAAAATATAAAATTTCATAGATGCGCTAAAATTCAACAAAAAACACACAATATCTCCTAAATTTTAATTTTTTTAAAAGAAAAGTAATCAATATACAGCAAAATGGATCGCTAATTTTGTTACATGAATGATATATAACACACAGAGAAAAAATGAAAGTGATTTGTCAATAATTGTGGAAAGAGTAGCATTTTGAATGTACTAATGTATCGAAAAAACACAAGCTGAGAAAAACCATTTTAAAGTTTATACTTCTGAAAAAATAATTATTATAAGCTTAATTAATTTTAAAATACAATTTTAAAACATTAGCTATACATTTTTCTTTAAAATAATTGTATTCTCATATTATTTTAACCCATATTTTCTATAAATGATACATTTTTACACAGTAATAACTGTACATAAATAGCAAGCAAACTCAAAGAAAATGTTTAAAAAATTTTTTTTGTTATAACAGAAATTTCAATATCTTTTGCTTCACATAATATTTAAATGATATATTTGCATGAAAAACATATGATAACTAAGAATTGAAATTATGAAATTATTAATATAAAATGTTTAAATTAAAAATATTTACATGCACAAATTTGGGGGGAATTGCATTATTGTAATACCTTAGAAATATTCTGATCCATATATATATATATCCTCCTTCCCTTTTTTTAATTAATATCTCTCTTTTTAAAATAGCTTTTTTTATCGATTTGCGTGCATGCTGGGATTTAGTGTTTTTGCGTCTGATTCGAATAATCTTTTAAGGGATTCGAGCATCACACCAAGATCATGTGAACATTTCCCCAAAGGTATATTTAATGCTTTTTGGGTCTCTTTGACAGTACGTAGAGGCTCTTTGTTGAATTCACAAATCGCTTCAAATACGGCATGTTTCACTCTGTCTTTACTCACAAATATTTCTTTGGGACATTTTGACGAAATCCTGTTGTGTAAGCTTTCATTAGAATTTTGGATTCCGCAATTAATGCATCTTTCTAAAAGCTCATTCGAAGTAAGCCGTTGATAAATAGAAAGGATGCGTGGCAAAAAACTTCCATTGATTGGAATCCCAACATGTATATGCAGACCTGATTTTTGTCTTTTTGTTTTTGCGGACTGGTAAAAACACCATGAGCACCGATTGGACATTTCGAATGCTGAGGTTTTTGGTCTCTCGAAATGCTGTGATGTAAAGTGTATTTGCTTTTTATGGCAGAAACATTACCTTTATTTTGTAATATGGCTTTTTGGTAGTATAAAGTTTATTTTTCAATTGTAGACTCTTTTAATGTGTCATGGACTTTTCCTTCTAATGAAATGCCACGGGCTCTCGAATCCTTGACAGCATTTCGTAGACCAGTGCCTCTTACCTTTTGCTGACATGATTAATGCACTCCTCTCCTTTATTTATCTCTCGAATTTATCTCCATACACAATTTTTTCTATTAGGTAATTGAAGATTTTATAATACACCCATCAGACAATAAGGTAGAATTACGAAATCCCAATGCTTGGGATCTTTCCTAGAGGATAATGCTTCCTCCATTTCCATCGAAGTTGATGAGCCAGAATGATTAATATTGCAATCCTTCCTATGACCTTCAAACCAAATGCCATATTCTGCACTTGACTCCCCCAGTTTTTTTTCCCAGAGAACAATTGCGACATATCTTGCACATGACTTCAAAATCAATTACATAGCCTGTAATTATATCAATAACACAAGCTATGCCAATCAAAGATGTATGTCCTCGTGTCAACTAGCTACCATCAAATGAAACACATATTTCAACAACGGGAATATCAGTTGGTGCTTCGTAAGCCTTTCGCACTTCATTATGCACTTCTCTTAGCAAAGTCTCTGCAGCAGTACCGCAGGCTTTGTGAAGAAGCTTAGTGCATTTGCTAAATGTTCTCAATGAAAAATGAGTACATTTACTGCCATGCAAATTTTTTCAATTGCAGAGTAACCTTTTCGAAAATATTAGAGAATGCTTGCCTGACACGTAAATTAATATCAGGAACAGTATTACCTTCCCTTTCATGAGACGTTTCTACAGCACAAACTTTTTCAGCGCAAGAACTGTAGATTAAATTTAACACGTAGGAAATCCAAGTGCAAGCTTTAAAGTTTGTCACAGTCTTGGCGTTTCAGTTTCATAAACATTTTGCTGATTTGCTCAAAGTTCACAATAATGAAATTTCCCACTTCAGAATATATGTTCAGTGTTTTCAATATTTAATAACAGCTTAATTATGATGTTAGGATCTAATTTGTTTTCTTCTACGACACATGTATTGACAGCATCACAACATTAACGTTTACTGTTCATTTGAGCAGGATGATTTCGACGTTTCACACGTGGCATTTTTAAAACATATCTTCAAGAGATAAAAAGAAAGATAATACTGAAATCTCAGCAGTTTCAGCAAAAGTCATCAAAAAGACTGGACCCCCAATATAAAGCGCAAGTAAAACTGGCATGATAACTGCAAAACAAACGAAAACAGCGCCATCAACAATAACAAGTAGCTTGAAATAAAAGTTGTAGTCAATAAAAAAAAGTACGGTAAAGCTTTACAGTTTTAATTAGAATAAAATAAAATTTATTTTTGAGAAGTAATTGATAAAAATTAGCTTAAAATCACTGACACCTTTAAAAAGGGGCGTGGTCGAATTTCCAAATTTGTTTGTTTACACTCTTCAAATGAAATTTTTTCTAACTTTTAATTTTCAGGCATACAACAATGATATATCAATCGAAAGGTAATCGTTCAAAGAATATAACTAAATAAAAACTTAAAAAAATGATAAAATCGCCATTTTTGGTACCAAGTCTTCTTAATTATAACATATTTACAGAAAAAGACAATGCTGATAAGCTTCCCAAATAACAAATTTCTGTAGCCACTATTTCCCTTTTAGAGAATTTAAACCTTATATCAGGGATGGGCATTAAGTTGATCTCGATCGACAGGTGGACCACCAAGACATTTTGGGGTGGCCGCCTTTACTAAGACTAAAGACGGGCATACTATAAGAAACATATTTATGGAATACTGGTGCCAGCTAGAATAAGAGAATTGCTTTTTTACAATCTATGAGACTGTGTTTAGCGGCCGCGGAAGCCTAGTGGTCAAGATATGGGATTGTGGCTGGCTTGTCACGAGTACGAGCCCAGTACCACTAAAGACCCGCCGTGTAGGGCAGCGATGCATGTTAAAACTATCGAGAGCTCAAACGTCTTCCCGTTGATGTGGAGTGGTAATTAGGAGAGGGGGGGTGCCAGCTCAGGTGCCGTCCTCGTCACTTGGCCATGGTTCAAAATTACGAGGTTCGTTGCCAAAAGTCTTCGTGAGCTGAAATGATTTGAAAAATGTGTAGACGATACATGTACCTTCATTGGAAGTGAACAATGACGCGAAACACGTTCACTGCCTCTGTAAGGAAAAAAACGATCACTGTGACGCCAGCCGTAGAAACAAATTAACCAAATGCCGAATGAAGGGAAGAGTAAATTTTGATGATCAACTCTTCTCGCGATAGCACGGGATTGGGTTCTCAAGTCGTTGCCATGTCCCTCGATGGCGCGGGGATCGAAAGCGAAAGATGTAAGTACATACGTCGGTTTCAGATTCATCTGTTCACCTTTGTTCTCTGTTCGCAGCATTGAATACGTCTACGCTCCACGATCTAGCAGTCACTCTCTCATAGTTGGTTAAGCATTCAACTTGACAATTTTGTATTACTTGCGTTTTTGTAATAAAAATAGTAATATGTCATATTTTAAAAGAGGTGTACAATGTCGGAAACAAGTGTTAAGAAAAGAAGACATGCAATTTTAAAACAGAATATCCACATCTACGCCACTGCGTAGACTGCAACACCTTGAAATAATTAAAATTAGCCCGTACCCTGGAAAAGTCTCGCCATCCCTGCCTTATGTTACAGCTTTAAAATAAAAACAAGTTCTTAAATTGCGAATTTTGAAAATTTTCGTGAAGATATGCCATAGAAGTAAAAATTTAAAAAAAAACAACCTACCGTATTAAAATAATGGTTATTTGATGAAACTTTAAGCTAAAGACCATTATGAATTAAAATCCCCCAAGAGAAAATTAGTGTGAATTATTACATGCTTACTTCAAAAGTATTCATATATGCTTTTTGGAATGAAATTTTGGTTACCGCGGTAGCACAGTGAACATGGCTGCTGGTCAAAATCTAGTGAAACTGAAGACCCACCGAGCAGAAAGGCTGATTCATGTTAAATCTGTCGAGACTCAATGTCCTAACGTTGGTGTGGTGTGGAAGTTTGGAGAGAAGTGCCAGTTGTGATGCTGTTGTACACTGCTCAAAACAATTAGGGGAGCAAGCAAAAAAGTGAAGAAAACCGTGTGAGACAGCCACGTATTGGCATACAATGCATAGTACACGCGTATCAATGCGCAATACAGAAAAAGGCGTTAAAAATTTGGAATTAAGCTTTAATTCTTTGAAAATATAAAAAAAACATGAAAAGATGATTTCGGGCAACAATTTGGTTACATGTAAACGATAAAAAAAGGTACTGTTTAGACATGATGCATGAGTTTTAATAGGGCGTGTGGTCTCCTCGAACAGCTAAGACTGCTGCACACTGTTTGCCATGGATGCGATGAGGTTATCGATCAGACTTTGGGGGGAATACTGTTTCACTCCTCAGAAGTGCAATCTCCAAGTTTCGAACAGTAGCAGGCGGCCTTGGTCGCGCAGCAATGCCTCATCCGAGTATGTCCCAAACATGCTCGATTGGATTCAGGTCAGGGAGAGCACGCTGGTCATTCCATACGCTGTATTGTTTCAGCTTCAAGCATGTTCTCCCCCAGACGAGCAATATGCGGTCGGGCATTATCATCCTGGAAAACAAAGGAATCTCCAATGACTCTAGCGTAAACGATGACATGAGGTCGAAGTATCTCGTCTGCATACCTTCGGCCCGTCAAAGTGCCATTCCGAATGATATGTAGGTCCGTACGTCCGCCTATGCTGATTCCACCCCATACCATCCAACCAGCTCTTCTGTATTGTGACCTTTCACGAACGAATGCGGGGTTATTTCGAGTGCCCCTGTCCCTCCATACAAGAACACGTCGGGTGTCATACTCTAGACTGAATCGGGACTCGTCTGTAAACAGCACTTGGCTCCAATCATGATGCTCCCAATCTCGATGTTCAGCAGCCCATCTTCTTCGAGCCGCACGGTGGCGTGGGGTCAACGGAATGCAGACCATTGGCCTACGTGCATAGAGCCCTCCCTCATGAAGCCGATTACGTACTGTTTGGCTGGACACCCTTCATCCTGTTGCCAAGAGCAACTGTCTTTGCAGCTGCGTAGCTTTCTCTGTTCTGTTTCGATGGGCTGTTAACTGTATATATCGGTCATCAGTTGATGTAGTGGTGCGTGGCCGACCTGCCCCTGGTCGACGTCTAACATTTCCTGTTTCTTGGAATCGATTCCACAGCTTGGCAACAACACTTCTGGCGACTCCAACAGCATCCGCGACACTACGTTGTGTTTGCCCGGATTCCAGCCTGCCTATAACATGTCATGCCATGGATTCCGATAAATCACGTTGTTGAGACATTCTCAAGTAACCTTGTCTCAAAAAAAAATACTGCGCAATCGAATTTCACAGTTACGGCAATAAAACAGACGCTTCTGCAACATCCCGATTTCTGCCCTTATCTCCTTTTTCTGGTTTTTGACTTCATAAACTTTGATTTGCATATAAAATTTTCTTCCGTTTCCTGGTAGGCTTTACATTATGGATGATTCATTTTATGTTACTTATTGGTATACATCTTTGCTCACTTTTGTTAAAATCATGTGCTCCCCTAATTGTTTTGAGCAGTGTAGTAACATGCTCGTCCCTCAAAATTAAGAGGAGAAACAAAATCAGGAAAGGAAATTTTCATTTAGTAAGTAATTTTTTCGGGGAAAATGTTGGCTGAAGGAGATGAGCAACTATTTTTAAATGAATCTAACACAAACACGTAACTGTTTAAAACAGTTTACCGTAAAATCCGACGCATAACCCGCGCTTTTAATACAAAAAATAAGATAGACACTTAAAGGATGCGCTTTATACGCTGGGTATAAAAAAGATAGCTTTAAAAATAACAGAAGAGATGAGCATAATTTTTTTTTTCTTCTATATGTATCGAGATATTGTTTATTTAAAAGAAACGATTTGCCTTACAAACTAAAAAGAGTTGTAGTTCGAGAAGTATACTATTTTTTCAAAAGTCTGGGATAATACTTCGAATAAATGACTTCAAAACAAAACAGCAACGTACTTTAATACTTCAGATTTCTTCCTAAAAGGGAGTGGGCGTTATATGGCGAATATACCTAAAAATTAAAAAAGTGAGCTTGAAAGTGAGCTTGAAAGTGCGTTATACGCTGGAATTTATGGTATGCTTTCTTATGTTTCAACGGAAGAATGGCGAGGAAAAATAATATAAAATTAGGGGCACTTGCTAGCAAAATGAATGTCAGTGTAGAGATGGAAAAATCCAACAAATTAAATCGTAATATATAGTTCTGTGAATAAATGTAGATGATAATACAAAATATGGAAATATGATTATCATTTAATTAACATTATATTAAACTTTATACTCTAATATACTTGTACATTGCTCTAATATCTATGCATTAATAAGATCGAACTCAAAATCATTTTCACCCGACTTTTAAAGTAATTGTTTTTATTCATTTTAATTTTGTATCGCAATTCAGAATAATTACCATAAATTAAGATAGGAGGATTAAAATTTGCTTAAGAAAAGGTAATATCTAACTACAGTTTAATCTCAAATATATTAGGTAACAATTTTACAACTATGAATAACTGTACATCTGGAAGAATCGACAAAGTGTTGTTTAAAAAATATTTAAGATTATACGCTTTAAACCTATAAGAAAATTATTTTAAAAGCAAATATATATATATATATATATATATATATATATGTATATATACACTGGTGTGCAAAAATTAAGGACAAGACGGTTTTTCAATATAACTTTGTACAAAAGCTTTTCCAAAATCAACACATTTAATACCGTAGATCCCAATACGTAAGGATATGTGTAATGTAAGCAACACTTACTAAAAAGAGAAAATCAGAGGGATAAAAAGAAGCTTTATTGAAAAAGTAACATGGAGCGCAATGCAACTGAAGGCCGAAACATCTTGTGATGGGTGTCCAGCAAGAAACATCCGGTCTTTTGTAGGGGATATGATCTCCCCTGACTGCTAGGCAGGTTTCACAGCGTCTGCCCATGCTGAGAATGAGGGTGTCAATGAGTTGTTGAGGCATTGCTGCCCATTCGTCTTGCAGCGCCAATCGAAGCTCCCGAATCGTTACTGGTGGTAAGGTACGAGCTGCCAAGCGTCTGCCTAGAAAATCCCATACATGCTCGATGGGATTGAGATCCGGAGATCGTGCCGGCCAATCCATACGTTCAATATCCTCACTCTCTAAGAGCTGTTCGGCAGCTACTGTGTGATGACATGGTGCATTGTCGTCCATGAAAAGGAATTGCAGACCCATAGCGCCTCTAAAAAGACGCACATATGGAAGAAGAATCTCGTTACAATAACGGATCCCGTTGACTGAACCTGCGTCGAAGATGTGAAGGTCTGTACGACTACCAAGCATGATACTTCCCCCAAACGAGAACACCGCGACCTCCATACCTGTCCCTTTCAATGATGTTCGAGGGGATGATTGCGGCTTCCTCACTCTCTCCAGATGAGTATGCGATGAGAATCGCTATTCAAACTGAATCTGCTCTCATCTGTAAAGAGTACTCGTCCCCATTCATTATCTCTCCAATTCCGGTGTTCCCGGCACCACAGAGAACGCCTTCTCCGATGGGCAGGCGTTAAAGGTACACACCGTACAGGGCGTCGTGCAAACAGACCACCACCGTGCAGTCTTCTGGCCACGGTAAAATGCGATATCGGTCGTCCAGTCGCCTGTGTCGTGTGTCTAGCGATTTCTCCCGCTGTCTGCCGCCTGTTTCTTCTAGCCTGTAAGACAATGTAAATACCGGTCATCTGCGGGTGGGGGCGGAATCATTTGAATTTTTAAAGAATTCGATCGATCAAAATTGTATCAAATAGAACATAGATCATTCTTTAAAACTAAGTACTTTCCCTTTACATCGATAAAACGTTGTCTAAAGTAAATGAAAATCCGTGTATTCATACTTCTTTTTTTAAAAGAGAATAAAGGAAATTCCTTATTGTAACCTATTACAACAGTTTATATACTCGAAAATATATAAAATATAGTTAAAAATTTTAACAAGTTTTACTTTTTTATGAAAAGCTACATTATTTACTTTTCTTGTTAATTTATTCTCTGAAACATACATACTTAGCCGTTTCAAAGGAAAAAAATTGAGAACAAACCTCTAAAAATTTTGTTATAGCAGGTTAAGAAAAAGGAGTAGGAGAAAAACGCTTACAGAATGCTAATTGAACTCAGTTAATATGATTTCTTAAAAATAATTAAAAAATTCATTATATTTAACAAACCAGTTTGAAAAATTTTTGGCAACCTTTTTAAATTGCTTTATTTTTACCCTTTATGAATTCTTCACAAACACACAATCATACGAAATTCAAATGATGAACAAACAGCTAAAAATAAGATATTTTTAAAAATATTTGAATTAAAAAACTCCACAAATAGAATAAAACACCCTTAAGTTTAACGCGATAAATTTTAGCTATAATTAATTACAAATAAAAAATTCATCTGAATAGCAGAAAGCGACTCTCACTCAGAACGAGAACTATAAGACCTACAACACTTAAAATTTGGCAGGCATGATTCTTTTGCTGAGCAAAGTTCCGCCAAGAAGGATTTTTGGTCAAATTGACTCCAAGAATCATTGCGAGGTTTGCTGTAAAAAAATTTCCCTTTTGAATTACTAGAAATACAGACTAGAAATATGGCAAGCATAGCACCTTTTTTTTTTTTTGTAGAGATTCGCTAAAAACGAGTTCTTAGGAAATCGACTCCCAAAGAGGATTAAGAGGTTGTTTTAGAAAGAAAGAAAGACTATTTTGAACTCTAAGATCCGCAGACCTAAAATACGGCAAACATGTTTATTTTGTTGAGTAGAGTTTCGCTAAAAAAGGATTTTGCTGAAATCAAAACCCAGTGTAGGTTATGTGGATTACGGTGGCGTTATAAATAAAAATTCCGTTTAGACCTACATACGAGAAATGTAGCTAGCATGCTTTTTTTTTGTTTAGAGATCCAATTAGAACGAGTTTTGTGGAAACCTATTTCAAGGGGTTAAGGGAGTGTTCTAGATTTAAGATTTCCGTTTTTGATCTATTAGATCTATAGGTTTTAAGAAAGGCTTGACAAAAAAATACTTCTTTTTTGTTGGGTAGATTCACTAAAAAAATGGATTCAGTGGAAATCTATTCCGGGAGAGGTGTTACAGTGGCGTAAAATTGAATAATCTACCATTTTAGAAATTCAGATCCTAACCTTTTTAAGGGGATGGTGGACCTTAACAATGTCAGATTTCAGTCAAAATTGAGATTTTTTGATTTGTTTATACTAATACTATTTCTTATATTTCATATATTAATTATGCCAAAGACTTTTGTCATTTTGATTAATAAATACTGAATTATTATTTTTATTTTAATCAAATAAATGTTTAAAATGCACTTTTCTTAGCTCGCAAGTTTTCCCTTTTCATAGTTACGTAAAATGCTCTTTGCGTTTCAAATTAGGTCATATCTCTTTGAAATTTTCACAACTTATAAAAGAGGATATAATTCACAAATTCGTTCATTAGTTTTCTTAAAAAAATTAAGGGATCATATTTTGTGCTGTTTTGAATACCTTGAATGGGAGATAATTGGGGAAATATTTCATATACTATGGAAAATTTATCGTTTTTTCATCAAATTTTATTCTGAATTTAAAATCCATGCGCAAATATATTTTGTTGTAGTTCATAAATATATAAAACAAAAATTATGTACATATCTCAAAAACTGATGCGCAAGGAGCATTTTTAAAAACAATTTTAAAAAATTTAATTTTCTTTAAAAAAATCAGTTTATAATAATTTTTTTAAAAAATATATTTAAATTGTGAAATATATATTTATAATAATCATTTACTATATTGATTCCATTTTTAGCTAATTAAGCAAAAACATTTAAAAAATTAGTTTTAATGGTCCATTGTCCCATTTCAGAGAAGAGGATTATAAAAATACTTTTCGAGATACAACCGAATTTTTAATACCAAGTTATCAACAATTTAAAAAAAAAACATTGTATATATATATAGTCATACAACATCATGAAATACCCAACGAAGCAGGCGATTAACGCCTAGTATATATATAAATGTTAAACTAAATTAAGAACATTACTAGAGAATGAATAGTTAATAATCGAACTGATTATTGTTATGTATTTTTCATTTAATTTTTTAAAGAAATTATCTTGATAATTCTCATATAAAAGATATAAGGTGTTGTAAAACTCAGCTTCTTATAACATTTATTTCTTATAGTCCTAGAGTGGGATTCTTCAGTATCAAAAGGAAACTAATAATACTTCCGCTGGAGAAGTCCTGTGACTTCCTGGATTGCTTTACAACCGTATTCGTCGTTGTGTTACATGTTGGTCATTGATTAAAACTTGAAGATTTTACTACAAGAATCATGATGTATTATAAGGTAACTCATAACTTAACTTTTCTGTTCTTAAATAATGGCAATTTTCAGTTATGAACCTTTATTATAATTATTATACATAGGTTTATTTTTATCTTGTAATTCTATGATTTTATAATGTTCACAAAGGAAACAATTTCTATATAAACTAAAATTTCGTTCTATGAGAATTAATGTGAACAATTCCTGACCAGTGTTTTAAAAATGCTTAAAATTATATTTTTTATTTATATATGAAGGAATTATTATTTTTATGCAAAAACTGGAACTCCTTCATAAACAAATTTAGCCTTTATGTATAATTTAATATAACTTATTTTCAGCTCTAAAATTAAAATAACTTTTCTGTCCAATATATCATCTACGGAATGATTTAACTCATTACAAAAAAAAATTATGAAAATTTTCCTTAGATGTTGCACACAAATGATATAGATTCATTGTACTATCAGAAAAAGAGTTTTTGCTTTGATATATTTTGAATACATTATGTAAACTATTCAACTAAATTTCTAAGAATTCATTATTATGACATATTCTGGTTCGATGTAAAATATATGTAATCAAATACCAATGAATTAGGTTTTGAAATTTAAGGAAGCATATTTTTACTCCAACCTCTTTACAAGAGTTAATATATTATTTTTCTTATATCAATTCATGAATCAGGAATTTTAATATTGCTGTCTCATTTAAAAGAAATTTCTGAAATTTTTTAGTAAAATTTAAAAAAAATTTAAACATATATACTCTTTGTGGCAAAAGGATCGAAAGTAATAAAACAATATTTTAACAGAAACGATGGAAATTTTCTTACATTAAATTTCGTTCAGAAAACAGAGATTTTCAAAAAAGTTTTCAGCTTGATATCGAGTTTTCCTAATTATTGCAAGTTAATTCGCAATAAAAATATAAGAATCCATCAGATTAAAACATATACATTTTTCAATAATTTTATTACATTTGAAAGAAATAACTTGACAATGAATCTTTCATGCAAGTATAAAATATATTACTCCAAATTACTTTCCCTTTTCTCAGTGATAGGTAATTTAACTGGTTTGTAAAATTATTTAAATGTTTTAAAAGCGTGACACAAGCTCATTTACCTATTCAGAAGCATAGTATATATTTTTAAAAAATTTTAATGCATTATTTTTACACTCATTGTTAAAATTTTGCATTTTTTAAAAAACTGTCTCTAAATTTTCATCTAATAACATGGATGAAACGTTTTTTACTTAAAAAATATTTTCATTTGTTTATATGTATGACATAAGTTCATTTATCTATTCAGAAGCATAGTATAAATAGGTTTTAAATCTAAAAAAATTTTACTGTTACACCCACTGGTAAAATTTTGCATTTTTTTTAAAAGAAAAATTGCCTCTAATGTTTTATCTATTAATATGAATGATGTTTTGCTTAAAATATACTTTTATTTGCTTAGTACATATACCAGAAAATAATTTTAGCACATATATATAAATAAGGTTTTCAATAAAATATCTTAATTAAGTTCATACATTGTTCAAATTTAATAAATTTGTGAAATCACACACAATCACGAGAAAACAAGATAATGTTTTTAGAGGCACTTTGCAGTGAATTCGATATGTATATTTATAACTTGTACATAATGTATAATGGAAGAAGAATATGTACTCTATATGAAATCTGTGTCGATATAGCAAATATTTCAAAGTAAGCGCTTGTACCATGGATTAAAATTACTTGTTTTTAAATACAGTGATACGTTGAGCTACATTTAATTCTGTCCGATAAACTTGCTCATAAGTCAAAAAATGGTCACTTCTTAAATCAGTTTTACTTAAATAATTCCCCTCAATCATTTTTTATAATAATGTAATTTTAATGAAAAAATAAAATAAAATTTATGAAAGGTAATGTAAACAAATAAAAATGTATATTTACAAAGCTGATTAAAGTATGGTATGAACATTTTCTTTCACTCCATTTTTGTTTAATTTTATCTTGTTCTTCATTATTTTTTATAATTATTTTGTTATTTTCCTTCTCAGGGAGTTTTAATGGAAGCATTATCAACGCACTTTGTTTTTTCTCCCTTCCTTTAAAAATATTTCTTAAATGTCAATGATAATGCTAATGAAATGTCAAAGATAAATGTCATGAAATATAGAACCAATTAATGATTACTGTACTTTTTTACCCCTTTTACCGTCAAGTTATTTGATGATTTAGGTGCATAAATTGTCATTTTTTTAATTACAAAAATTAAATACTTAGTACTAAATAAAATATACTTAGTGGTTAGAAATTTATACTTTGAATTAGAAGCATGAAAATTTTTAATGATTTTTAACTGCATATTCATCTGCACACACTTCTAGTAGAGCATTATTTCCGAAAATAATAATAAATAAATAAAAATGAATATAGATTAGTAGTTCAGTAATTACGTTTTGTGTGGTTTTGTGAACTCAAATCAGCTTCTTCCGATATAGATTTAAATTGACAAATAGATGAAGCCTAAATAAATCTCTCCATATCTGTATTCGGATATAACAATAAGATTCAATCAAAATGAAAACTACCCCGTATATTACTCGGGCATGACATTTTGGGGCACTAGAGCCATGCCCGAGTTTATCTCGGGTATGACATTTAAAAGATTAAAGTGTTGCATTTTAGTACAGTTTAAAATTTCTCTCCCCCGATTGTCAATTCTTTTTACTTTACTTGAGGAGGTATCCTCCTTCTCTCCGTTGAATTAAACTTGGATTATACGATACGTAAATTTTTTTTGGATCTGAAAAGTATGATGCTAATAATATCAATGAAACAAAAGCTGGTAATTCAAGTTAAAATATCAACCTAATAACAGCTCGTACCTCAAAAATCTTATATTTTGGGGCACATGTATCTCAAGGAACCACTGTAATTCCTAAAGATAAACACTTGTATTAGAAGGCACAACGTAACCATATATATTCTTACTATGTATAAGGATTATTATTCAGTATGTTGTTTATCCTTGTAGGCCAAGTGGCCGATAGGAAGTTAACGTTAAAGAGTATTTTAACTAAATACCCATAATAATAGCATTTAGAAATTTCAAATTGTACATCCCAGTGAGATTTATTGAGTCGTTAATGAAAAGTTTTTTACTGAGAGTAGTAAAATCATATATTTTTCAGACTGAAGATCTTACTGTCACTGGAAAAAGTTTAATTCTTTTGAAGATGCATTTGCTCCTCATTGCATTATGAATTTATTATGCTGTGATAAAAGATAACTTTTTTATTCATGAAAAAGGAGGCTGAAAATATTTGTAGCTGTACCATTGGCCAGATAATAATTATTAGTATCTTAAACCCACTTTTTGTAGATTAAGATATCACTATATAGATAACATTGACTGTACTTTTATAAATCCAATTAAACTTATAACTAAATTCTATAAGTTCAGTTAAATGCTAATTAATCTCCAAGGTGCTCACTTTATTGAAATTTTTCAATTACTTTTTAAGAATTAAGATCATGAACTTTGTTTAGTTGAAAATAAACTTCGATTTATTTTGAAAATCAAAATCCGGAAGCGCAGTATAAAACATTGGAAAATATCCATTTGGAAATAAATTCATATAATCACTGTTTAAATGACAAGGAATGACATTCACGGGTTACTTATAAATAATTTATTAGCTTTTTGTTAGAATAGTACATATGCATTTGATCATTATGCGAAGAATCAAGAAGTTCGGGGCAAGTTAACAGAGAAGAGTTGACTATATATATTTTCAAGTAATTCATTCCTTGGAGTAAATAATTATTTATTTATTTATTTTGCGGGAATTATTACAGTGGTCTTCCCCTGAATTCTACCTAGATGGGGAAAGTTTTAGTCTAAAATAATTAACAGTATTTTCTCATTTAAAATAAAAGTCATGCGAAAGTGTCATTTTGTCTTAGCGCCGGAAAACACTTCTGATAGAAGTTGAATTCGTTTTTATAGTTAGAAGGTAAAGACAATACACTATTTAGTTAACCATTAATTGCAATACATCTTTTCTTGAAGAGTAAGTAGTAAGAGGATTCAATTTATTGTATATTAAGTGCTTATCTCAAAAACAGTGGTTTTGAGCAAATTCGCCATCAAGTATTTTCCTCCTTCTTATTTTGAGAAGTCCTCGTGGCATTTGCAATATTCTATCCATTCTCCTGATGTAGGGTTACCATAGACATAATTATATACAGGATATACTTTCAACTTGTCAGTAACAAAAACATGATCTGTGGGTTTTCCAGCATCCAGATTATAATTTTAAATACAAGGGAATAATAAAGCTCTGTTTCGTACTATTCGAGTCTATTAACACTGTTACTGACCGTAGTTGCTTCGAAATATAGGGTGCTCAAAAGATCATCAATCTTCTTGTCTTTAAATCCCCCCCTCCCATGAGACACAGCAAAAAAAAAAGCAAATAAATACTTAAAATAAAAATTTAAAAAATACTTGGGAAAGGATGGTAAAACGTCATCATACACACACAGTTGCAGAAATCAGCAATATTAGTTCTCTGAGTGTTGTGGTAAGATTAATAAGAATAAAGTAAGAAATTAACACATAGTGAATTGCGTGTGTTTGAATTGGACACTCATGTGTAGAGAAGAATAACCAAATCTTTCTCTGAAAATTACAACACGACATACAATATACAAGAATATCTAATGAATACTCCAGTTTTTAGTAGCTAGTAGTGTGGAGAGCTAGTAGTACACATAGGGTGGTGCTACGCAGTTGTAGTATGAGCTTTAACTTGGTAATTCTTCATCTAACCCGACTCGTTAATTTGTTCTGGTTTTCCCATACTTAGCAGAATTTTTTTGGTACAAATTTCTCTGTCGAGTAAAAAACTCATTATACACTGGTGTGCAAAAATTAAGGACGAAGTCGAAAAATTAGCATATCAGCTGAACGAAGAGGCAGAGCAAACAGAAAGACCAATCAGGAGATTAAGTAAGGTGATGTACGGTAGCACATGCGCGGATATGCAGGTAGACGTAATGGGGGAGTGTCTGAGTAGTATAAAGCATGTTGTCGGTGTAAGATCAGTATTTCTGGCAAAAAGATTGCACGCCGTATAGCAGTTAAAATCACACCGAGTTGCTGCCTCAGCGAGAAATGGTGAATAATCAATCTGTTAGACGACATCTGGATGATTTTACCCGAAGTCGAATCATTGGGAAGTTGGAGGAAGGCCGCAGTGTGACAAGTGTGGCTGCAGAGTTCGGAATTGCTCACAGCATCGTTTCACGACTTTGGAGACAATTTCAAACTACAGGAACAGCTATCCGGGGGTTCAGTAGTGGTCGTCCACGAGGAACCACACCCGCAGATGACCGGTACATTGTCTTACAGGCCAGAAGAAACAGGCGGCAGACAGCGGGAGAAATCGCTAGACACACGACACAGGCGACTGGACGACCGATATCGCGTTTTACCGTGGCCAGAAGACTGCACGGTGGTGGTCTGTTTGCACGACGCCCTGTACGGTGTGTACCTTTAACGCCTGCCCATCGGAGAAGTCGTTCTCTGTGGTGCCGGGAACACCGGAATTGGAGAGACAATGAATGGGGACGAGTACTCTTTACAGATGAGAGCAGATTCAGTTTGAGTGGCGATTCTCATCGCATACTCATCTGGAGAGAGCGGGAAGCCGCAATCATTCCTCGAACATCATTGAAAGGGACAGGTATGGAGGTTGCGGTGTTCTCGTTTGGGGAGGCATCATGCTTGGTAGTCGTACAGACCTTCACATCTTCGACGCAGGTTCAGTCAACGGGACCCGTTATTGTAACGAGATTATTCTTCCATATGTGCGTCTTTTTAGAGGCGCTATGGGTCTGCAGTTCCTTTTCATGGACGACAATGCACCATGTCATCGCACAGTAGCTGCCGAACAGCTCTTAGAGAGTGAGGATATTGAACGTATGGATTGGCCAGCACGATCTCCGGATCTCAATCCCATCGAGCATGTACGGGATTTTCTAGGCAGACGCTTGGCAGCTCGTATCTTACCACCAGTAACGATTCGGGAGCTTCGATTGGCGCTGCAAGACGAATGGGCAGCAATTCCTCAACAACTCATTGACACCCTCATTCTCAGCATGGGCAGACGCTGTGAAACTTGCCTAGCAGTCAGGGGAGATCATATCCCCTGCTAAAGACCGGATGTTTCTTGCTGGACACCCATCACAAAGATGTTTCGGCCTTCAGTCGCATTGCGCTCCATGTTACTTTTTCAATAAAGAGCTTCTTTTTATCCCTCTGATTTCTCTTTTTTAGTAAGTGTTGCTTACATATTACACATGTCCTTACGTATTGGGGATCTTACGGTATTAAATGTGTTGATTTGGAAAGCTTTTGTACAAAGTTATATTGAAAAACCCGTCTCGTCCTTAATTTTTGCACACCAGTGTATATTCTCAATTTCTTAAAAACGTACACTGTGTATAATTGCTCAAAATGTATTAATTAAATTTTTAAAGAAATTATTCCAGCGTTACACACACTACACACACACACACACTCAAACTGTGGGGCTCGCCCCGCTAGAGGGGCGTGATAACTCTACAAGAGGGGATCGAGCATATTAAAAAGTCGAAAACAAAAGATTATTTTTAAAAAATTATTAATTTACTGAAAGTAAACAAAAAAATTAGTCTTACATAAAAAAAAATAAAATAACCATTTATATAAATGTATCAGTACTTCACAATGTATTTTATAATTAAATGAACAATATTAAGTTAAAAGCAAGTTTAATAATTATCAGTGACCCCATTGGCTTGTCATACATAAAATTATATACTAAAATTAACACTTATATTGATAATTTGTACGGTTTACAATTAATCCCTTAACTGCCGAAATTGAAAGTTACACAATTCACTCCCCAGTGCCACTGTTTTTTTCATGTAGGCGCGCATTTGAGATATATTGGAAGAGGGAGGGGGATAAGAGGAATAAAGAAGACAATCCTCTGAAATAAGTAAATCCTTCGCAAACACTGTTAAGGTAATTTTATTGCATCACAAAGCTTTCGGAATAATTTTATAGATAGAAGTTCACAGAAAATATCATACTTCGGAAAGACGTATATATACGTCTGGACCAATCAATACATCTGCTGACCAAGACGTTTATATACGTTGGTGTGACTTAAGAGGTTAAAGTCGAATTGTAGTTTTAGCATCAAAGCATAGTATTATTGAATTCAATGCATTGTTATTGTATGGAGAAAAGGGGGTGCGATGGAAATTATGACTGAAAATTGGGTCGCAAGAATCGAAAGTTTGAGAAGCACTGAATTATTCAGTAAGACAGTGCTTCTCAAACTTTCAATACTGGCGCCCTCTTTTCAATCACAATTTTTATCGTGCCCCTCTTATACATTAATAACACTTTGACAGTAAAGCTACAATACGAGATCTTAGTTATAAACCATACAAATTAATAACATAAGTATTAAAATTTGAATACTACTCATTTAAGCAAAAAAAAAAAAAATAAATAAATAAATAAATTGATTAAGTAATAGGATAAATCTTATGTTATTTTTGCTTTCTCTAATTTTTAAATTGAACATATTGCAAAATGCGGTGACTGCTTAGAAGACAAAATATGGATATCTGCTAAATATAGAAAAATAACTCAGAGGGTCAATTTCTAATCATAAGCATTCCTTATAAAAACTTTGCTTTGCAAGACAAGCCCATGGAAGTCGTTAATACTTATTAAACTTGTTCTTAATTTAGTATTAATTAATTAGTTATAAAACACTCTATGCAGCACTGATACATTAAAAGTATACCGGCCGAAGTACTCGCTCTTTGCAGAAGTTCCTTTATAAGAAAATAAAACATTCTTGATATAATAGCTGTATTGTAAGGAGAGTAAAGCCAAGTGCGCGACAATGTTTACAAAAATGTAAAATGTTTTTTTTAAATGATTGCTCAAATTATAATTAGTTTTAAGCGAATTTTAATTTTAAGCCTCACAGAATTAAATTTATGTTTGATGTTAAATAATGAACAATAATATAAAATTACGATGAAGAATAATTGTATTATTTTTAATATTTAAAGCAAAAAGACTTCAACATGTTTTAACCTGGGAGCAGGCACGCACTCGATATGGTCTAGCGGGGTTATTGAGTCACCCCAATCCTTTTTTTATAATTATTTTATTGTACACGATACAAATCGTTATATTCCCGTGAAGAATTTAATTAAGAGAAAGTTTACTTACCTACTTTCAAGGACTTTTCAATTTTTCTTTCGTAACAAATAAACAGTTTTGCCAGAATTAACAATTTCGTGATATGTGTGTCCCACGCGAACACTTCCGGGTAAAAAGTGTATTCATTATGATAATATGTATGTTACTGCTAAAAACAATTGTTTATATGCTTTATGTTAATTGCTTTATATGTTTGAAAATACTCATCTTGATCTAAGTCTTCGCATAGTAATCCATCGAAGTTTGTGTGTGTGTGTGCTCTCCGTGGTTTTCCAAATATCATAAAACTGTTTTGCATGGAAAAAAGCACAACAGAGAAATACATTACTTACAACTTCCTTAAATGAGAAATAAACACACAAGAGAGGGGTCATAAATAACTATATCAATAACTTAGAAGGTCAAACAAATTACAGCTATAATGTGCAGTATTTCAAAAATAATGACAGTGATGAATTTTTTATGTTCCTAAATTTTTTCGATTCTGGATCTGGGATCTGTTTTTTCTCTGAAAGAGTAGAATGTTAGTTTTAAAAAAGAAAACGTAATAAAAACTCTCTCATCATGGTATTACAACAAATTAAATAAAATATTTTTTATTTGGTTATAGGAACAAAGATAGCTAATTAAGTATTGAAGAAGGGTTTTTTTGATGACTTAATATCGCATATAACTTATATCAGAGTAAAAGTGCATTTTTTATTATGTCTGAAACTATTTTGTTTTAACTCATTCCAGTAAATTAATTATTTTTTTGTTATTTTCGATATGCTCGCGCTCCCCTCGTAAGGTTATCGTGGCCCCAGGGGGGCGCGCCCCACAGTTTGAGAAACACTGCAGTAAGATAAATATTTTGCATCAATTAATAAGTTACATTTTAATATATATATATACCTGTAAAGTTTAGATATATTTCTATTATTTTGCACATATAGTTCAAAATTTTAAAATAAATAAAATTTGTGCATACTTAAGATGCTATTATTTTTCAGGTCTTGATGTGCTTAACTATTTGTATTGTTATCACAATATGCCAACGGTCACGATGTCCAGACACTAGTCTTTGCTTTTGCGAAGGGTCCGTTTTAGAATGCAATTGTACCAGAAGCTCTACTCTTGTTCTGCGTTCTTTCTCAAAGTTTGCTCACAAAGTTATTGTTGAAGGATGTAAAGATGTCGAAGTTCAGCTTGGAGCATTTTTACACATGGAAATAGATGATATGGAATTCAAAAACATTAACAAACTTATTCTGCGTCCATTTGCCTTTTCCGGTATCAAAAGAATTCGCAGATTACTTATGAAAAACATAGCCGATTTAGAAATAAATTTATTTGGCTTGAGTGGACTTCACAGAGTTGACAAAGCTTCTTTCATGAATGTAACAGCACTCAATCTATCCGAATTTGCTATTGCTGGAAGTAATGTAACATTACTTGAAATTGATGACTCACACTTCGTATTTGAATCATTTAGTTTCGTAATGTCGGATATGAATGATGTTTTAATACGGAACACAACATTTCAAAGTGTAAATAACGCTTCGCTTATTATCCGAGGTGCAGATAGGATAGATATTCGTGACTGTGCATTTGTTTCTCCTTATGAAAAAAGTCTTGTAGTTCTTTGGACAGGACTCATGGAAATTTTCAACTGCTCATTTCAAACTTTACCATCTGGATTCTTATATGGTCACGTTGATCACTTTCTTTTCAATGAAAATTTTATTGAAAACAGTGAGACAAATGCATTCGTCTCTCTTTACGTCCGTCGCACTGCGGAGTTCAGGTACAATAGGTTTCAAACAGCTGAACCAGACTCACTTTTTCCGAATCCAGGTAATAATGTATCTGAAACAATAGAGTCTCTTAGTATATGGGGAAATGAGTTATATTGTGATTGTCGTTTGTCTTGGTTGCTTAACGATAGGGAAACCTATGCACCATTTATTCAACACAGTAAATGTTACAATCACAATGATATGACGCCGGTACATTTATTCAGAATGTTTCTTTCGAATCACACTTGCATTTTTCCTGGATATGAATCAATGCGATTGGAAGATGATAATGGAATCTTTCTCCATGACCAAAATATGCAAAGTAGTGCTTCCTATTTAGTCACTGAAACCTTTAGTTTTAAATTTGTATTTGTGACAATTATTGCAAAGAAGTTTTTTCTTCGAATATTTTGTGAAGGAATTCATTCTGACGTTTTTTAAATCCTGAAATCTTCTGAACATTTTGTTGACAAATGCATAGTGTGTAAATGGTTTGGAAGTATTAAAGTATTATAAGTAGTAAATTAAAATTAAATCATTCTTCTAAAATGTGCGTCAATTTAGAATATGCTAGAGTTATTTTAAATAGCGTGTCTAAATTGACATAACATAATAACACTTAACGTTTTACGAGTTATGAAATACAGTAAACACTTATTAATCCAGATTCCATTAAAAAGGCTGCTGCTTAATATCAACAATCATTAAAAAAATTCTTAAGCAAACGCATAAAGTTTTAAGTAATTTTTTGTAAGTAATATGATGATCTGAACTCTGATGTTCTTTTTACAAAACAGTATGTTTAGTTAACTACTCTGGCACATAGTATTGATCATTTTTTTTTATTTAATACAGAGACCCAAGAATTAAATTACTCCAGATTAGAGAAGTTCTATTGTAATGGAAAGAGAGTGAAATATTTTGCAAAATAAGAGGAAATCAAATAGCATGATATAGTTTTGAGAAATATTCCACAACAATATTATGAAACATTTAGGTTTTACTAGCGGTTTCCTTGTTGGTTGTTCTAAAAATATTTAATAGTTCCAAAATTGTGTTGAACCAATTAAAAACTAGAAGCTTGTAATATAAAATGTTTACAAAAACAATTTGAAGTATGAAATATGTGTACAAAGTAGTTTTATATTTATGTGTAAAAAAAATTGAAATATTAGCGTTTATAATTTATCTGTTTATTTTTGTTACAAGTTGTTAAATCATTTCTATTGGTAATTCCTTTACACACACACACACATTCTAATTTCATCATTATAGGTTAATATACTAGCATAATAATTTTATTATAATCACATTTTGTTTTACTAATTCGTAAACTTCTCTACTTCAAGGCAATGCATTAATTTAAGTGTAACTCTTTTAATTGTATCTCTTTTATTATCTTTTTTTTAATAATTATTAAGTTAATACTTTTTAGTAAATTGTCAGATATTAGTCTCACACACTTAAATAACCTTTTAAACTCATTTACTTTTGAATGTACAAAATGTTAAATTATGAAATTTCCCCAAAAGTAAGAAGTACTTAAATCTCGGTAAACTTCTTGTGAAAGAATCTTATTTTATAACGAAAATAATGAAAAATTAACACCTTTCGAAAAATATTTTTTCTATATTTAGCGTGATAACTTAGTAATTTTACAAATGATACTGGAAAGAGAAGATTTCAAAAGTATCAAACAGTAAGTTATGAACATATAATCACCTCAATGTGTGAGAAATCTTAGAATTACTCTGAAGTTATTATTTCAAGAACAATATTTTCAACTCAAATCATGTGCTTTTAAATATTGTATTCATATTAGTTTGAAGAGTAACTGAAATATATAATTTGTTTAAACTTTTGTAAAAGAACTTTCAGTTTTAAATTATTTTAGTAGAGCCATGTATATACTAAGCAAAATTCATAACAAGTTATTTTACCTTCATATTTTGACTGAGTTCTCTAAATCAGTTTTTGAATTTATAGAGCAAACAGACAAATGAAATTGTAAAATTGTCATCACAATACTTGAATAAAAATGTTTCTCTATAAAAAATGTACAAAAGAGAGATTTTTTTAAACAGTATACACATGCTTTAATAAAGTCACATTAAATGCCAAAAAAAAAGTACAAATAAACAATTTATTACGAAAGGAACATGTTTATAAACAAGAAACATCAAGAGTTAATTTACATTATAAAGTAAACGCTGTTAGGCAACTTTTGCATTGGAATGAGAAATTGTTGTATATTTTTTTTAATAATTCGTAATAAGCATGACTAGTTTTATGAAGAAAACAGTGGAGAGATAAAAATTTTAAAAAGTTGCAGTAAAAAGTACTCAGTAGTGTAAAAATGTTAATAAAAGCATGATTAATATAATACTTTTTCTTTTTTAAAAACTATTAATCTAATTCTTTCAAGAAATAATTTTATGCAACTTAAGTAGACGAAAAAAAGTTAAAAGAAGATGAATACTTTAAAACTAACAAACATTGTTAAACTTTAATAATATATTTTAATATGTATTAAAAGAGATTTAAGATATGAAAATATTGTTAAAAAATATACAATTCATTTAAGAAACAGATTTCCATGTAAATAAACTAACAATAAAATACTTATTATATATTAACAACAACATACTATAATGGAGGAAACTATGAATAAAGTCATAACTGTTCATGGATTTTCAATATTTTGTCGGTATACTCCTTGCAAAGAGACTGAAGAAAACAGTTCACCGTTTTGTTTCTTGTTAAATATATCTGAAGAACTTTTTCTTCGTAAAGATGCCACTTCTACTAGAGGCAAAGAAGATAATCTTACATCCCTCTCCGCCTGAAACAAAATTATTTAGCATGATTATTCAAAAAGAGAAAAAATGTTTCTTATAAAACACTCATTTTTTGTTGCGGTTATTTATTTTATTCAGTTTCGTGTGAAGTATACAAATCTTCATGTATTATTGAACTTATTAGTGACCTATATTTGTATAAGGCAATATATAATGAATTGAATTTTGTAGCTTTGCCTTTCTCATATTGATCAGTTTTGTTGCATTTAAGAGTTCAAGACAAAAATCTAAAAAAATTATTTTAATAATTCTCAATAACAATAGATTTAAAAATGTTTTATATAGATTTTTCTTTTATTCTTAATTCGCAATGCAGGAAAATGCATTAAAAATTGTTCTGGAAGAAATCGGTTATATTTTCTTAATATATACGATAATAAAGAAGGAAGTATAAATTCCAGAATTATAATGCATATTATTTTTTCAGGAAGATGTAAAGAAACATATGTTTAAAAACATAATATATATTCAAAGAATTATTTGAATGAGTTGACACAACAAAATTTAAGATTACTTCCAGAGAATGAAAGAAATAATAATGCAAAATTGTAAAAGAATATTATATAAAAAGAAAATTTATACAAGGAACAAGTCTTAATTTTTTTTCATACTATAGAACCCATTCTTAAGATAAGTTGTGTTCTTTCTTCTATATTTTTTACATCAATAGTTATTAGTTTGGATATATGTTTCTTTTTTTAGAATTTAAGATGATAAGCTTTCGGGGAGTAAATATTTCTAATACACCTTGAATCTTGAACAGTATAAGCTCCCTCGAATGTTTTAGCCTAATGTGTTTTCTAAGGGTCGTCTTTTTTCACTAATAAATTAGTATTTGAAAATTCATCATATGCTACAACATAGTTTTAAAGTGATGAGATAATTTTCTCAGATAAGAAAGACATTCTACGTTTAAAATACATTTACTCTTAAAACAACTATGAAAAATACAACTGATATTACATATACATTGACTACTTGCTGGAGGCTGCTTAAAAGTATGGATTTATGAATATTATTAAAAATTATTCGAAGTTCCGTTCTTTGCAAACATCATTGCCGTGTGTTATTTTCCAAAATTAAAACTTTACAATTTTACCCCCAAAATAATTTGAGTTACTTAAGTGGTATAGATCAAATTGCACAAACTTACCACTATCTCTTTTGTATCACATTTCCATAAATTGAAGAAGAATGGTGTCATCAAATTTTTCTCGATTTTATGCTTATCATTTCCTACATTGAGGACAGTTCAAAAATTTATAAGTACATTTACAAAATGACTTATTATTTTGCAATCAACCAAGACAAATATCACTTAGAGCTAAACTGATTAACAGTTTTTAATGGGTAAAATTAATATTGAATGTTTTAGAATTAGTCACATACATGAAGAAACAAATATTATAACAATCTTTGTATTAAATTCATATATAAAAGCAATCAAAGTTTCTGTTAACCTTTTAATCGCCGATTAAAAGTAACGCGATTCGTTCCACCATTTTTCACAATGGGCCCACATATTCGATGTATTGGGGGGGGAGAAGGAAAGGCACAAATAAGCAAATTTTTCTCTGAAATAAACAAATCCTCCGCAAACACTGTCTAAGAATCTTGTTTCGGAAGGACGTATATATATGTTCAGGGAACTCAACACACCAGTTGAGCAAGATGGATATATACACCGGCAGCCCCTGAGGGGTTGATTCAATTTCTTTCAGAAAAAAAAAGGAAAAATCGTGCAATTTTCTTAGAAATTTACAATATGAGTTTATTTTATTCTTTTTAAATGGGATTATACATACTTCAGTCACAACCTTAATGGATATCTGATTAATTTTATCATAATTGAAATAAATTATATTTTTTAATACGATCATTCTACTAGTGCTAAAGAAGTCCTTATTTCTTATGATGATTTTTATTGTCACCTAGTTAAAGGATTGTCACAAGGTGGGTTTCCAGCCATTGTGTGTGTCTGGCATATATACATATATCTGCACTTCTATGAAATAAAAAAAATATAGCTACTAATTCATGTTATATTTTAGATACACAGATGACTTAATTATTTTCAGTATTAAAACTTAAAATATATCCATATTTTTAATTTTCATCTAAATTATAAAAATTTAACAAAAACCAAACTTGACTCAATCAAAGAGGATTTTTTTGGATTTACAATTAAAAATTGACAATCATTTCTTAAAATGTAATATTTATGATTAAAAAAAAGAAACTTTTAATTTTAAGATTAATTAAATGGCTTCTTGGACAAGCAGTATTCACATTTCAATTTATAGGAGTATTCTACTTAACTGCCTACAATTAGCTACCTGTTGTTATTGTGTATGCATTCTACGGTGAATCATAGTTCACCAATGCCACAGATTAAATATTGTGAAACTAGGAGCTTAAGTAATTTAAAATCATAGAAATGCTCGTTCAAGAGAACATGATTAAAATCATAGAAATGCTCGTTCAAGAGAACATGAATAATGACATTATCAAATAAACTGTTTGTATTGAATTATCAACTGTTATTATTTTAGCTCAAAAGGATAGCTCGTGTTCGAATTACTTACCTACAATCAAAGAAATCAATAGACCAACAATGATGACTACAACACAACCGATTCCACTGTACCAAAGGTAAGATAGACGGTATATAGGAAGCACATTGTCACTAACATAAAAGAATGAAACGTTATGTTAAATCGGTTAAAAGTATCAATAATAACAAAGAGTTCCTTCAAATAATTATTCTGTAAGAAAATTTTGAATGAAGAAAGTGAGGTCAAGAAAATCGGATAAAAATGGCGATAATTTAATATATAAATGCCTTTATATACCATTATTTAAAGTATATGTAAAATATTTATGTTACAATTTATTCCTACTTTTCTAATGGATGAAAAAACTTCCTAAGAATAAATATGATTCATATTTATGAATAATCAACTATGTACGCTTAAAGGGCTGGAGCATTCCGTTTATGGAACGAAAGAAGAATCAAAACTGTAGGAGAACATTTTATTCGAAAAGAAACAACCAAAAATACTTACATTATTTTGATGTACCGCATTTATATCTAATGGGTATCGGGTAAAACAAACTAGATGACAGTGAAAATGCAACACCAAGAAGTGAGCAAAAAAAGCTGCAAATCTCACAATGAACGCAGTTCATCGAGTAACATAAATCAACCAGAAGACACTATGTCTCAGTCTCGGTGAGTAAGATTTAAGAGAAAAAAACGACAGTAGTCCCTGCTTTATTGAAAAGAGAAACCAATTAGGGGAACTTTCTGTCGTCATAAAAAAAATGTGTTGTAGAAGAAATGTGAGGTTGCTGAAACGGAGGCAGTTTGAGAGAGATTGCAAGATTGAACATATAAGGAATGGATATTCGCCCGTTGTACGACAGAAGGCAGTCACCTACACGTGTTCATGATGCACCAGATTTGATGAAGAAGGTTGGGAAAAGAGAATGCATTCCGTTCAAGAAATACAAATGCAGCCACAGAGACATCAACACGTGTGAACCATTGTAACTCCGAAGATCGTTAAAGAACTCGCAGTCTACTTTCTTTGGGATGTTGCAGTATGTGTAAGGTGTTTAAGATACTCCCATATCGACGAGGTCTACTATCAACAAGGACTTATGGTAGTTTAAAAGATAATGTCATTCACTAAACAGCAAAGATCCAATGGTGCTAAACTAAACCTGTTAAAAAGTCTTTTTTATCCAAAGGGTGGCGCCTCTGTCTCAGCAATGACAGTCAATGGGTTCGAGTGTGTCTTCAACGTGGTAATAAGTCCAATCCTAATGCAGTCTGGGACGCCTAACTACGTGACATCGTGGTTTAGAGCATTCTCACCTTCGATAGTCGGTCACTAATGGGTCATTACTGTTGACAATATGACGGTGCAACAATATGTTGATGACGTTTTGCTCAGCCGGTAGCATTATACTTCCTTCAAAATATAGCCAATGCTCTTTACCAGCAGAATATCCCCCAACTGCACACGGTACGCATCAGCCAATACCAAGCTGCTTTCATGACCATCCATGTTCTTTGATATATTTCAAATGGAGTACATCTGGATTGTTATTGGTTGTTGTTGGCGTGCGCTGACACAATCGTGCTTGAAAGACGAATTGTTGGATATGATTGATAAAACGTCGTCCATACCTCAAGGTACATTTTAGGTACCACGACGCATTGTATCCTGTATTGCTACCACAGTGAAACCTGCTGATAACTTACTGTTGTTGTCATCGCTATAGTATTGTATCGCGTTGAAATAAGTAAAACTTACTATTCGAAGCTGTCTCTGCTCACTGGTTATGCATATTATATGCAGGCGTTCATGACGCTGTATTTTCACTGCTCTAGTTATTTTTCTTATTAATTAAGAGGTCTCAGGGGTGTGTTAAATTTCTCTAGAGGTCTGAAAATATAAACAATTTTCAAACAGGTATAATTCTTCTAAATTTAAAATAAATGATTCGAATCTTTTATACTTATTTATAAAAGAATGGGGCTTCAGAAAAGTATAAAATGTTTATAATATAATAATAATTTTAAAAATCATATGCATATGAAAATTCTATAATAAATATTAAGTATTTTTTGCGTTGCGCACGCTATTTTCTAAAATAGTAGCCTCTTATGTATAAAACTTGATAGAGTTATAAAATTTATCATACTCTTTAAACCCTACCTAATTTTAGTATTATATATATTTTGTATTTCAAAATATTTGTAAAGTATTGCAATTTTTAAATTTTTTTTAAAAAACGTATTGTTTTTATTTATTAAAATATGTAGGTTATTATTCTATTTATATAAAATAGCTACAGTGTAATAAGAATACATTTAACTTCATAAATCAACTTATAGTTAGTAATTAAAGCTACTATTTTAAAAAATAGCATGCACGAACTAATATTTAATAAATATTTCTTATAGAAAAGTTTCTTATATCCATATGATTATAACTTTTTAAATTATGATTATATTTTAAAAATTTTATATTTTTCTGAAACCCCATTCCTTTATAAATAATGTGTAAAAGATTCGAATTATTTCATTTAAATTTAAAAGAATTATACCTGTTTGAAAATTGTTTATATTTTCAGACCTCTAGAGAAATTTAACACCCCTGAAGCCTCTTAAAATAAATTGACAGATAACTGTCTTTTTAAACAATAATTAACTGTCTATAATTTTTCAAAATTTTAAAATCAACACGTAAGTGGAATGATTGTTCATGAATCATTGTAAATTGTTAAATGATGCATTTTTATACAGGTATACACAGTCAAAATATATTATTTTAATATAAATTTTTCATATACTGTTAAGTCAAATGTGTGTGTGTGAGAACGCTTTGCTCAAAATATTGAATTAACTTGCCATTCAAATTTTATACAAGTTTAATTATTATTATCAAGTTATATGCCAACTAAAACATTTTAACTTAAAAATAATATATTACCTGTCTAAAATTACAGGAACTGTGCTAGTTATATTTTCAAATGTTTGAGTTACATTGAAATACAACTCTTGACATGATTCTACTGATAAAGGAGCGGTTTCTAATGGTATTTTATACAAAATTGATCCAATACAAATCCAAATGCAAACACCTAAACCACTGATTAATCCAGTCATAGCAGCCTGAAAAAACTCATAATTTTAAATATAAAGCATTTTCACAATATACAGAATACAAAAGAAAGAAATTTTTAGTTAACAAAAGCGACAATATTTAAAGAATTAAAATAAGTTAGGCATTGGCATGAAGCAAGGAGAAATAACAATAAAACAATACTTCTACAAAAATGTGTGCTTTTGTGTTTAGATGCAACATTATAAGTTTTCAGCTTGTATATTAGAGATTGAAATGTTTTCAAAATATTTAATTTTAAACTTGTAATCAATGTATTAAAGTGAATTCAATGTAGCATATTGCCACTTTAGAAAAAAATACACTCACAAAAGCTGAAGGCCAAGGGAAAAACATTCCAAGTGTGTATATGCCTAAAATAGGACCACCTAAAGCGCCAGAAATACTCAAAGCAGCCTGGAATAGAAAAAAAATATTTTTTAAAGCTTAAAAATTAGGGGATATAAACACAATAGTCCTAACACTCTAATAAGAAACTTTTTTAAAAATAAAAATTGTTTTACTCAGAAAAATATAATATATTTTATGATCATAATAATCTTGTGAAAAATTGTAATATCAACAGAGTAAAAGATTTATATTTTTAAAACATTCAGAAACTTACCTGCAATACCGTTCCTGCCATATTTTGAACAATTGCCACCAATATTATAGCAATGACGCCATATATTAAAGCTAAAATTTTAAATTGATATTAATATTATTGAAAGCGAAAAAATTATAACAAATTTTACTACAATGAGAATAGGAACACTATGATAAGGAACATTTCCTACAGGAAATGCATATTTAATGCGGAATTTTTATTTGAATAACCTAAGTACATTTTATATTTGCATACCGAAAAAATTTATTTTCTAGAACCAAATTTTCAAAACTAAATATTTTCTACCAGTTTTCGAAACATTTTATTGAATGATAGTTAAAAGTCAGTTGTGCTGAAGCAATTTAAAAATTAGTTTGATGTACGTGTAAGATAAATGAAGCTATTATGCTAAGATAGATATGAAAATTTTAAAATTGAGAAAATAAGCTACTTAATCATAAGTTTTTTCGAAATTACTATGTAAAAAATAGTAATTAATTTTTTCTTTGTAGTTGTAAAATGGCTAACATCCATATTATAGAATAAAATGTAGCAATTTTTTAAAAAAGGTGGTATAGATTTCATAGCTTAACGTTGAAAAAGCATTGTCTTGAGATTATTGATCATGATGCATTTACTGTAGGTGTAAAACCTTGGTTCTTAGAACTAATACTAAATTTGAATAATAAATATTTTAAAATGCTTGCGTGAAATCAACTTGCAAGAGATATTAAATAGTGTTTAGTATGTATTCTGAACTTCTGATAAGAAATTTGGAAAAAAAGAACTATCACATTGGCGATGATTATTTAAAAAAAAACTATGGAATGATAATGCACTGCTTTTTATTGTAAACCTTTATCCTTAAAATTCCTTTAATATTATTCTCCTGGACTTTTAAAAATTTAGAGATTTGATTTTAAACTTTAAAAACAAAATCTTAAGTAAAATGACGCTTTGTTGTAATCCTCAACCTTTAAATTTTGTTTTGTGAACCTGGATTCCTTACATGCGATTCAATTAACAAAAATTGGTCAAAAAAGCAAATATAATTTTTTAGCCTAAATCATCCTTTATATACTTTTTTATAATCTTTCAAAAATTGAAAGTTTAAAAATCTCAGAATTATGATAATTTTCAGGCTCTTTTTCATTCACATTGTAATGGTAAATCAAAACTTTAAACTGGCTTATCTCAGAAGAAGAAAAAATTCATTTATCTTTATTTAAAATGCCAATGCTTATTTTGTAAAAAAAATAATTGAATTTAGATTTTACACATTTTTTAAGGAATTTTCAATAGGCACTCACAAAAAGAAGTATTGTACAAATACAAATCATGTTATCACAAAGCCCATTGCAACTTTTGCTATACTTAGTTTGCCGTACTTGTAAATCAAATTTCATGTGCGTGCGTCAACTTTTTAGGAGAAGTAACCTTTTAAAATCATAAATTTTAAGTTTTTTCGCTTAAAAAATTAAATACTTAGCTTTTTAAAAAAACTGGGTACAGAATCTGTTTTACATAATACATACGCATAGAAAGCAACAAAAAATTATGAGAATCATTAAATTTAAAAAAATGTGTTAATTGTACCATGTTCCCTTAAAATGAATACAAATATGCTATCATAACGTAATTTTTACAGTGTTGCATTTAAAACGAAAAGAATCGTTTTCGCTTGCAGAGTTGTTAATTTTAAAATTCGCATTTTTATTTAAAATTGTAAATTTTCAAAAAAAAATACTAGTATTTCAATCATTTTTTGAATAGTACAAATTTACTTACCAAGTAATTTAGCTGTCCTAGTAGCCGACACTTCAGTCATGTTGGGTGCTATGTAACTTCGAACTAAATCTTCGAGGGTATTTGCGGATAAAGAGTTGAGAGACGAGGATAAGGTGCTATTATATATTAATTTAAAAACCATTAGATTAATAGACATATATGTATTTGAGACTTACAGTATTTACAATTATACACATCTTAAAAAACCGCTGTAAGATATATCGTTTATTTATTCATTTTACAAACTTCGTAGATGTTGCTTTAAGTTAATCTTTTAAATTTTACATTCTTATTTTTAATTCCAAATTTCTTATTTTTAATGAATTACAAACACAACTGTATAAATTTTAAAACTAAGGAATAAAAAAAAAGAATTTACTACACTAAACATTGATTCCTTAACGAATTATAGATTTAAAAATAATGTTTGTTTATTTTTATCATTTATTTAAAAATAAATACATAGAGAAGTTGCGCACATGTATTGTTTTTACAAAGTTATAATTTTATATATAAAAATTTATAAACATAACTTATTTCGTTAATACACGCTTTAAACGTCTTATTCCTTATCCTAATTTCATTAAATTTGCTAAGAAAATAGTTTTAAAATGACAAAAAGCTACAGATTTAAAAATAAATTGTAGGAATATTAAAAAAGAAATGTAACAAATGCACAAAAGTTAGGAAAATTAGATAAATGTTAAAATGATGCTTAATTTGAAATTTATCTTCTTTCTAAAGAAAAAATTATTAAGTACATTTAATATATCTGTTTCAAAATAGATTATCCTACGAAAACATTTCTTATTATTCTTAAGACCACACATAAATCAATAATTCAAACAAATTTACTTTAAAATATCCAAGATTAAAAATTCTTTTGTGATTTTTAGAATTTTCATTTTTATCCACAATCAAGAGTTTTTTTTTGTTCAAATTAATACAAACAGTTTCATTTACGAATATAATGACACAAATTATTAATTTTTCCACACTTCTATGTATATAATATATTTATGGGCAGACTGATTCTCTCTTAACGTCCCAATTTGAAGCAACACGAAAACTTTTGCAACAAACCTCACAATTTGAAGCCATAATTGAAATAAATCAATAATATCATGTAAAAGCACAAATTTAATCAAATAATCAAAATTGATAGAAATCGAGGCATTCACTTATCTTTTATCAACAGAATAACAACGAGTTTCTGAGATTTGATTTATAAATAATAGTTATGAGAAAATAAAATGTTTGAAAAATAATCTTAGCAGAAAATACATACCTCTTGGAGCCCATGGCCACATAAGGGAATATTTTAGAATTTTTATAAATACATAATTATTATCACTCAAAATAGAACTAAACTTAAAAAATAAATTCTTCTTTACAGAGTCTCTCAACAACAACAGAGGCAAGGGGAAATACAAATCTTACGGTTTGGCAGCCCCATTAAAGCTATACTAGAAAAATAATGCTAGATGTGTTTTGAATGTATTTCGTTATAATAATTTGTATAAATTGAAAAAATATAATTTGTTTTTAGTTTTTTATTGTGTAAAAAATTTACAAATGTGTGTATAAAAGTACAGTTATCATTCAAGTTGATGTTTTCACCTTAATATAACCGTAAACATAATTTTCCATTTCCGTAGGCGTAAACGAAATGTATATACATTTTTATGATGTTATGTATCCAGGCTGCGACAAAAATCGAAATTTAAATGAGATTCAAATTATCACAGCAAAATAATGAAAGCTAAGACATTGAAGGATTAGAAATATTATCTAATAAGCCTCTAGTTAATATTGTTAATAACTACCTCAACAACAAAAAAGGGTGAATAATCCAATAAAAAAGAAGTGTTCCTATATCAAGTTCTGCATGTGAAGAATCCCCTAAATAATCCAAATTTTGAACTAAAAGTGGTTCTGAAACCAGAATAGGCAATATCTTACAAAAAATATGAAAAATCTTCCAAGATCCTGCAATAAAATTGTGTAAGACAAACTCGTTTTGTGAGAAATTTGAATCGGTATGCCTAGAATTCACTCATAAATTACTATAAACGCTTAGAGGACCAAATGTTGTGCTATGTTTAGATGCATTTTTATTTCTCTTCCCAATTTTTTTTTCTTGCTTTTTAATTCCTTTCAATATAAAATGAATAAAGAGCAACAAAACAAAAAATTTAAGCCATTTTTTTCTAATTTTAGTGCTTTTTAAAGTGTTCAGTTTTCCTTCATTGTGTATTTTAACAGAATTTTAAAAAAATTAAATTTTAAATACTTTTTAATCGTTTCTGAACCTACCTTAAGGCTCCACTAAAAATTCCAGACACAAAGAGCCCTGGCAATCCTGGCAAGAAGCCAAGATTATCCATCACAAAAAGGGGGAAAATCTAAGGTACAAAAATATTACATTTTTTAAAAAAATGTGCCAATATTCAGAAAAAAATAAAATGTTGAAAATACAATATAGTTATACCTGATTTGGTGAGCTGACTTGTTTTGTTTTAATTGGATCACATGTTGAGTAATTTGCATAAATTATGAGGCCAACTAAAATTGTCATTGTAACTGTGACAATGTTTCCTGGAAGATTCAGCCAAATAGCCCTTATAAAAAGAATTATATATTACTTGTATATAAACCAAATATGTCAAAAAAGAGAAAAAACAACTTATTGATATAGAAACAATTATACAAAATAAGTAAGAAATGAGAATTTGCCTTATAGCACACACAAAAAACATGTCGAATTATATATAATATTATATATATATATATATATATATATATATATATATATATATATATATATATATATATATCACTTCTTACATTAAGCAAACAGATGTTTACGTAATAATTATGATTTATACATAAATCAGAGCAAATTTTTATATTTAGCTAATTTTATAAACGTATTTTAAATTTCTTTTCTGAATTCTTTTCTCTCAATATCTAGCTTACTTTTTATGAATCTATTTAACTTTATAACTAGATGTATTTAACTTATTTAATAAGTGTATCAAACTCATTTTTGTGCTCATACACTTGGTTCCTGTATTCCTAATTTCAATTGCCTTTCGTAATTCAAACGATGTGAATTTGATTTCTCCGCATATAGCTTACAAAAGATGTATTAAGAATTTTCATTGTAAATGCAGCATCACTTTTAAAACGATGTAACTAATACCTAATTATTTATGTTGAAAGTTTCGTAAAATTGCTAACTTTTATTTTGGAATTTCATATTTGTAAATAATAAACCCAAATATTGTTTTTACGTGTTATTTATAGTGTTTATTTACAATTATCTTATATATAAGAACAATATGTTTATAACCATATTATACTTTTTATCATCCAGTATCTTTTTGATTACGTTTTATTTGCAGGCTTTTTTGCTTTCAAGGTACATAGACTTTTCCAATTGCTTTAAAATTCAACACAAAATCGGTTGTAAGGCATGCAACTAAATGTGTTAATATTACCTATAGCTTTATAATTTAAAACTGCTACACCTAAAGCCCTTAGAATTTCAAAATTTCAAATTTATACACATTTTTTCATCATGACAACTCTAAATGAGAGATCAACAACTAATGAACAGTCTCGTATGTATAAAGTAAGTTTTCTCCCTGTGAATAAAACGCTGATTTGAATTTTGAAAGGAAAAAATGTAACTTACGTTTTCGCCTTAGGCAATGTAGGGATAGTTAATGATCGTTGAATCATAGCTTGATTCACAGAGTAGATACTTAGCCAAGTAAAAAAACCACCAATCGTCAGAGACCAAAATGTATGTCGAACTGTAGGATCAGGATTCATGCTTCAAGAGGGAAAACACAATAAAACATTCGGTTATTTATATATATATATATATATATATATATATATATATATATATATATATATATATACATATATTTAAGTATGCACAAATTATTTTGCAGAGTGACAAAAAAAAGAATTTTTAAACTTTTTAAAATAAATACAAAATAAACAATGATCAATGCACTTAATGTCTTTCTTGTTCCCTTAAAGAAAATACAAAAAATTCTGTTTTTTCGATGTTTTATTGCATAATTTCAATGCTCACAGCATGAGTCCGAAAGAAATTTTTTACCACGATCAGTGAAATATTAATGAATTAACAGTTAGGATGACTGCAGTAATTTGACTTGCGGCGGTACCCCCACCAAAGACCCATTTCCCGTCGGGAACCAGTGACGTTTCAGCGGTCAAGAAGTTTCTCGAGGGAAAGTATCCCAGGGTGGACACCCCGGCGCTTATGTTTTAAGGGAAGTCACCCTCTGACCTTCCTTGATCTAGCCGACACAGTTCCCAGCCAGCCACCGGTTTCAAAGTACACATCGCGAAGGGGACTTGGACCAATCGAAGAATGGTTTCACCAAATACGTCCAAACAAAAGTGGCTATACATCACGTGTCACTTTCGTGGGCGGGACGTATTTCACATCAAAAAGAGACTCTGAAATCGTGAGAAGCCAGAGAGCGACACCAACGCAGGTTTTAAGGTATCATGTCACAAAAATTCTTTCCAGACAAGAGATCAAAGCCCCAAAAGGGCTAAGTGCTCTAGATATATAACCCAGCTAGGCCAACGCAGAGACATGATCTAACTCCAACAGTCTCTCCAATTCCAATAGCTTCACAAGCATATGTGCCCCGGCATTTCCAATAGCCTTACCAGCATCTGTTCCACCACCATTTTTCCAGCTCGCTTCAACGCCGCCTTCATCAGGAGCTAATATTACTGCCTGTAACAAAACATTATCCTCCCAGCAATACAGCTGCGGCAGACTTTTCAGTCATGAATTGGAACTTGGTAAACAATGTTCTTAAGTATCTCCAGAAAAAGTTCAAAGGCATTATGTCTGAATATCTTTGTTTTTAGCAATACTCTGCCAGTCGTCATAAACCATTTATGCCATTCATAAACTGTGAGTCTAGAAGGTAGACTTCGATTGTCAGTAGTCCAAAATTTATACAATGTATGTGCTTCAAGTGTAAATTCTATAAACCACTATACAAATAGAGATTTTTCTGGCTGCTAAAACATTTTAAAACAAGAATGTCGCAAAACATTGACGAAGAGTCATTTAGTTTACATTTCATTAGAATTATAATATTTTCTCTTTAAAACAAAAACTGCATGCAATAAAAGTGCATATCCCTATCTTTTTTAAGTATAAAGATACATTTCGGACACCTTGTAGTTTACTTTACTCCAAATAAGAAAAAAATAAATGAAATGATGCATCAACTACGTTTATTTGAATGGAATCAAGTACTTACTCTATTATTTCTGTTCTTTGGCTGCTCTGAGCTTTAGCCCAAACTTCTTCCAATCCACCAGCATCTAGAGAACCTTTGACAATAACTGTGATTAAAGCCCCAAAAATTATTACTGTTTGGAAAACGTCTGTCCAAACTACAGCTTTAATTCCGCCCTATAAAAGCAAAATTATTTGAAAAAGAATTTAAAACAAATAATTCAAATGGATTTATTAAATTTTAGAAAATATGAGTTTCTGTCTTAATTTTTAGATTACAGTTAAAGTCTTTAAAACATAGCGCATTTTATGGTGGCCGCGGTAGCCGAGTGGTATAGGTATCGGATCGTGGCTTGCTTTGTCACGAGTTCGAGCCCAGTACCACTAAAGACCCGCCGTGTAGGGCAGCGATGCACGTTAAATCTGTCGAGAGCTGAAACGTCCTCCCGTTAATGTGGTGTGGTAGTTAGGAGAGGGGGTGCCAGCTCAGGTGTCGTCCACGTCACTTGACCATGGTTCAAAATGACGTGGTCCGTCGCCAAAAGCCCTCGTGTAGCTGAACAGTGCGACGTCAATCAAGCACATTTATTTAATTTTAGTGTAATACATATTTATCCTGTTTTATAGTATTTTACATTTTATAAGAAAATAAAAGAAAATATATAGCAAATGTTAATTAAAATATATAAAGTAATTTTTTTATTCAGTGTTTCTGCTAAGCGTTTCTCATAAAATTAAGGACCCAATTATATATTCAGATATCCTCCAATTCAAATTTAGTCGTATAAAATAAAATTTTCGAACGGTATATGAAAGAGATCAGTTAATTGTAGTTTTCAGGCAAAAAATACATTCAGTCTTCTACAGTACAGTTTTAATTTTTAAAAATGCATTTTCAGTCTAGATGGTCATCTAATAATGGATAATTTGTTATTACGGTATATTTCACACAGTAATCATTGAGGGTCCAAAATGCATCTTGTGTGTGTTTAATTTATAAATATATATATATTATTTCTTATAAGTATTATTAAATTTTTTTTATTAGGGATACTATCTCCTTTATTATAAGAGAGTTTTTAAAGGCTTTATAATTAGAGTTTTTCTAAGAAATAAGCTTTAGTAATTAAAAAATAAAACGTGAGATATATTCTGGATTCATACACCATTAAATTGATTTTGATAAATATGTAATTAGAAAGCAAATATATGACCTGCTTAATAATCCCTTTAAATTTTTCTCTAATTCGAAGTTAAAACAATCACTGTAATATTCTTACAAACTTACGCTTATTTATATATTTTGTGTCATAAAACAAAATTAATTAACTAACAATTAAATTTGCTGTAATTTTCTGTCAATATTTATATAATACTTGAAATATCTCCTCTACTATGTGTGTAGCAATTTTAATAATAAAAAATACAATATAGGAAGGGGGTTAAGAAGGGGGAAAAGTAAAAACAAAATAGAAAGAAGAACTGCGTTTAAAATTGTTTTAATAGACTTTTTTTAAAATTTGTGTGATGTAGAATTAGAGATATTCATAATATTTTATGCATACATTTTCTATATTCATCATTTTCTGCATGCATTTTCTATATTCAACATTTAGTGCATACATTTTCTATATTCATCATTTAGTGCATACATTTTCTATATTCATCATTTAGTGCATACATTTTCTATATTCATCATTTAGTGCATACATTTTCTATATTCATCATTTAGTGCATACATTTTCTATATTCATCATTTAGTGCATACATTTTCTATGTTCATCATTTAGTGCATGCATTTTCTATATCATTTTGTTTATTTGATAAATTATTTAGACTTAATAAGATAAAGTTATAAAATCATACAACAAAAATATTAGAATCGTAGCTTTGTACTATCGATCAGTATCGCTTTTCTTTCTATTTGCTTTTAAAGTGAGGAAAACTTTTAGATATTTAAAATGGCATACTTTTTTATATGTCTTTCGAATTTAATAAAAAATAAATCAAACTTTTTAAAGTAAATGAAACTGTTTGCAATTTTCACATTTATGATAAAAAAACACACTTTGTGGAGTAGTTATTTGCTTGTGTTATATATGTACTTAAAACATCTTTAAAAAAAAATCTATATAATTCCAATAATAGTAAAAATCACGGTAAATTAAATAGCAACATTTTATTTGTACATACATTTTCTAAGCCCTACTTTGGGTCTTTGTAGTGTGAATTTTATGTCTCTCAGTTAATATATTTTGACGAAGTACGATAAAATCAGAAAATTTGCTGAAATTTTACACACTAGTGTGTTTTACATAGCAACAGTAATTTAGACTTACGAATCTATTTCTTTTTCAACAGCTCTGCATCATCTTTGAAAATTGCAGGCTCTGATCTTGTCAAAAAAATATCATTGGCAATCATATGTAAATTGTAATACCCATTTTTTTAAATACGTCATTTCTAACTACATAAGAGAGATACAACATAAGTCTTATGAAATATCTCTTCCTTCAGAAAGAGTTAACGTTAGACAACGCTTATAGTTCATACTTTAAAATCCCAATTGAAATGCAACTAACGAAATCGAATAGCATCCAAAATATAATTATATTTAAGAAATACAAAGGCTGTAAAATACAAGGACACACGGAATATTTTTCGTTTCTAAATACACGCACAAAAGGATTGCATAATGAAGAAAATAATGAAGCGTCAGTTTATTGTTATTTCAAGGTAAACGTTCTGTTCAGAATCAAAATAATCCGGAAATTGTGAGGTTTCAGTATTGGAGTTGCTCGTTCTTCATAATTGTTTTTTAACTTTAACAATTTTTCTTCCTAAAAATGAATCGGTTTATTTGAATATTATATAGAAATTCTCACAATGTTCCCCAAATAACAAAAATAAAAAAATAGAAAGGTACATTATGTTAGATCCTGCTTTTTGTTAAAATAACTCTGTATTTGTCGTGGAATATTATAACTGAACATAAACAAAAAATATTTTGCAATTATCAATTTTGCTCAAATGGTATGTACAGAAAGAAATTTACATTGAGAGAGCAAATAATATCTAAAACTGATTTATTTTTTTTTGCAGACAGCAAAATTTCTATACAAAAAACAGAAATTCGACAAGAAAATCTGGTGAACAGTTTTAAAAAGTTGTAGTACTCTGATAAACAAAATATCAATTAATTACAATTAATGAATCTCCTTAATGTAGTTCTTCAATCATCAACTGGTGGCCGCGGTAGCCGAGTGGTATAGGCATCGGATCGTGGCTGGCTTTGTCACGAGTTCGAGCCCAGTACCACTAAAGACCCGCCGTGTAGGGAAGCGATGCACGCTAAATCTGTCGAGAGCTGAAACGTCCTCCCGTTGGTGTGGTGTGGTAGTTAGGAGAGGGGGGTGCCAGCTCAGGTGTCGTCCACGTCACTTGACCATGGTTCAAAATTACGTGGTCCGTCGCCAAAAGCCCTCGTGCAGCTGAACAGTGCGACGTTAATCTTCACTCACTCAATCATCAACTGTAAGCGTTGATTATATAAGTTAATAAAATTTCCTTCCAAGCTAATGCTTCCATCCTTAATTTCCTTGTATGTGAGTAAATAGTTAAAAGCATAATGCGCAAACTATATTTTTAAATTTAAATTAAATAAAAAATTATCCAAGTTATTTTCAAATTCTAAAATAGTAAATTCAATGTATTTTTTCTAAAAATTCAAATGAACAACCAAATATAATAAATAATTCTTACTATTGTTGTATAGAAAGTGCATACTAATCCAATAGACAATATGCAAACCCAAAGATGAAGTCCTGTAACTATAATTGAAGAGAAAAATATTTAAATTTTATCATCCCGAATGGCGAACAAAATGCAGCTTTCCATTAAGCAGCAATAATTTGTTTTTTCATCTTACCTTGAGAAAGCACGAGCGACGGAGCATAGATAACAAATGCGGTATACAGGAGCTGAAAATAATTGAAAGAAAACATAGCTGAGAACATTAATGAAAATTTTACACGTTCATTCAAATTAATTGATTTTTTTTAATTCTACAATTCGGTCTTAAAATCTCTAACTGGAATTTCTTACCTGAGATACTGTTGAGATGACAAAGCAAAATGTCCTCACAAATTTATTATATCTTTTTTCCAAGTACTAAAATATAAAACAATTTTAAAGGATATACTTGAATAGAAAAAAAAAGAAAGAAAGAAAAGAAAAGAAAAAGAGTTTTAAACTTATATTTGCATATTAATATGGTGTATTCCCATATGTTCGTTCTACACCAATTGTTTTCCTAATTATTACACCTGAGTTATTATTTATGTATGAGGCTCATTATCAGTTTTTCTGTGTGTTATTCACATATTTATCTAAAATTACTAAGCATTTTAAATGTACTAGTTTACTGATAGTAAATAAAAACATGATGAATGATTAAAAATTTATTTTTCTTTCAAATAAATTTGCTATATGTACAATAGTAATGTTTTAAATTACTGCAACGAATTTTTTAAACAAATAGTGATATGATAACGATTAATAAGGCCCTTGAAAATATATTTTTATGCATGTTTCTCGTCCATCTTTCTGTTTTAAAATAACACAATAAAGTTTTTGTCCACATTATTTTCCTTTCGTAAATTTCTTCAAATGCGATTTTTGTACAAAGACAACTAGACCAAAAACTATTGAAGGAATGTCTTAATTATGTAACTACGATTTAATAATTCTAATTAAACTTGTGACGTTTATTTTGCATCATTAGTCAATATCGTTTTGATATCAGTTTATAGTAAAGTTACCCATATTTACAAATTAAATTCAAATGCTTTTTTATTATAAACTCTTAATTTTAATAAAAACATCTGAAAAATTAAATCGTTTTTCAAATCCAAATGTAGAATATTGATTATGAACGTGTGACGTCAAAAATGCGAATGTTATAAAATTATTTTCGAAAATTTTATGAAAAATTAAGATAATTTTTAGTTGGATATATAGTAATTTAAAATGCTTGCTGATAATTTAAAACAATAAAAATGCAGCACACCTCATTTACAGACGATACTTGCAGCTTGAAAAACAATGGCACATAGATTAGGGCGGTAACAGGAATCATTAAACAATATGATATGTTGATTAACCAATACTGGATGCCAAATTGGTACGATTCAGCTGGAACTCCTAGCAAGGTTATAGCAGAGATGAATGTAGCTAGTACGGACATAGCTACTGGTATGATTTTCATATTCTTACCACCAAATAAGAATTCTTTTGTAGTACTTTGCTTAGATCCCGTAACTGCATAGAAAACCCCAATCAAGGCAGAAACAGACAACATAGCCACGCAGACAGCATAATCAGCTGTATCAAACCTGCGATTCGACTCATCAATTCCAGACATGATTGGATCTAGTATTAGAACGCTAAATGAAGAAATGACATGAATTAAAAAGAAAGTTAGAAAAAAGATAGAACTAGTTAATAACAAATAATATTTTAAAAACTTAAGTTCAAGTATTTTTATGCTATGTTTACCTATAACACACATGTAATATAAAATAAAATTAAGTCAATTCCTACTCAGGTCAACAAAGAAAAATTTTATTTTAGTTAATTAAATTAAATTAATGAATTATAATATTTGAAAAAACTGTATCAACATCAAGTATCAGCCTCTACAAGTTTTAAAAATGCATTTGGGGCCAAGAAAAAATTCGTTAGAAAAACTTACTGGCGTCATCTGTTGGTGCTAATTCTAACTTTGTCATAAATTACGCAGAATAAATTTAAAATTAAAAAAATTAATTAATTAATTAATATTTGAAAAAACTGTATTAACATTAAGTATCTTCCACTACAAGCTTAAAAAATGTATATGAACTTCAGTGGAAGAATAAAAAGTGTTTTATTAACGATTGAAAATTTGAACAAGATATATATATAAATAAATAAATGTATATAGGGAGAGAGAGTGAACTATATATATAATATAGTAGAAAATGGAAAATATATAACTGATATTAATTATATCATTTATTAAAGCACACATTAAAAACATCTCCATCGAATAAAAAATATATTATACCTAAATAAAAATGACTTACATGGGGAATCTATATCTGCTTAACTTATAATTTTTCAAGGAAGCATCAAAGCAGTTAACACAAATCTGTACCGTAGTTTCAATTCTTATTAGCTTCTTCTAGGAACCTAAAAATTGAAAGAAAGTCACTCAATTCACACTAATAATATAATTTATATAAGCAACTTTTTCTTCAAGAGGTGTGCATACTAAAGTTAACCGTAAAACTTTTTGTAATAGGAACAACAAAATTTTCAATTTAACAGACGCTTCTTTCTACTCACCTTTCCCACTGCAAGCTTGATGCGAATGCGGCTACATTTCATTTGACTATTTTGCGTAATATATTTTATTAAAAAAAAAAGAAACATAAATTTCAATACAAAACTGAATTGCATTGCTTAAGTCTCTGAATACTTTCTATTTTGGTAATTACAATTATGTTTCGTAAATATGGGATAGGAAAAAATATCAAGTGATGGGCGAATATTCAATTAATTGATTGAGAAATAGCTTTGTGAAATCTCACGCTTCCTTGCTTTGTAAGGCTGAATTGAATTAAAATAGGATCACAATACTAGCACCCTTAATTACTTATATTATTGCGTTATTTTTCGATCTTCTTTAAGTATTTTTTTAAAAATTATATTTATTGCAATAGTTTGATTGTGAAATATAATTGTTTTAAGAAAGGTAGTTTATTTTTACTGTATGCTATAATTCTGTAATTTTCCCTTTGATGCTCTTTTGGTTTTTATCAACCAATCATTGTGAAACATGTTATGTTATATACTTTCGAATGTGTGTGTGTGTGATTTATTATATTTTTCTCATATTAAAATACTTAATTTTTACTAGATAATTTTTCTTTTTAATTCCACTGTTCTCTCTCTCACACACAGTTTTTTCTCCATTCTCTTTTAATGCCGTAAAACTTCAAATAATATAATTACTTGTAAGCAAAAAAATAAATCAATTGATTTTTCAAAGTAAATAAGAAGTATATATCTTACTTTAGACATTTTTTTGCTTAAAAAATTTTAATATACAGGAACTTTTCATTTGATTTCACTATTGTTACTTTAGATTTCTTTTATAGCTCCAGAATCTGTTATTCAGAGTTTTTCTGAAATGACTTCATGCTATATTTAGTATAGGATTTCTTATAAATGATTATGTTTGAGTTTTCTATTGAGGCGTAGTTATTTAAAGAAAAATTTATTCCTGTAATGTGTTAATATTTTGAACACATAAAGATATACATATACAATCCAGATAAAAATTTTGACCGATGTGACGTTATCGTGCCCCACAGCTGCAAAATCGGATTCTTTATATGGATACCATAACACAGTTAATAGGCACACGTGCACCCAAAAAGTAATGTGGAGTTTTTCATCTGACATCGTTCCGACAACCGATGGTCATGAGAAAAACATTAATCCGTGCATGAGCCGAAACCCCGAGTGTAAATAGAGGGTAAAAGAGAAACTGCCCCCACCCCATGACCGTGGAGTGGAAGGACAGTCTGTTGAAACACCTAGAAAATCGATTGCGTTTACCTCCTCCCTCACAAATATCATGTCCTGTAGTATTGAAATAACAAATGCACTTCTGGCCACAAAAAATGCTACAACAAGAAAGACAAGAGATTGCACAACAAAATTTATTTTGTAGATAACATGTTGACCAAGTATCAAATGGTTAAATTTATAGAACTCTGTGAAGTGTAGTTCATGCCAGAATCAGTAGCCAGAGTAGCCGCCATTATTGGAGATCACCGCTGCCACACGCCTCGGCTTTGATTCAAAGAGACTTTGGATGTGTTCTTGGGGTACAGCAGACCAAGCAGCTTCCACACGTTGCCAAAGTTGATCTGGTTTGGCAGCTGGGGGTTTAATCTGGGTCAGTCGTTGAGCAACCATTAATCACATGATTTCTATCGGTGAAAGATCCGGAGAGCGCGTCGGCCATTGAAGCAATTCAATCTGGTGATTGACGAAGAACCTTTGGACAATACGTGCCACGTGTGGTCGAGCATTATCATGTTAAAATATGTCTGTAGCCAAGCCCTGAAGGTAAGGAAGGACAACTGGATCCAACACTTCGGAGATGTAGCGCTGGCTGTTTAAAGTACCGGCAATGCGTACTACAGGAGTGCGAGAGTGATATTCAATATCACCCCATATTATAATACCCGGTGCAGGACCAGTGTGGCGATGCATAGCGCAGCTGTTCAGCATCCTCTCTCCACGGTGTGTCTAGACTTGAATCCGACCATCGTGGAGCTGCAGACAGATGCGTGACTCGTCAATAAAGACAACTTTATTCCATTCTGCAGCCCACATCCTTCTTTCATCGCACCATTGGTGGCGGATACGTCTGTGGTTCTGCGTCAAGGGTAGACCAAGCAATGAACGTCTTGCGGACAGACCACTCTGCTGTAAACGGCGTCGAATGGTATGCGCAGACACTGAATGATGAGTTACAGACTCAATGTGCTGTGCTATGGTTTGTGATGTGTCTGAGCGATCCGTCACTGTCATGTGCCCAATTTTCCTGTCCTAACGTGAAGTGGTGCACTGAGGTGGATGCGATCGACCACGTCGGTCCGTCGTACCCTCCTGCATCCAACGGTCGCATATCCACATTACAGTTGTTCGGTTTCGTCCAACACGACTACCGATTTCCCTGAAAGATTAACCACAATCTTGGTAGGCCACTATCCTTCCTTTGTCGAACTCGGATACTTGATCAAAAGCTGATCGCTGTTTTCTACGAGACATAACTTATCGATTTTTGAAAAAATCACAAGAAAAACATAATTGCCGAACTTGAAATCGTCGAAATCTCCAAACCTTAACTAGCGCTTTGAGGTGGCGCCACAGGCGAGCGTGATGTGTGTCTGCGCTGAAATTCTAATCATTTGCATATCTCACCTCCACAAATGCATGTTGTAAATTTCATGTTATTTGCATGCTTCCTTCACGGTGTTGCATTTACGGTGGGCAGCAGTGTAGTATGACTAATTTCAATTTAAATGTAAATACTGTATTTAAAGACTGTGGACGTTAATAAATTAATTATTTAATTTCTTAACTTTTTGCTACCACGTGGCCGCGGTATCCGAGTGGTCAAGGCATCGGATCGTGGCTGGCCTTGTCACAAGTTCGAACCCAGTACCACCAAAGACCCAGCGTGTATGGTAATGATGTCCGTTAAATCTGTACAGAGCTCAAACGTCATCCCATTGGTGTGGTGTTGTAGTTAGAAAAGGGGGTTCCAGCGCAGGTGTCGTCCACGCCACTTGACCATTATTCAAAATTACGCGGTCCCTCGCTAAAAGCCCTCGTGTAGCTGAACAGTGTGCGACGTTAATATTCACTTATTCACGCTACCTTGAATTTTCCCTAACGTCACAAAATAATATATATATAGCTAAAAAATTATCTTACTGAAATAAAATTTGTCTCCATTTTACTTCTTTATATGGAAACATTTCTTTCTTAATAGTACAAATCTCTTGACAGAATAGAGATATTAAAATTGATTTTCATTAAATTTTTGCACATCCATCGAATAACAATGGATTATTATTCTTAAACTATTTTTCAAGAAAATTTTGTAATTAGATCTATATACCTGCTATTAATATTTCAAAAGAGTTATTTTTTTATCGTCTCTTTTATTTAATCTTCAGATAAGGTTTGATGTAAATTCAGATTTATGAGCTGTAAATATTTTTCTTCATTATGAATACGTTAGAAATTATATTTTCTCCTTTAAAGTAGCTATACTATACGATTAAAAACGTGTTGTATATAATATGAAGAGCAAGAGAAATGAACACAATACACTTAATATAATCATAATTATTTTCCTTTTTATTTGTCAATAATATTCTTGTTATATTTTGAATGTTTTTCTCACATCAAATTTTATATGCATTTTAAAGTAAAATCAGCTCATTAAGCTTATAAACTACCTTTCTAATTGTCTTTATTTTATAAAATATTTCGATGAGATAAAATATCAAGTTTTATTTAAGTCAAAGCGTTTTTTTTAAAAAAAAACAATTTTATTATTCCTGAATTCTAATAAAAATCATAAAACGAAACCAAAAATTGAAAAAGATTTATTGTGTTTAATTTATTTAATTTTTATTAATATTAAATTAAATAATCCTGTATATCTTACCTTCAATAATGTTTATTTCGTACTATTAACTTAATTATAGAAATTGTATCATCACAATCTTTATGAAAAGACCGAAAGAACAATATATTTTTATGAAATACTTAAGTAAAATTTCTTAAAATGAAGTTGACTTAAATACTGAGTAAAAAACGTAGTTAACAGTCTTTTATCAACCATAAATTAACTTTTTTATAGTAAACTTCTTCATTATCCTTAACGTAATTGTAAAACAATGGGAGAATAAATGGGGTTTAAAATGAAAAGTAATTTTTATGTGTACGAGATAACACATTTCACAGTTTTTCAATAAGACAATATGCGCATTTTAAGTGTAGCTCTTTTTATTGCAGTCTTATATTCAATAGAACTCATTTTAGTTCGCTTAGGCGAATACCTCAGTCATATCACGTTCTCAGTTTTCAGGTTGGGCTGGTATTTCTTGTAACGAAATTGTTCAGAAGGACGAAAAGAAGTGACGATGTTAGGTATCACATGATTGCATGTAAATTGATCTGATTAGAAGAAAGCGCAAGCAATTTAGCAAGGAAATATTTCTAAGGAGTAGTTAAAAATGCTACAAAGAATCATAGCTTTTAAGAAATACAAATTGTAATATTGTTTAAAAAAAAACTACAAAGCGATATTATTCTCCACAAATTTATATTATTCAATAAGTAAATTTTTATTTTATGCGACAATCTAGTTACTATCTTCCTACAATTTTATCTAAGATTTTAAGTAGCATTTATATCAGAATAATACAGAAACTCTAATATATAAATTAGAATTAGGGTTTAGTCTTTTAAATAATGGCTCAGATTTCTCATATTTTTAAGTCTGATTTTTTCCACTTGATGTAGTTTTTTATAGAGTGTAGATCACAGAGGTCGGTAATCTTAGAGCTGTGGTGCGACAAATAAATATACTAATATGATTCAGGGTGCAAAACAGTAGAAAATATTTAAAACAATTCGATTCCCGTGGCAATGCATACAGAGTTAGGGAATGGTGGTCAAGAATACAGAGAGAGAGAGAGAGATTTAGAACTCTATTATATAAATTATGCATCATTTAACGATATTTATTAGCATAAAAATAAGTAACATAAAATGTAGCTATTTCCTCATCATAAATAAAAAAATTAAATTTGTGCATATACCAGGACAAATTTAATTCAAACTTTCAATATTTGCGACCCAATATTCAACCATAATTTTCACCGCCCCCCTACATATAAATAACAATGCATTGAATCCATGAATACTATACTTTGACACTAAAGCTACAATACGACTTTAACCTCCGAAGTGCTACTGGCGTATATAAACGTCTCGCTCAGCCAAAGTGTTAATTGCCGTGGACGTATGTGGACGTCTTTCCAAAGTACGATCTTTTCTGTGCACTGGCATCCATAAAATTATTCCGAAGGCTTTGGAATGCAATAAAAAAAACCTTGACAATGTTTGCAAAGAATTTACCTATTTCAGAGGCTTCCCCCAAATACATCCCATATGCTTGCCTACGTGGGAAACGTGGGATTGGGGAGCGAATCGCTTAGCTTTTAATTGGCAGTTAAGGAATTAGTTATAAACCACACAAATTATCAAGATAAGTGCTAATTGTTTAATATAATTTTTATATGACAAGCCCATGGGGTCACTGGTAATTATTAAACTTAATTTTAACTTAATATTGTTCAATTAATTATAAAATACATTTATAAGTGTGTATTTTATTTTTTATTATGTAAGACTGTATTTTGTTTGTTTACTTTCAGTAAATTAACAATTTTTTAAATAATCTTTTGTTTTCGATTTTCAATGTGCTCACGCCCCCTTAGGGGAACGTGCCCCACAAATTGAGAAACGCTGCTATATACTATGCATGTATTCTTATTTATTAAAATAAGAAATAAACGACATAAAATACACTGCTGGACAATTGCTAAGGACGGATAACACTATCATCCATAGCAACCACAAAATGAAAGGAAGCAAAATGTGGAAAATTAGAATAAGTGCGGGATATTAGTAAGAAGAAGTATGAGTATGCAAATTTTTTCCCACGTCTGTTCATCACGTGATAGCGTTCATAAGAGCTTTAAAGGTTTTGACGCGTGTGGACAGTTGTTGTTTCAAGTCAAAGTTTTACAGGAAAGATTTAATAGACGAACTTAAAATTTTTGGCATGTCTTCCCGACATCACATAGATGATTTTATGCGTGGCCGATTTATTGGAAAGATCGAAGAAGGGCGAAAAATAACAGATGTTGCCAGGGAGTTCGACATCGCTCACAGCGTTGTTTCACGGCTGTGGAAGTCATTTAAAACTACTGGAATGTGTAGTAGACGGCACGGGGGAGGTCGTGTTAGAAGTACGACGCCTGCAGAAGACAGATATATCGTCCTATATCAGCAAAAGGAACAGGCGCACCACAGCTCAGCAGGTGGCAAATCAGTTTCTTGCTGCCTCAGGAAAGCAGATCTCCCGAAAAACTGTTGCCAGACGTTTGAGGGGAGGAGGACTATACGCACGCAGACCTGTTGTGTGTGTCCCATTGACCAGACAGCACCGTACTGCCCGTTTGCAATGGTGTCGTGAGCATCACAATTGACTGAACAGGACTGGGCATGCGTACTATTCTCAGATGAGAGTAGGTTCAGTCTGTCATCAGATTGTAGACGCCAACTGATCTGGCGCGAGAGTGGTACTGCTTATCGTCCAGAAAATATCCAGGAAAAGGACCGATATCCGACATGCAGTATCATGGTGTGGGCCAGCATCATGATCAATGGCCGCACGTGCCTACATGTGGTTGCGAATGAGACTATGACGGGCCAACGATACATTGATGAAGTTCTACTTCTTCATGTTCGTCTTTTCCGTGGTGCTGTCGGTGATAAATTTGTTTTTATGGACGACAACGCAACATGTCATCGAACACTCGCTGTTCAGGATTGTCTAGACAGCGAGGGTATTCAACGTCTCGTATGGCCAGCGCGTTCTCCAGATCTAAACCTCATTGAAAATCTGTGGGATGCTTTGGGGAGGCAAGTTGCTGGTCGAAACCATCCTCCGACAAACAAGAACACCCTCATCCGTGCACTCACAGAGGAATGGGATAAATTGCCTCAACAGCTGCTGGATAATGTTGTGCAATGTATGGTACGACGTGTGGAATGTTGCATCACACTCCATGTTGGACATATCCCGTACTGATACCTTTCTTTAAGGTGCCTGCTGACTTTTAGATGCATTGTTCCATTTCTCCGTACGCAGATCAAATGAACAATTTTTTTTCTTTCAGGTGTTTCACAGCTTTTGTACTTTCCAGAACAATAAATATTCTTTATTCTAATGTCTGAACAGTGTGGCAACTATATTTTATCCTACTAGGCCTCATGTCTCGCTTAATGTTATGCTACATAGCAATTTGTGATCCGTCCTTAGCAATTGTCCAGCAGTGTATAATTATTCCTGCAATACAGTAAAATAAAAAATTGAAATTGAAATTGAAACCTTGTTCCTGTAAAACTACTTAATATAACACCAGGGGTATAGTTTGTGACTTTCAATTTGACTCACGATTCTGAACAACAATTGTTAAGCAACTTCTCTGTGCAATCGAAATACGAGTGTAGAACCAAAAGTGGAAAGCAGAGAACATTTATTTTTTTTAAACAATTGAATCACTCATACAGTAATTTAAAATAGCTGCCAATGTATTCGCAGCTATATATATATATATATATATATATATATATATATATATATATATATATATATATATATATATATATATATATTCCAGATCTTTTCATAATTCCGTAAATTTTGTTGTCAACAATTCTGAAGATTTTTTTTCACGACACAGTAATGAGGGATGCTTAATTTTACAATACATTTACATACTTTTTTTTTACATAAATCACACTAACTACATGCATGTAAATTCAACGGAATCGTATTATGATAAATAATAGAAATTAAAAAATAGTCTTTAAATACAAATGTGCGAGGTATGAAGAGGAGAGGCAGAGTGATTTACTCATAACTCTGTAGAGAGGTGTAGAGTGTCGCGCTGAGAATTGCTTCCCATGCCACATGTGGCACGCGTGACATAGTTTACCGAAGCCTAGTATAGAAGCTATTTTAAAACGAATGTGAAGAGTTTAATCGATTTAAACTTTATTCGTATATGGACTTGTAGGTTAATTACACAAAATATTGCATGTTATTTCCGTTAACTCTCTTTCATGCGTCATTAATGCCATAATTTTTCACGTAATTTCCTGACATTTACGAGAGCAAAATTAAAGTTCTCAAAATCAGAAAGTTTGCTACTTGTCCTTTTCCTTCTCGCTCCCATCAAAATTACGGCCTGAGGTTTTCCCTCCTTTTTCTCACACACTTGATATTTCCGGGATGGAGAGTTCAAAGGAAGCAAAAAGAACAACTCTTAAACCCAGAAAAGTTTTCATCTCCTATTTTACATATCCAATGGCAGAACCAGCTTATATTTGCAATCGGAAATAGTTGGACCATTTACAACTAGTTTATTTTAATACAATTTTCATTAGTAAAAAATGTGAACTTTTATTACCATTTTCTTGAAAGTTGCAATGGTTGAAGGGTTATTTATCATGATCGACAAATAAATATTGAATCTAAAATTTGATTTATTGTGATTTTATATCTATTTAAAAAATTAGCTTTATTATCAGAATATGATATGACCAATCTAATTACGTTAAGTTTACAAGATTTCAAGATCTAAATTGAACTAGTAAGTTTCTTATCATAGTTAACTTTATCATGTAAAATAATTAACACCGTTTTAAATTTATTAATTTATTTTCATCAACACTATATCTATTTATTTTATTTTGATAAAAACTAACACAGAGGAATATTTGAGCAAATATTCGCAGTTTTTGTTTCTAAACAACAAATGTAAGGAAAAATTAATGTTGTAAAGTCATGAAATCACACACACACAATTACTTGCTATACTAAATGATATGGTAATTCTCTCCTCTCCTGGCAAGGTGTTTTTTTTCATTATATTTCTAAAACTCTGCAGTCATCTTAATCCATCATTTAAGGTTTTTACATTTTGTGATTGTAGGTATTATTTATAGAAGGGTGTGAATAGAGAATCTTTGACAGAATAAAAAAAAGTTAACTATATCATTAAAGTAACACATACTTATTTGCTCCAGACTAAAGGCATGAAATTGCGCTATTTTCTATTACTGCTGATTTTTAAAGATTTTAGGTCAAGAGTCTATAATTCATTATTGTTCTAAACACGCATACCTTTCATTAACATTCACTTAACGCCAAAGATCGATGATTAAATGGAGTTCAAGGTTAGAAGAAATGATCTGGCTATCAAATATGGCTTGATATATAGCTATTTTCAGTATATTGGAATACATAATTTATACAATATAGTGACATGTTTAAGAAGTTTTTAAATAGTTAAAATTAATTATACTATAATAATGATAACTTTTAAAATTTTTTAACTAAAAATGAATTTTTGCACCGCACTTTAAGTTTAAACGTTACGTTCAAGCATAATTATATTTAATTATACTTAAGCAAACTTTTCTTTAATTAGAACAATAAGTTGCACTTACAGATACCAGCACATTTTGATGGCACATACAGGGATCTTCAAAATTCTTGTCTGCTAATCTAGCATTTAAAGTTCGGGAATAATTGTAAGCCTTAAACTTAACTAAAACTTTCTAATGGAATAAGGGCTGCGGTAGCCCAGTGGTTAAGGTATCCAACCATGGCAGGCATGTCATGAGTTCGATCCCAGTACCACTAAAGACCCGCCGTGTAGGGCAGCGATGCACGTTAAATCTGTCGAGAGCTGAAACGTCCTCCCGTTGGTGTGGTGTGGTAGTTAGGAGAGGGGGTGCCAGCTCAGGTGTCGTCCACGTCACTTGACCATGGTTCAAAATTACGTGGTCCGTCGCCAAAAGCCCTCGTGTAGCTGAACAGTGCGACGTTAATATTAACTCAACTCAATTCTAATGGAATAACCAGTTTCCATGTGAATTGATTTTTTAAATATAACTTTTTAAAATTTTAATAAGTACAATTTATAAAACTGTTCCCAAAAACTTCCAACGAAAAAAATCGAAATTAGAAATAGTAGATGCTATATTTTCATATTAGTACAGTCTCAGCGGTGATTCTCGTTTTGAATTCTATAACAAACAACAAAGATAAGTTAATGTAAGCATTCAAAGAAATTGCATTATGTCTCATGCGCAACGAAGCGTAAATGCGCTAAAATAGCTCCAGCGAATGAAGGATTTTCTCTGAACTCTGCGCTTAAAGATCTATAAATGTTCTAACCGTTTTAAATACATTTCAATTTAAGTGAAGTTAAATCATCAGGTGTAGTTACGAACATTTACTTCGATTCATAATTATGAGAGAGTCAAAAGTTGTTCTTTAAAGCTGTTCCTACAAAAATAAAATAACGGTCGTTCTTTCACGGAAAATTCTCTTTCATTGTCTATTGTTATTTTTTTGACTGATTTTTTTTATTCTTCTTCTTAGTCTTTCTTTTTGCAAAATATTTACGATCATATTCTTTGCGATAATGTATTCTTATGAATAGACCAATCGGACAATGTTGCTGAAAGCAGAAACCATGCATGTACGTCTACAAACCAAAAACATTTTTATGCCGATAAATAGTAGTACTTGCCTTATATCGGCGATACTTATAATATGGAAAAAAATGCTAGAGATATAAATATACTCTGCTCTAAAAATAAGGAAGCACATGGATTTAAAAAAAAATACTCAAATATTTCTTATAACTGACGTAAAATAAAACATCCACAATCTAAATTGCAGCAGAAAACAGAAGAAGAATATTTAATTTATAAATCAATGTACACTGCTGGTCACCGTAAATGCAACACCAAGAAAGACAAGAGATAGCACTACAAAATTTATTTTGTAGATAACATGTTGATAAATTTATAGACTTCTGTGAAGTGTGGTTCCTGCCAGAATCAGTAGCCAAAGTAGCCGCCATTGTTGGAGATCACAGCTACCACACGATTCGGCATTGATTCAAAGAGACTTTGGATGAGTTCTTAGGGTACAGCAGATCAAGCAACTTCCACACGTTGCCAAAGTTGATCTGGTGTGGCAGCTGGGGGTGTAATCTGGGTCAATCATTGGACAACCATGGACCACATGTTTTCTATCGGCGAAAGATCCGGAGAGCGAGCCGGCCAGGGAAGCAATTCAATCTGGTGATTGACGAAGAACCATTGGAAAATGCGTGCCACGTGTGGTCGCGCATTATCCTGTTGAAATATGGCTGTGGTCAAGCCCTGAAGGTAAGGAAGGACAACTGGCTCCAACACCTCGCAGATGTAGCGCTGGCTGTTTAAAGTGACGGCAATGTGTACTAGAGGAGTGCGAGAGGGATATCCAATACCACCCCATACCATAATACCCGGTTCAGGACCAGTGTGGCGGTGCATAACGCAGCTCTTCAGCATCCTCTCTCCCCAGTGTGTCTAGACTTGAATCCGACCATCGTGGAGCTGCAGACAGATGCGTGACTCGTCAATAAAGACAACTTTATTCCATTCTGCAGCCCACATCCTTCTTTCATCGCACCATTGGTGGCGGATACGTCTGTGGTTCTGCGTCAAGGGTAGACCAAGCAATGGACGTCTTGCGGACAGACCACTCTGCTGTAAACGGCGTCGAATGGTATGCGCAGACACTGAATGAAGCATTACAGACTCAATGTGGTGTGCTATGGTTCGTGATGTGACTGAGCGGTCCGTCACTTCCATGCGCACAATTTGCTTGCCCTTACGTGAAGTGTTGCACTGAGGTGAATGCGATCGACCACGTCGGTCCGTCGTACCCTCTTGCATTCAACGGTCACATATCCGTATTACAGTTGTTTGGTTTCGTCCAACACGTCTGCCGATTTCCCTGAAAGATAATCCACACTCTCGGTAGGCCACTATCCTTCCTCTGCCGAACTCGAATACTTGATCAAAAGCTGATCGCTGTTTTCTACGAGACATAACTAATCGTTTTTTGAAAAAACCACAAGAAGAACACAATTGCCGATTTTGAAATCGTTAAAATCTCCAAGCCTTAAATAGCGCTTTGAGGTGGCGCCACAGGCGCGGGTGATGTGTGTCTGCGCTGAAATTCTAATCATTTGCATATCTCACCTCCACCAATGCATGTTGTAAATTTCATGTTATTTGCATGCTTCCTTCCGGGTGTTGCATTTAGGTTGGCCAGCAGTGTACATGGGGTCAAAAACCAGGGAAAGAAATGTCCAGAAATCTTGATTTCGTAGACGCTAGTGTTTTTTATTGTCTCAGAGGTGAAATTCAACCTTTAGGCTGTTCTTTTGAGAAACGGGGACTGCAAAATATCACGACAACCTGATGTTCCGGAATACATGTCTTGGTGTATTATCGGGAGGCTGAAATCTGGGCAAACACAAAGAACTGTGGCGAATGTTGTTAGAGTGGTCATGTCATTGTAAGACAGTGGAATCTATTCTAAATAAAAGGACATGCTCTATGTTGGCAGGACAAGAGGTCGTTCACGAGCTACCACAGCAAATAATGACCGAGATAGAACAGCCAACGCAATGTAGATTCAAAGACAATTTCTTTTGAAAACAGGACTTAGGATCTGAAACCAAGCAATCCAAAATAGGCTTTATGTGGGTGTTCTGTTTGCATGTGTATTCGTCGACAGAAAGACACCGTGCAGCGCTAGGAAAGGGGGTATCTGCGCATTGAGATTGAATGCAAAAGGATAGGAGTCAAGTGTTGTTTAAGGACGAGCCCTATTTAGTGTAGAGTATGACTTCTGATGTGATTTTGTTTGGCGTGAAAGGGGCACTTGAAATAACATAATATTCGTTCAGGAAAGTTAACATTACAGATTAGGTAGCTTGATGATATGAACTGGCATAGGCGAACGTACTACTGACCTGCATATCATTCGGAATGGCAATTTGGTGGCTCAAAAATAAGCAAACGAACTCCTAAAACAGCATATCGTACCTTACGCTACAGCCATTGGTGTGTGTGATTCCTTTCTTTTCATGCAGTATAATGCCAGAAATCATACAGATCTATGGTGGAAAACTTTCTTGAAGCTGAAGCAATACAGTGTATGGAGTGGCCAGCATATTCTTCTGACATAAATCTTATCCAGCATGCTTGGGACTTATTCTGATGACGCATTTAGAGAGATTAATGCGATAGCATACTGTCAAGGATGTGGAGATTGCACTTCTTGAAGAGTGGAACAGTATTCTCCAAAATCCCATCGATAACCTCGTCGCATCTATGAAAAATAGTTGTGTGGCAATCTAAGCACACCATATTAAACATCTTGTACCAATTCCAAAAAAAAATTATTTTGTCATTTACATGTAACCACGTTGTTGGTCTGAAGCATCATTTCCTGTTCTTTATACCATTTAAATGAATTTAAGTCCTCATATAATTGTTTTTTGCTTCTTTTTTTCTGTATTGCGTTTTGTTACACCTGTATGCTACATTTTATGCCCATGCATGGCTATCGTGCAATGGTTTCTTCACTTTTTTTCCTGATTCCCTAATTTTTTTTAGCAGTGTAGTTGAAAAAAATGCATCTAGTATTAGATATAACATGATTTCAACACATTGTAGAATATCTTCTATGCTTTATTTTGAAGTAGACATATGTTTATATGTACACTTCTTTGAAACTATTGATGGTTCTCTTGTTAAAGTCATAATTTGATAGATTTCTTAAATAATCAAGCATTCTCTGTACAAGTGCTTCTAAAGTAAAATTATTTAAATCATTTTCTGTTTCGCAACTCTACCACCTACTGTTCAATAATACCACGTGATTCACATGGTACTTGTTAATCGTGTTTTCTGTTAAGAAGCTGCAGAAGTCTTACGGATTGGTTTTAAGTTGACTTGTGAATTTTTATATCCCAAGGTCATTTACGCAAACACATTTCTTTGAAGGAATGTTGTAATTTATTGTTTTCTAAGCATTTTATTCACATCAACAAAATTTTTAGGCACTTTTTGAGAAAAAAATATATTCCCATTCACCAATGTATCACTGACTTCAGATAGTGAAAGGCAACTAGAGAGAGAAGGAGTTGTTGCACAATAAAGCTGCACGAGGGCTATTGGTGACAGACCTCGTAATTTTAACCCATGGTCAAGAAACAAGGACGACACCTGAGAAGGAAACTAGAGTGAGGTTTCTTTTTCTGAGTTCTTGTTTGAGGTTGAGGGCTTGTTTTCGCATGCTGAAGCTCTCTACGACTATTTTCTAGTATTCTACGGCCATTTCTACAAGACTAAGTTTAGTTTTGAAGCCTAAACTTCTTGAGTCGATCATTCAAGTTCATGTTTGTGTTCAAATATTAGCTACATTTCAACAAATTCTCACTGTGTTTGTGTGTTTAATGGACATTTATTCTTCAATTTACTTCTAGAATGCTCATGCTCGACCAGTAATTCTCAAACTTTCACTACTGGTGACCCAATTTTCAATTATAATTTTTATCGCGCCCCCCTAAAAATAATAATGTATTGAAGGCAATATTAATGCACTTTGGCACTAAAGCTACAATACGATCATAATTATAAACCGTACAAATTAACAAGATAAGTATTAAATTTTGTATATGTTACTTTTAAGTAATATTTTTTTTTTACTTTTTAGTTCGATTCACTATAAAAGAGTGTTTTTTAGTTTTTTTTTAAAACTATAATTTATTTTATAGTTATTTTTACTATACACGACAAAAAGCACAATTCCAATGAATAATTTAATTAAGAGAAAATATATTTACCTACTTTCAAGGAATTTTCAATTTTTCTTAGAAAATTTGAGAAATAATCCAATAACACTAAAGAAAATGTTCCAAATGTGCATGTCCTTAATAAAGGACATAAATCACAGACACTTTTCACTAACAACACAGGAACGTAATTTTCCAGCTAAACTGTCATATTTTGTTCACGTTTTTGTAGTTTTGCTGTTGTTTGATGATCTACAAATAGCATTTTGAACTTTTTCTTCCTTGCGTCTTTTTGACAAGGCGAAGTGCTACATTATGGTTTCATAGTTTTCTTCATAGAGATGTTTAGGCAGCATTTGAAAATTTCAAATCAACTCAAAGGTTTCATGTCTAATGCTTTTCTGATCTTGATTAATATGCATTATTTCAGTAGGTTCTTCGATTGCTTGATCAGCTTCAACTTCCTTCAATAGGGATCACAAATGCCCATTTTTTTAATATTATGCTTATTTACATTTATAAACCATAATAAGTCGAACAACACAGCAATCAAAACTACAAAATTGTTCATGGGGAAAGTGTAGCATGTTCTAAAAATAGTTGTGTAAAACGTTTTTCATTATACATTATGTTTCAGAATACTCATGCTTATCCATATATCATAAAACTCTTTCACATGGCAAAAGATGAAACAGAAATATACTATACATATTTACAACTTCTCTAATAAAAAGACAGAGATAAACATACCAGTAAATTCGAAGGTCAGCTAAAGTAATATTTAAGGTTAAAAGAAACGTAATATAAAAAAATCTCTCATCGTTCGATATCGTTAAAAGAAACGTAAAAAAAAATCTCTCATCGCTCTCATATCGACCGCAAAGCAAACAAAATATTTTTTTAATTTGGTTACAGAATCAAAGATGGTTAATGAGCGTTTGAAGTGGAATCTTTTATATTTGATGATCACCAGATGATAAAAATACATTATATCAGTGTAAATGTGTATTTTTTATCATGTCAGAAAGCATTTTGTTTTACTTCTCATTCCAAAAAATTATTTTTTTAAAACCTTTTATTTTCAATATACTCCCCCCTCGCAGTGTTACCGCGCCCCCCAGGGGGTTGCTCCCCACAGTTTGAGAAATACTGTGCTAGACTATTCAGAAAAGTTCCCGGTGGTAGATCTGCCCATTGATAAAACCTTGTGTATTGAACATTCAGTTGAATTTCTCCTGTATACACAACGCATTTATTGAGAAATATTGTTTCCGCATATGATTGATTTATGTTACAATTCCTCAGTTTAAAAACCGTAAGTTTTGTCTTTTTTATTATAAAAGTGTCTTTCTTATTATTATATTCGTCCTTTCTGAGTCCAATATTTGCATCTGATGTCTAAGAATGGAAGGCGTTCCTGGGGAATTCCCGGAACCCAATGAAGATGTTTCCGGATCCAAGGATTAACTGGATCTTCCAAATTCAAGGATGAACTGAACTTCTTAACCAAATTAAATGAATTCGAATTTTTTTCTGGTGAATAGCAAGGAGCGAAAAATCCGTTCTATCAAATCTGGAATTTGAATGTATATGCCAAACCCCTTATTAATATACTTAACGAAGCTATCTGTAAGAATATAAGGTATCAAGAAATTTTCTACCTTTCTGGAGAAGAATTTAGATTCAATACAGACCTCAAATAAATTTAAACAAGATATTTATTGTTAAAAGGAGAATGCTGAATTATCTGGGAGATTAGAAAAATCGCCAAAGAGCTTCAACTCCCTTACTAGGAACTTAAAAAATGAATAACAAAATGATTTATTGAAAACCTAGTATTCCAGGCAAGAAATCAAAATATAGAATCAGTTAAGGAAGTAAAATATTCCGTTATGGATTCCGAATCAAAGCTACCTTATTGTTAAATTTCATCGACACCCTCAACTACAATACCTTTGGGACAACATCCAGGGCCTCATCATGTACTTACAATGAAACCGAAACATAGGGAGAGATTTGAAAAGGTAAGGAACAAGGTGACATCAGGTTATGTACAGAAAAACTACACGATTAAAATTAATAAAATTAACAAAATTAATAATGGAGGTTTAGGGGTAATTCGTGTACCAAAAGTGTAGCTATTAGTCTGTATAAACTAGAAATCTATTTCCACTTTAAGATAATTCGATTAACATATCTAAATGTGGGCATCCCACCAATATATTTTGTTGAACGTTGACCATTCGTACAATCAAGAATTTCTGGAGAAAGTTCAAATGTTGAAGAACAGTTTCTTGAACTAGTTAAATTTTAGTATCAATTTACAACTTAAGACAAGCCACAGGTATTCACTGAGTGATAACCATCGACTTAAAAAAAATTTACCTATACTTGAATAACAATAAATGATTATGTCTCGACTTCAAACGCATCTGAACAAATACCTTTTTTTGTGTTATGCAATGTGTAACGAGAGATAAATTTCACCACACAAGAAATAACTGCTGCCGATCATGAATTTGTTACGCGTATGGGTCTTCGTACACTTATGATAAAATTTATGTGGGGCTAAATGTAATACTGTGAATACAGCAACAATCGTTTCGGCACTAAATTTAATCTAGATCATGGTTGCAGGCACAAGGAGTGTTGTGTCTTCAAGGAAAAAAAGATATATTGATAGTCATACTGACTTTGGCTTGTGATTTCTTTAAATTGGTTTTTGTTCTGATTGATAAAACTTATACAGACTATGGCCGACAAACTAAAAATACTTCAATTTGAGGTTAAGGTATCCGACTACGTTCGGAACCGTGATTTTAATAAAGCGCATAAATGGATAATTTTCATGATATTTAGTGTCACTCAGATTAGAATACATGCATAAAATCAGTTTAAGGACATTTTGACAAAAAAAATTTATTTATATATAATATTTTGGCAAAAAATTAACTTAGAATATTTTTTTTCCAATTGTTCTCCTTTTGGGAAAAATGGTTCTACAATAAAAGATTTTTTACCTGTATGTAGCTCAAACCTCTCTACAGAGGCTAAACAAGAATTTTTGAAAAATTCATATTATTTTCAGAGTTACCACCAATTGAAATAATTATTCGCGTTTTTTTCTTAAAATTGCTCCCCTCTGCTGTCGTATTTCAAAAATTCTAGTTGAGCTTCTGTACAGAGGTCTGAGCTATATACAGGCAAAATATTATTATAATAGAAGTATTTTTCACAAAAGGAGAACATTTGGAAAAAAGATTATTCTAAGTTAATGTTTTGCCAAAATATTGTGTTTAAATAAATTGTTTTTGTCAAAATGTCCTTAAAACAATTTTATGCATATATTCTAATCTAAGTGACACTAAATATCATGAAAATTATCCATTTATGCGCTTTTGGAAATCACGGTTCCGAACGTAGTCGGATACCTTAATCATTCTCATGCCGCACATCTTCAGGCTGTCATGGACACTGCCGCGCTCGAATACTACTTCTTGTTTATCCAGGTTACTTATTTCTATTTTAAAATCCCATTAAATCTCCCTGGAAGTTGTAGCAAACATTTTTTATTCCCATTATTGTGTGACTATCTGCTTAAATGCGCGGGTCCACCATTTTTTCCCATTATAAATGAAAAAAAATTACTGTTTTTATTTTTCTATGTTTTAATAACTTCTCGATCATTTTGGTTAATTTATATCTTTCACCTAGGGAGGATTTTTTTTCTTTCCCTAGCTGAAATATGTTCTTTTAATTATAAAAAAAATTATAACCTCGAGGAGGATTTCAATGCTGGGTCCCCTATCTGAAGGTACAGGTTCACTGACCTCGGTTAAAACCACTTATAGACTTCATCTTTGAAAATAACCCAAGTATATGTAACATATTGGAACTAGGTCCATCTATCGTTGCCCACACTGGTGTTGGGAATCCAAATTTAACAATAGCCTCCCACTGGATATATCATTTAATGCATTGGTTGAAGTTTTGGACCTACAGTCTCTGATAGACTATCGGTTTACTGTTGTGGGTAACCGAATGAATTTATTAGATGATTAAAATGGTTTTTAAAACTAAAAATTGTTCTAATAAGCTTATTTACTGTTTTGGGAAATACTCAACAGAAATTTCCAACCTATTAAGTCAAATTACCAATATTTCTCTGCTAGAAGATTTTATGCAAATACTAATTAAATGTGTAAAATCTTCTGCATTTAAATTATTCCGTAAGAGGAGAATCCACATGGGTTTACCCTTAAATGATGCAATAATTTACTAAAAATCAATCGAAACAAAGTCAATGCTTTAAAGAGGAAACCTAAATATTTTTTAAATAATAATATCCCTGTAGACGTGGTGTAGGGGATGTTAAAATTACTTATAATAAGCACAAATCTTTGTATAAAAAACTAATCATATAAACAAAGCAAGATGCAAGAGAGAGAGATTTTAAATATGTGAATAAAAAATATGGATTGTGTGTGTCCATTTGAAGATGTGGCTATCGGAAAAACTATTTGAAATTTAATTTTTTTGAAATTTTTCTCGCTGGTAACCCTACATAACTTTCAATCAAAAAATTAAATGCATTTTACAAAATCTTTTTTTTTTCCTGTTCCTTCCTGTTCCCTTGTGCTTTCTTTTGACCTTTCTTTCTAACATCTTGGGATGTCGTTCTTGAGAAGGAACTGTCTTCAGAAACCTTAAGGGTGATAACGCACCCGGTTTCAACCTCGTCGAAAAACTATTTGGAATATTTTTTTTTAATTTCAACAATCCACATATATTACATATAGAACCATAAACTATATTGCATTCATTTCCCCCTCATTTTCTAAATAACCTTAAAGATACAAAAATTTATTCTAAAAACCAGCTGAAAGGATTCTTTATAGAGTCTGTGCTCTATTGTATCGACCTATCTCTGTTGTTTACGTTTGAAAAAAATTATAGAACGCGCGAATATTTACTAACGGATAAAAAAAATTAGATTTCTTCTAATATAATTCATGAAAATTAATTGGGTTTTCAGGAAAATATCAGTTGTACAAATGCTATAAAAATAAACTAGTTAAAAGCCTAATCATACTGAAGTCACTTTTATAGATGTTAAAAAGGCGTTTGATGACATAGGTTGATCAATAGTTTTTTTTAAACGTTCAATAGTATTAACATGCCGTTATCTTTTCAGAAATTCTTATATTCTTATCCTATAAATCGCAAAGTTATTTATAATAGTTTCAGTATTTCTAATTTGCATCTAGTTCATCAAATCTGCCCACAAGGGTTGGTTCTCTGTCACATTCCTTGTAACATTGTAATTCTTTACTTAAATTCTGATCAACTTATTATGGCCGTGGTAATGTTCATGGTCATAAACTCGTAGAAGGCATGATCGAGAAATGAGTTCGAATCCTAATACACTGATGACCCGCTGTGGTAAGAGGTTGATGTACGATAAATCTGTCACGGTTCTAAGTCTTCCCGTTGGCGTGGTGGGGAAAATAGGAGAGTGGAATGCCAGCTGAGGGGTCATCACTTGATAGTGGTCAAAATTACGTGGTCCGTCGCCTATGACCCTCGTGTTACTTTTCTGCGCTACTTTATTAAATACTCACTCGCTCCCGGCAGAGATCTTTGCTGGCCTTTTTTGGGGGGTTGGATGGGCAGTAAAACAGAATCAAAGAATTTAAACGTTTACTGACAGTCTATGATTGATTTTTTTTATGGAATGTTTGCAATAAGTCACGGTATTTGCATGAAATCAAAAATAAACTTCCCGCAATAGAAATTATTCTAATATCTACTATGTTTTAGCCCCACTATAATATAATTAACAGTTAATCAGCAGATCAATACGACAAAAATTCTGCTTTCTTTGGTAATAAAGTGACTGTGCCTGTCTCTCGCTTCTTCATTATAAAATTTTAATAGAAAAATCCCTTTGGGGTCTGGGAGTTATTCCAACAACTTTAATTCCGATTTACATGTCAAAGAATATATACCTATTTCTAATACTAAAATTAACCTCTGTTCCAAATTCATTTATCAGTTTTTAACCATGACCTATTTGTGTCAAATTTACACAGGTTCAAAATTAAAACTAATCCCAATTATCCTTGCGGATGTACTGGAAATACGGAATGTTACGGGTTGGAGTGTTTCTACACAAAAAAGACTACCATTTTAAAAAAAAATAAAAACTTCCAAAGCATCCAATTCTTGGCAAAAAAAGTTTGCTTACAAATCTTACAACTCTTACAAGGTTAACTTCGTGAAAAAAGTGTCAAAATTTTCTGATACTATTCAATAGCCATTTTTCAACACAAAACCATTTTTCCTCCTCTCTCTCTTTCTAACTTATATCATGTCTTCAGGGCTCACAGCTCAACATTCACTTTTTTAAATTTTCTATATAGGCTTATGACTTTGATTACATACGTTTATATTTAATTTCAGCGAGATTATGTATATAAATATATATGTCGCAATAGGGTTGAACTTTTTAGGCATTTTTAGATGGAATCGGACAATTTCATGCTGTCGTTGAAAGGATTAATTAGGAGACATGTTACTTCTTTAATTCACCTTCAGTTTATTTTTTCATAGAAAAACACTCACAAACATAAAACAAGTTGCAACATGCAAAGCAAGATATCAATACGCGTGGTTTGCATGGCATTTACAAAACCAGCCTTTGTTCAATCCTGAAATCTCGTTTACTTATATCGAATGTCAATTAGAAGCTATTAAAATCATATGATTTCCGGTAAAAGTTCATCTAATTGGTCCAGATACTCGGGTGATACTAAACTGCATATTTCTTAACTTAAAAACGCTGAATTTTTAGTTTTGGGGAAATAAAGGTTATATCCCGTTAAGGGGGTAAAGTAGAAATTAATTATCATGCAAAATCCTGGAGGGTTCAAGACTATTATGGATTACAATCTTCAAGAGAAAATTAACGCAAATTATTACATATATACACTCATGTCCATAAATTAAGGATAATGAAGTTCAGGCAAAGAAAGAGACAGAAGCAAAACAAATTTGACTTATTTGTAAAGTATTTATTAAGCAAAAGGTAAAGAGCAAAAAAGATTCTATATGTTTGACATAATTAATAAAAATTGCGATTTTTCTCTCTCCCTGGAGCAAATTTCAAAAAAGAAGCTATTTACAAAAAACAGTACAACATAGTTAGTATGATGGTTAATACGGAGTATGTCTCCCGGACTATGCAATACAGGCCTTACAACGCCTAGGCATGCTGAGTATCAAATTATCAATCTGATTTTGAGGAATATTACACCACTCACACATCAAGCAATGCCCTCCGAAGTTCCGGCAGACAAGTGGGAGGGGGTTGACGGGCTGCAATTCGTCGGCCAAGCATATCCCACACATGCTCTATTGGATTCAAGTCCCATGAGTATACTAGCCAATCCATACGGGTGATATCCTCCGATTGAAGGCATTCGTCTACAATGTTTGCACGGTGAGGACAGGCGTTGTCATCCGTAAACAGAAATTCAGCACCCATGGCGCCCCGAAACAAACGTACATGTTGCTCCAGAATGACATCCCGATAGATGTGGCCTGTCATCGTTACACTCTGAACATGCAGGTCAGTTCTGGAACCAAGAATAATTCCTCCCCAAACGCGAGCCATCCTGCACCACCGTAACGGTGTCGTTCAATGGTGTTCTCTTGATGGTAACGGGTAAATGGCGCTCTCCATATTAAAGTCCGGCGAGAATCAGACTGCAAACTAAACCTGGACTCGTTGGAAAACATCACACAAGACCACTGTTGTGGTGTCCATAATGCATGTTCTCTACTCCAGGCTAATCGCAGGCGACAGTGAGTTGCGGTAAGTGGAACACATCTGACAGGCCTACGAGCATATAGACCAATGTGCCCTAAGCGTCTGTACATAGTCTGCCTTGAAACTGTCGTACCGGTAGCTGAAGAGAGCAGACGAGACATGTCTGATGCTGTGCTCCGTCTGTTTCTTTTGGCAGTAACTGCCAAATACCGGTCCTCATTCGGCGTTGTAACTCGGGGGCGACCTGTGCTGTAACATCTACTCACATTACCATCATCTTGGAATCGTTGCCAAAGCCTGGAGATGACACTCTGGGCGATTCCAAGTTTCTCGAATGCATCCAGCTGGGTACGACCACGTTCCAGTCGTCCAATAATTCTACCACGTAAAAAATAATCCAAATACTTCCTTTGTGCCATAACTATGCGGTTATAGCACTGAAAAGCTTTTAAAGCGCCTGTGAACAATTTTACTTCTTTGCCACCATTCCTTATATACCCCTCTCTTACACACTCGTCATCGTGACGTACTATCGCGCCAGCTGCTGGTTTCCTGTAATTTGCATATTCTTCTTCAAGATGTGTGTGATAATTCTACAGGTGAAATTTTTATTTTAGAGTTCAATTTCTGTGTGATTCTGAATTATCCTTAATTTATGGACATAAGTGTATATATTGGTGTGTATGCTTATGTACTCTCTTTTGGATCATTGTATTGAACTTTTGTTTGTTCCTTCTTCCGCATATACATGTTTTAATGTAAAGAGTGTGTATTGTTTTTGTATGTATTTTAAGAAATTTTTTTGTTGTTAAAATTCCTTCTGGAGTTATTATGGAAAATTTGCAAAATAACATTAAGTTTTAAGGCAAAATATACATAATTAAGTATGCATTTTATGTTTAAATATAGTTGTCAAGGGGGCTAGTGTTAGCTGAACTGAAGGTCCTACTGAAACACAGGTGTGAATACATTTAAACTCTTATTGGGTAAGCTCGATCTTCCTTGAGTTAGAAAAATGGAATCTAATGAAAAAAAATGTCTCTGTAAATGAATGATACTTTATAAATGAAGTAATTTTGTTATAATAGGTAATTACAAAGAAATAAGATATATTAATAAAGCAATAATTTTTTTCACTATCAAATTTATGCTTTTATTTTAGCGCTTATTTTTTTCAGCTTAAAAATGAAATAAATGTTATAAAAACCTGATTCTTATGGCTGTACAATGTACAATAAAAAGATTCCGCAAGTATAGAAATTATGTATACAAGTATTTTAACTGAAGGAATAAATTGTAAATAGAATTTTGTTAATAGAATTATGTTCTAACACAAATTAGAAGTAAAATAAGTATAAATAAATGAAAGCATGAAACGCGTTAAAATTTGTTTTATTAATGATACCATATCTGCAAATATTGGTGCAAAGTTCAAAAACTACGAATTCTTCAATTCAACATAATATTACGAACTAAGCGAAAAACGAAAGTAGGATGTTTTAAAATCTTTTAGATTTAATATATATATGTTTGTGTCCACAGTACCACTAAATACCCGCCATGTAAGGGACCGATGCACGTTAAATCTGTCGAGAGCTCAAACGTCTTCCCGTTGGTGTGGTGTGGTAGTTAGGAGAGTGGTGCTAAGTCAAGTGTCATCCTCGTCACTTGACCACGGTTCAAAATTACGAGGTCTGTCACCAAAATCCCTCGTGCAGCTTAACAGTGCTACATTAATATTCACTCACTCATATATGTTTATGTCTACAAAATAATATATTTACAAGAGTGTTTTAAAATCTATTTTTGTGACCACACGATAGCCTAGTGGTTATAGTAAAGAGCTTGTTTCTGGGGTGTCATGAGCTCGACCTGGTGCCATTAAAAACCTGCTGTGTAAAAGGGCTGATGCTCGTTAAATCTGTAGTGGTTCAAAGTCCTCTCATTGGCGTGGTATGGTAGTTAGGGAAGGGTGGTGCCAGAACAGGTGTAGTCCTTGACCCTGAGCTGTGGTTTAAAATTATGTAGTCCACCCCCTTTACCTTTCGTGTTGCTTTAGAGAGCGACAATAATAAACACTCACTGAAATCCAATTATTGTAAGCCAAATTTTGATTAATTCAACAAAAATATGGGGCATAAAATGTTAAATTATTTGAAAAAGGCACTTATGTAATAAATCCCAAAAATTTTAAAGCATAGGGAAATTGGGAGATGACTTAAAATTGATTTAAAATGATTATATCCATGTTTTATGAATCACTCGTCTAGTAATTTGTAATATCATGGGATTTTATCCTTGGATAAATAGTTCGACAAATTTATTTTCAATGCTTTTAATTGTAGACACAAACTAAAACTTCAAAAATTTAACTGTACAAAATAATATTTATAGTGTACATATGTCATGTCCAGCTCTGTTGATCTAGTTAAATTAATATCTCAATTAAAGAAATTAATTTAAACTTTAATGAAAAGAGAAAACACATAGTTTGTTGTAATTTTTTTCAGATGATATTTTTTTATGTCTGTTCCTACTACTGCAATATACTTCTTATTAAATTAAAATTATATCGCATATCTTATTTTTTTCTTTAAATTTTTAATCAGGCTTTGTCTTGTCATTTCCTTATTATTTATTTATTTTTAATACTGAAAAAATAGCTAGGTATACACAAACAAAAGTTGTAAAAAAAACTTGTATATTGTCATTATTAAACATCCTTTTTGTTACTTAAACACATGAAATATAAGTACTTGATACACTGCGATGTTTGTACAGTATATTATAAGCAACCATTTTAATTAGTATTGAGCATTCCAACTATGAAAGAATTAGGAGAATTCTAAAATTACTTTGAAGGTTACGCTCATTATAAGCTTTCTTTATGTAATCTTGAGTTGCTCAATAAAATAATCAAGAAGCTGTAAATACAACTCGTTTAACAAAATTAAATCCACGGGAATGAATAACGAGAATTTTTAGCGATGATATAAGGAAGTGAGTTTAACTTTTTTCGTGTTACATAATGTTTTTGCTCATCTTTTTTATTTCTATATTGGGCATCATTTATTTGATTCTAACCTTCTTTCATAAAGTATGATGAAATGTTTAGCTGTTCTTTTTGATTACACAAAATAACAGAGTAAATGATCCATTACAAATGGAAAATGTCGGCATTTTATTCCCCAAAATGATTACGAAAAAAGGAAGATAAATCAAGTTCAGAACAAATTGGTAAATAATTAGTCCGTTTTCAATATTTCATATTCACAATGGAGAGAACACAGAAGTTGCTGTTTTTGTAGCTTAGTAGCGAAAATGCTTTTTAACTTTTAATGCTGCGGTAAAGTTTTTTTCAATTACTTCTGCTGCAGTAGTTGTTTTTGATCATTATTTTTGCAGTTAAAAACTTTTAAACTATAATTTTAATGAACGAAGTATATTAACAATAAAAACTTTTATTTATCATATTTTAAGTGGAAAAATTTGCACGTTATTGTGAGTATGTTATGAAATTTTCGTCGAAATTATTTTTTACACATGAATTTAAATTGATTGTATAATCAATTACATAAAAAATGATTATCATTTACCATTACACAAAGAAGGATTATTATCCTTATCTATTACATAAAGAAGTGATTATTACCCTTATTCATTACATAAAGAATGGATTATACAGTTAATTTATATTCATGTGTAGAAAATAATCCCGACGGATTTTTCATAATGTATTCACAATAGTATGCAAATCTTCCAACCGATTTTCCAACAGCAAATTTTCTTCGAATTCTACAGATCATATATCGTCGTAATCAATCCGATGTCTGCTATGTGCAAAAAGTATAACTTGTCACTTAGCATTATTTATTTGACAATATTCCTTTTCTGATGCACATAGCATTTTTTTTAGTGACCACGATTAACTGCTTTATGCTCAAAGTCAGCATTAGACTACACAGCACTCTTTTTATATGAAAATTTGGTTTTTAAACTATTTATAATAGTCAAAATGTCAACATTTCCAAAAGTACACATAGCAGATATTACTCTGACAAGGACGATATTTTAAATTTTTAAATTAACTTCAGACAAGTTATTTAAAATTTCATATAATTTATTTATTTATTACAACGTGTGAATACGGACAAAGTACAAAGAGAAACACTAGATTTTTATCTTTTTTCTTGATTATAAGTTAATATTAAAAACTTATTTTATAAATCTGTATATTTGGCTTAGTTAAAACAAAACGAAACAGTATTGAAATTCTACAGAAAATTAAATTTTTTATACTTTTGAAGTAACCAGTAAAAAAGGCAAGAACGAGCCAACAATTTTACTATTTTAAAGCGAATTCTTTGAACCATGAGAATCTACTGGCAAGTTCTGAATAGAACAAGATGATATAATATATATATTTATTTGTGTGTGTTTTGGCGGAAATGTTAACACATGGCGATGTGTGGTGTGGAGGGGATATGTCTATTTTATAATAGTACTTCTATAAAATATTTTTACTTTTTTTTTATTAATGTTTTCTATTATAATTTTATATAATAATAGAGTTACTGCATTTTATCTTTTTATAATGACAGATTGTAGAACTTTCTTCTTTCCCTATAGTATAATCAAATTGCAGATGAAGGTTGGCTGGCTCAAAACGTTGTTTAAACCTGCATTCTTGGCTCCTAAGGCCAATAATTCACTATTATACTACTGTGGATAGTATTTCTTACTGTAATGTATAGAGTATAACTATTTGTTGTTGTTGTGACTAATGCCACCTGCCTGACGAAGTCAGATCGAGGCCCATGAAATTCATTGCGGCTAAGAGCTAGATTCTTAGGCCTGTCGTTAGCCTTAGCTTTGAGAACCATGCAGGTGACAGTACGATTTAACTTTGTTGCACCCCAATTTAGAGGGAGAAAACCCTGGGGGTGACCAGGGGCCTCCCACCTTTCTTCCCTTTCCACCAACCTCACGTGTAGACTTGCGGCTCGATGGCTATTTAGAGTACCCCCATGCCGCAAAGGCCCTATACATTTACAAACATCCATGTCTTCTCCGGAATTCGAACACAATCGCTACGGCACAGCAGTCAGCGTCACAAACCACTGTACCGGTTGGGTGACATAAGTATTTGTATGTATTAATGTTACTATGGATTATATATATAAACGCTCACATCTACTTCGCTTACTATTAAATCTACTGTATCAGACAAGTAAAATTTTATGCTTCGTATTAATATGATATTGAAAAGATTCTTTAAAACCAGTTGTCAGGAAAACTTAGTAGATACTTACAAAAAATTTTAAGCATCTATCTTCCATTTCTAATTGTCGTATATTTGTAATTATAGTACTACATTGTAATCATTTTCAATTTGGGAAACAATAGTTTCAGTATTTCAGAAACACATAATCCCTTCTGATCCTATTATTTAACTTTTTACAACTCGATTTGATTGCAATCGTTTTAATTTTAACCCGAATCCCATTTCCCCATAAATTGAAAAAAAATTAATTTAACCTAAAAAAATTTTTTTTGTTAATCATTACCGTAGTACTTTTGCAGGTCGTTTGGAAAACGTTTACATTTCCGACACGAATTCATGCAACAGTGGCTTTGTTGCTATTATCTCTGTCATCTGCTAAGTTCTTATCGGTGTTTCAGAGCTATTCAGTTAGCTGAATTGCTGTCAGAGAAAAATAAAAAAAAAAAAAAAATATATATATATATATATATATATATATATATATATATATAATAAAATGATTTGGCTACAGTTAGAATGAGTAAAAAGCTGTAAAAAGTGGAGAGTAGTTTAACTTAACAATTGAATATTATTATTCAAAGTAAAATTTCAATGAAGGACTTCTTTTGTTTTGAAACTGATACATCTCGTAACACGCAAAGAATAGTCTTGAATTTTTAAAAGTAAGGAAATAGTATTTTTTTATATAAAAACAATTCACTTTTAAATTTGTAATGAAACACCACTATTCAGTTCCGGTTTTATAAAATAAATATAAATTAAAAAATTATTTGCTTAAAGAATTAAGAATATAAATGTAAGCCATTCAGTATTACATTTTCACTACGTCCTTCCTAATTAAAAAAGAGCTGACTTCTTATTTTTACAACTAATTATAAATCCTATTAATTTCCACACAATTAACTCCTATTAATTCCATCATTTTTTCTTAAACTTTGTAAATAAAGCTTAAGGTTACACACAGCGTGCGTAACCTTGATTCTACAAAAGCGTAATAAATGAGTAATTTTTTTGACATTTAGCGTCAGTCTAATAAAAATATACATATAACATTAATTGAAGAACATTATTACAGAAAAAAAATCATTTCAATTCAATTATTTGTCTAAGAATGAAAAAAATACATATTTTCATAACATTCTCTCTTTTTATAGAAAATGCAACCATAATAATATTTTTCATATATATATTTATAGCTGAGGACTACTATATAGGGCCTGACTATGAATTTTGAAAAATTCGCATTATTTTCAGAGTTACTATCCATTGAATTAAAAAACGGTGTTTCTAAAAATTCTCTACTCTGATGTATTAAAATATGAGAATATAAACCCACTTCTAATTTATATATTTCAAAATCTTAGTTCAGATTCTGTACGGAAGTTTTACTTATACACGGAAAAAATACTATTTTAGAAGAATTTTTCATAATAGGAAAATACGTCATTATTTGCCAAAAATATGTATTTAAATAATTTTGCATAATAATAATATTCTTAAGACAATTTTACATGTATATATTCTAATTCAAGCGACACTAATGGTCAAAAAAATTTGCTCATTTATACGCTTTTTCAAAACCATGGTTCCAGAAATAGTCAAATACCTTTAATTATTCTGCATTACATCTATATTCAAAATAAACTCTATAATTTCAGTTCAATAGAAGTTCCAGTAATATAATTAGTATAATACAAGCTCAAGAAGCCAAAAATTATTCAAAATGAAATTATATAGTATGCGAAACTGGTGTAATATACACTTTCATTTTGGAGTTCCGTAAGAAATCATGTTTAAAAGATCGTAAAATATGCATAAAATAAATATGTTTATAACACTAGAATTTCTTTAGTGTATATCAAAAAATATATAACATCATCTCTATTACTTACTTATCTTGCTGACTTCCAAGCCATGAATCTTGAACTAAGAATCATAAAGAAAAGTAGCGATTCTTGAATTTTCTGCAGAACATTAAAGTGGATGTCCCAACTATTGAATAAATCATGAATATCTGAAACAAAATTGGAAAAAGTTTTAGCTTAAAACAAAGTTCCATCAAAGTAATTCACTGAAGCATAGCCGTCACTGACATTGATAACAGTTTGTTGACATTGGTAATGGCTTAATGAACAAAAACAGACCCGAAGCGGTTCCTGTAAATAATTATTATTTTCATTCATGCTAGAAAGATTTCAAGCAAGTTTTAATTCCATATGGAATAAATTATTTCATAGATTAATTTTCGCTTGAATAGTTATAAATACGAACCACACAAAAAGCTTGGATATATTTTTTTTCTTTTCATATCAGTAGGGTTTTCCAACATGGCATTTAGTGTAAATTATTCCAAAACAAAACAGAAAATGTGTGAAATATGTTAACACTTTGGTACGTATGAACTGTCGGATTTTTTAGTGAAAATATAAAACTGCATATATTTTTTTAAAAGCTGTTTATTTAAACAAAATATGCTCTACTTTCTTCAATACATCTTTCCCAATGAGATTTTAATGTATATATGCCTGTCTGGAAGAAATTCTAATTTTTAGAATCAATAAACTCTCAAATGTGGATTTTTTCAGACTGTTTTCCTTTTCATACTATTTAGCCAGCAAGAACTGTTCTAATTGTTTTCAAAAAATAAAAAAGTTGGTTGACGAAAGATCCGGTGAAAAAATTGGGTTCTGCAAAATTTCATATGATTTTGCAATTGTTTTGTACGACGTGTGCGGTCGAGCGTTGTAGTGGAGAAGTATTGGGCTATGCTAATTAATAAGTGATGAGCATATAATTTTCAATTTTTCATGCAGCAATTTACTGGGAGTATAATATAATTCGCGTTTTCACCAATGCTTTCGTAGAGCCATTTTCAAAGATGTTTTGTGTCTTTCACACATTTTAATTTGTAGGAAAAAATCACCAGACCGAAATTTTCCAAACTAACACTGCATTTTTCAATCGCTAACAGTATTCTCCCCAAATCTCTGGTTTATATTACGTTCAGCTTTTGCAGCATTATTAACGAGTTTATACTCACATAAAAAAATTACACGAATGTCGGTTGAATTCATGTCTTTTAAAAATTTAAAACGAATAACAAAATGAGATACTTCTGAGAAAATCTTTATTGAAATGTGACTGGCAATGGGCAATACCACAATAAACAAGGCTGTGCCAATAACAAAAGCATAACGAGAAAAGGGAGACGAACGTTCAAATGTAAAGAAAATCTCACATTCACCAACCTAATGTAACATTTTGTATGCGCAAAATATGAAAATGTTTTCTTAAAACTCCTTATTCTTCTACTCAACATATTCTGTTTTATTGCTCTAAAACAGGAGTGGGCAGACATCTCCAGGGCGCGGTCTACTTCTAATTTTTTCAATCTGTTGCGGTCCCCCCAACGTCAATGGAGCACACAGGGAGGGGGTACTGGTGCGAACCATCTCCCACAGCCCTTGATTTTTTTTTACCGATTCATTTTAATTCCATGTATACAGTACGATAAACTTAATTAAGTAATTATTGTTAATATTTTTTTATTATTTAATGCTGAGTATTTATTTAGCAATTTATTTTTTATTGTTTTTTGTTCTCGAAAATCTACAAAATTAAAAAAAATATATGTTTTGCTGTGTATAGAGGCATGACACCAGAATGGTAGACTTTTCGACCACGCCCCCCTCTTGAAAATTCTTGTGTGCGCTGATGCCCAGTGTCGTAGGTGTGGTGAGGTATAGGAAAAGGTCTACAATATTTACTATAAATTAATAATTAATACGGAATACGTACTTATATACAGAACTAAAATAAAAAAACTAACACTTTTAAAACTGCGTTTAAAGCAAAACGCAAAATACAACCATAAAAATAATAGCTACAGTTATAATAATATCAAATGATACATTTAGGTACTATCAAACAATTAAAAATACATAAAAAAAGACATTTTTATCTAAAGTTTATCTTAGTTTTTATCTAAATATTTTTATATAAAATTAGTTTTCGTTGTTATAGTCAGTAGAAGACTTGTATGGTCTGCATACTTCAGCCAATCTTGAATATTTCCGTTTATAATGACTAACTTCATAGATTTTCAGGCGGTCACCCCCAAAAGGTCTCGGCGCTCCACCGGTCGATCGCGATCGACGTAATGCCATCCCGGCTCTAAAATGTGAATATAGCTTTTATTGCTGCATCCTGGATTTATCTTTCAATTTCCCCAAATACATTTGAATAGGTTATTAAAAATATTAACTGTTGTTACCAATATGTTCTAGATTTGCGCGTAATAAATACTATAGAATAGAGTCACAATTTTATTCATGAGTTTCGAAAATATCTTTAAATCAGAAAATAAAAGATCATTGACGATAAATTACAAAAGGACAATCTATTTATGAATAATGCAGAAATTATTGATACAGTAATATCGGCGGCCATTACAGATTTAGTAATAAGTACTTAAACTGTAGGATATCTCACATGTACATAAGTGAATGCTTCGAATAACAAGATTGAGTATTATTTAAAGGAAAATAAAAAATGTAATCCCCTTAAAATCCATAAATAACAGATATTTAAAATTCCTCTGAGAGAAATTTGGATATATATAATTTCAAAACTTGCAACACTCATTTCTTTATAAAACTTTTGGTTGAATGCCTGTTTTGGAAGCATTAAATTGTGCTTTCTTGTACAAACAAATGTGTTCACAAAAGCTAAAACTAAATTCATATGATTAAATTTCGATTTTTCAACTTTTTTCTCTTGTAGAAACAAGACATAACACATCCATAAAACATGTATCAATAATGTTTATGTTTTATTTTTTTTACTTATATTACTGAATATACATATAAAAATGCCTTTGTAAATATAATCTACTCTAATAATGTCTAATAATGAACACCTGTTACAATTTTTAAATAAGATGAGATTTAATACTCTTTATCTTAACATTGTGAAATAAATGAATAATAATAGGATACGAAAAAGTGGTTTGTATTTTTTATCTTAGAAGTTTTTACATTATATGTATCTTTATGTATTTTATATTAAGTATATACATATAAACTTAAGTTATTAAATGTATACATATTTGTGAAATGAAACATCGTATTTTAATTTTAAAATACATAATTTAAGTTATCCGACTACATTCGGAACCGAGATTTTGCAAAAGCGTGCAAAAGAATTTTTTTTTTTATGTTTCGTGTCATTTAGATTAGAATATTCGTATAAAATTGTTTTAAGAATAATATTACAATAAAAATTTATTTAAATGCAATATTTTGGCAAAAAATGAGCATGGAATTGGCTATTTTCAAAACATTCTCCTTTTATGAAAAATGCTTCTATAATAATAATATAGTGCCTATATACGGATAAGACTTCTCCAAGGAGCTTTAACAAGGAATTTTGAAAAATTCACATTATTTTCAAAGTTACTACCAATTGAAATAATAATCGGTGTTTTTTACTGCAATTTATTCACTCTGGTGTATTAAAATATGGATACATAAACTTCTAAGTTATATACTAGTACTTCAAAAATCCTAGTTCAGGAACTGTACAGAGGTCTGAGCTATATTTAGGCAACATATTATTACAGAATCCTTTTTTATAGAAGGGAAATGTTTTGAAATTAGGTAATTCTATGTTCATTTTTCCCCTAAATATCAAAATTTAAATACTTTTTTTTATCTGTGATAGTATTCTTAAAAAAACAATTTTATATGTCTATTCTAATCTAAGCTTTATTCTAAAAAAATTTTTAAAAATATTTTTTGTAGGTTTTTGCAAAATTACGGTTCCGAACGTAGTCGGATACCTTAACAATGCCTTTCTTGTGTTACTGTATTTCGTTAGTTGACTTAGAATATCTCTCGACTTCATTTACAAAAATGAAATTTAATATGCTAATAATATTCACATATTTTGATTAGAGAGAGAGAATCATGTTCTTTTAGAAAACTTATAATGCCACTGAAAGATTGAAACAGCAAGAAAATATAAATAATTCAAAACAGTTATCATATATATTGATAAGCATGAATTTTTAAGCAGTCATGGGAAATATCAGAATGAAAACGATATACGACATTAGAAAACTTTTATCTTTGTCTCAGTTTTTTTCTATAATAATTCTAATCTAGTGTGTGTTAAACCCGAAGGTCAAAAAGAATCTACGTCAGTTACAGCATTCATTTTATGAATATAATATTTTTTCAATGTTACATCTTACGTAACACACATATTATTTCATCTGATATGTATTTATTGCAGTACAGAACCAGTTTCTGCAGAAAAACCTATTGCAATATTTAGGGTATAACATTCTTATGCTTCAAGAATACCCACTGTTGCACTTCAAGTTTCATCGATGCGCTATATTATGGACACCTTCAAAAACAAAAATCTGACCATCAGTCTTCTTAATCAGATAATGTGACACTAATTATTTTCTAATCTGCTTTGTGCCTTTCAAGCTTCATGAAGACAGATAATTTACCATTTAGTGAGTTATTTTCAAGCAATCGAGCAATATTTTGAAGAAACTGCTATTACCACCTTAGATTGACATACACATCAGTTATTGGTTCTGCAATAATTTTCAATAGTGGAGCCATTAAATAACTGTTATAATGACAATGAATTATAATTCAAGGAAGAAGAGATTAACTATAGATATTGAACACTGTTAAGCACACTTACCTACAAGAAGAAGCTACTCACTTAACTTTCACTAATCCGATTTCACTTTCACCAGCTTAACGCCAATAACCTGCAGCTGTTGAACCTCCGCTTGCGACAGGAGAATTTAACGAAGTGCCAATTTGACCTAATGCTACTGGCGATTCTATGGCGTGCAGCTCCTAGCTTTCTACAACCTTTATTTCTTTTACGCAACAGGTTTTCTAGCACGCAGCTAAAAGCTCGACAGTTTCTTGATGATTTACTATTTCTTTCAAATATAGACATTATTTCAATCATCACTACTCATATTTTGATTTTGGATCATAAATTAAGATCATGGACTCATCACTGAGTTAGATATTAAAAGAAACTATGTCAGTAGTAATCGTCCTGTGCATTTCCAGTAAACAGTATAGTGTGATGTTCTCAGATATAAACAAACAAAATAATCTGATTTAGAATTTTCAGTGCTGTCAGAAAGGCACACAATTTTTTTCCTGTGTCTTCCGGGTTCATATAAGCATGACCAAAATCAAAAGAGTTTATCGATAAAAAAAAATTGATGGTAATTCACAAGTTCCTCTTTAAAGTTATTGTTGTTGATGACCTACACAGATTTGATAAAATCAGATAAGGATATAAATCTCACTAACCTATTAAGTGTTCCTTGAAAGATAATTCCTTGAATGAGATAAAAAAATACCTTTGTTTATGAGGTCAAGATAAATTGTTGTGTCTGTTCTTCAAAAAGTAGAAAACTTCATAAAGGGAATTCTCTTAGTTTTCATTTATAACCAAAATGATTTTTACTTGTTTTACTTTGTGGTAAATATTACCCTTGTTTCGATAATTTAAAAGGGTTTTTTGCTACTTAATATTATAATCTGTCATATGTGTTTTTTCTGTCATATTTATATTAATTGTAATTATTTAATAAAAAGTAAGAAGAATAAATTTTTTCTTTGTTGACCTAAGTAGGAATATTAACTTAATTTTTTTTTATATTACTTGTTATAAAGTGTTTTTCAACTAATGTCGTGCATGTACTTAATTAATGTTTTAAAAGCAATTTTCCCCTTCCCATATTTGTGAACCGTGTTAAAAAGAAACAGGCCTTGACCTTTTATCTCGTACCATAAGATCATGATTATCATTCTATGTTAGGATTTTAAGGCTCCGTTTAAACTAATAAGAAGTAACTATCGTTGTATCAATCAAAAGGACCTATACGGAAACGAACACCCAACCATTAACTCAGTGCTAGCTAGCCCTCTTCTCTGTCGAGCGGGTTAATTAGGCATTCATTATAAGTAGCAATAATTAGTATACGTATTTAATACTAAGATTATCAATCTATAAAAAAAGCATATAAGAAAATACATTCAATTATCAAAAACAGTTTGGAAGAGTTGCTTTGCTCCTTTTTTAAATGATTATGAATATTTTAGTCATTAAAATTATGACTTTTAACTATCTCGTTTTTGAGATATTTTTCAATGCTCAGTATTGAGTGTGAAATTTTTCGTTGATTTTTTTTTCGATGTGAAGCTAAAAAAAGAAAGTTTCAATGCACACTTATCGGCTGGTACCTTCTTTACAACTCAAGAACTGCATACACGTATTTAAATTCAGATTCTGACACTTTTTTCAGGGGATAGATATTGTGGAGAAATTTTGACTCTAAAAAGGTAATTTTAAAAAAGTTATTAAAATGTATAAGAAATATTTATAAACAGAAAATATTTTACTATTTATCCTAGTATTTAATTATTTGTCACCGAGATAATCTAATATACTATTCAGAGCGGTTATATTATGAAGATTATCTTTCAATACGAACGGCTTTATAATCATAATTTATTTCATCTGGACCAAATTACTTTTCATGCAAATTTAAAAATGAGTCATGAATCATCTCTGTATGTGTATATATATGCAGTCAACTCTCTCTAATTCAAACCTTCGATAATACGAACCTCTCATTAATTCGAAGTATATGCTCAGCCCCTAGAAAAACTCTTGATATTTCAAGCTAAAACAATACGTTTTGGTACACTCAATATTTCGAAGTAAAATCTGCGGCTGGCCAGACTACGACACGCGATAATTTGAAGTTATCTTATATAACTCTCGATAGTTCGAATACTCACAATCATGTAGAGCCCTGTAGCAAACAGTTTGGAACTTACATGTTTTGTGTTGTATTGTCTCTGTGTGTCTCCTCTGCAACGTAGCCCCTTTGGTGACCATCTTTCTGCCATACCTTCTTTGTGTTTCCCGGTTCCTCAGGCACAAAATCACCTCTACTGCTTTCTTTTTTTAAGTGGACAATAGCTCAGGCGCACCTGTTGTCAGCTGTCCATATATTTTGTTTAACATGGGGCCTTGCTGCATATGTGCTCAGATAAGATGGTCCGCTTTTGTGAAGAAGAGATGGGTAAGATTGAGTATTTTGCGTTGGACTGACACAGCGGTTTATGGTTCATTTGTGTGATTTATAGCATGGGACACCAAATAGGGCTTGGGCCGGACTGGACCATACCTTAAGGTATCCTACTACATTCGGAACTGTGACTTTAAAAAGGCGCATAAATGGATAATTTTCATGATATTTAGTATCACTTAGATTAGAATACATGTATGAAATTATTTTAAGGACATTAGGACAAAAAAAATTATTTAAATACAATATTTCGGCAAAAAATTAACTTAGAATAACCTGTTTTCAAAATGTTCTCCTTTTGTGAAAAATGCTTCTATTATAATACACTCTGTCGCAAAAAAATATATGCACCCAGAAGAAATTGAGCTACATTCACGAAATTTGGTATGCATGTAGTGTATATGAAAATAAACAAATGATTAAAAATTCAGAACAAAATATCATTTTATTAAGCGGTTACAGCTTGCAAAAGGTTAAAAATCAGTAAGTAGTAAAGCCACCTCTGGCAGCTATACAAGCCGAAATTCGGCGTGGCATCGATTCAATTAGATCACTTATGACCCCCTGTGGAAGATCCTGCCATAGTCTTTGCATCTGCGCAGTTAATTCTCCTGTATCTCGGGACGGCTGCAGTTGCCTTCCCAGCGCGTCCAGACATGCTCTATTGGCGAAAGATCTGGTGACCTGGCAGGCCATGGTAGGACGTCATATCCTTGAAGACATTGTTGGGAGAGTCACGCAGTATGTGGACGAGCATTATCCTGTTGATAAATGGCACCTGGGCGACTTGATAGCATGGGTAGCACAATCGGCGTTAAAATATCGTCCACGTATCTGCGAGCTGTCAAAGTGCCTTGAAGGACCACTAAAGATGATCGTGTGCCCCAAGAAATTACTCCCCACACTGTCACACCTTGTGAAATTGCTGTATGCCGCTCGACAATAAATGCCGGATCGGACCGCTGGCCGGTGCGCCTCCAGACACGTGTGTGGTGGTCATCAGCACTGAGACTGAATCGGGATTCATCACTGAAGATGACACGTCTCCAGTCTGTCACACTCGAAGTTGCCCGAGGTCGGCAAAAATCCAGTCGACACTGCCTATGATGTGGGGTCAGTGGTAAGCGTCTTAGCGGACGTCGGCTCCTCAAGCCAACTTCGGTCAGTCGTCTCCTTATGGTTTCTCTTGATGGCACTGGATGTCTGGAAGGAGGTAAGTGGCGTTGAATCGATGCTAGCGACGTTGTTGGTGTCGAAGTGTCCACTCTTCTGATTGCACGATCCTCGCGATCATTTGTGTTCCTGGGACGTCCTGACCCTCCGCGACGGTACACTCTACCTTCTGTGATCCACTGTTGCCAACACCGAGCAACTACCATATCGCTCCGACCGAGGGGGCGGCCGATACGTCTATTCGACCAACCTGCTTCTCTGAGGCCTATTATACGGCCCCTATCAAAGTCCGTCAGCTGCTCGTACTGCCGCCGGTTACGTCTTAGAGGCATCCTAAGTCTCAATATCGTCTATCAAAGTCATCAGATTCGTTTGGATAGCCGTACGGCGCTCGTACTCATGCTTTTAAACTCTCCCAGTTGCGCAACTAATATGCGCATAGCACACTTAGCCTTGTCTCATTGGCTTCGAAATTTTAATCATTTGCATATCTCTTACCAGACTACATTCTTGCTGAGTTTCGTGATTGTAGCTTGATTTCTTCTGGGTGCATATATTTTTTTGCGACAGAGTGTAATATTTTGTCTGTATATGGCTCAGGCCTCTGAACAGAGGCTCAACGATGATTTTTGAAAAATTCACATTATTTTCAGTTACAACCATTTGAAATAATTATCGGTGTTTTTTTTCTTATAAAATTTATCCCCTCTGTTGTCGTAAAACAAAGATAAACCCACTTTTAAGTTATACATTTCAAAAATTCTAGTTGATCCTCTGTACAGATGTCTGAGCTATTTACAGGCAAAATATTATTATAATAGAAGCATTTTTCCCCAAAGGAGAATATTTTGAAAGTGGGTCGTTCTATGCTCATTTTTTGTCAAAATATTGTACTTAAATAATTTTTTATTGTAATACTATTCTTAAAACAATTTTATATACATTTTCTAATTTTAAGTGATACTAAATATCATAAATATTATCCATTTATACGCTTTACAAAATCACGGTTCCGAACGTAGTCGGATACCTTAAAGAACCAATGGAGTTGGGAACAGTGTCTGAAGGAACCGAGTATGAGATTATTTTATTTCAATGATGATTGGAAGAGATTTGTAGGGGCCTGAAAGAGTCCTGTTTGAGAGGTTATGAAAGACAGAGTGGAAAGTGAAAGGAGATTTTTGCAAATTTTACGAGATGACGCAACTTCTTCCTTCAAAATCTTACGAATGAGAACGTTTTTCAAGCTTCATTTATTCTAGAAACGTCTTTTGACAAATTTAGATTGAATGCTATAAAACAAAAAAAGGTAGATTTTTTTCGTCAAAAAAGGTTAATTTTGTACAATATGTATTCTTTTAATAATTGTTTTTAATACATAAATGTATTCTTTTAATACAGAACTTTTAACTTATATATAATATTTACTTTGTATACTATTTACTTTTTTAAAAATATTTTAAATTGAGTTCATACATACGTATAAGTGTTGTTTTATTACATAGTTTCAAATTTGAATGTGTTAGAAAAAAAAATTCGTGTATTGTGGGAGTTTTTTTTCTACCCTCTTGATAATTCGAATTTCTTCATTGGTCCCTCCAAATTCGAATTATTGAGAGTCTACTGTATATATATGTAATAGAAATAAAAATAATGCGATAATTCGAAATAATTTTTAAATGAGAACTACAATAGGGTAAAAGAAACAAAACATATATTAGCTTCACACACACACACACAGGAATTATTAACTATTCTAAATACAACTTAAGCAAACGTTTACAAAAATTTAAAATAAATATAGAGAGCATCTTAGGATGAATTAATGTCTAAATATCTAAATTTATAGTGCATGTTGGTATGATTTCAAATTATTTATTCATTATCAATTCAATATATAATTATTTTAGTTAATTAGTATTACATACCTTGTTAGAATTATCGAATATGATAATGCTACATTGCTTAATGTTCTTTGTAAAACTCATCCTATTGTATATATAAAGAAAAAACATTTTTATTCTACAAATTCTTTCAGTAAACCATAATTTATCACCGCTATGAAGAATCATATCATGCATCTATACATAAATATTTTTGTAATATATTTTGAATTAGTTTTGATAGTAAGATTTTCACAACCCTAAACTTTTTTCATAGAAAAATTGATTATTAGGATCAATATTTTCGATATATATATATATATATATATATATATATATATATGTAATACGTACGCAATATTTAATTTTTAATAATTTGGAAATTATTAATATTCAAGCATTCCATCTTTTCTCAAACATCCTTTAAATAATGCTTAATTTCATTAAAACTATCCTCTTATGTCCTACTCACGTTTGTTATAAGGTACCATTTTAATTAGTTATTTTGATAAAAGAATGTAATTCACTAAAGATACGATATTGTTATTTTAGTAATTTAGGAGATTTCTTAGATATTGTGCATCTTTTATTAGAATTTCTTGAAAGAGATGTAGGATTTTCTAAATCGTAGTGACTATATTGACAGTTGTTTCAAGATTTAGCATTATTTGGAAGTCATTTTACGCTTTAGAGTAAATGAAGAACGTGACGGCATTTTTATCCCCCATATAAGACTTTTCCCCCTATTTATAAGTTTTTCTAGTTTTCTGTAAAAGATTATTCTTAAGGTATCCGACTACGTTCGGAACCGTGATTTTCAAAAGCGCATAAATGGATAATTTTCATGATATTTCGTGTCACTTAGATTAGAATATATACATAAAAATGTTTTAAGGCCATTTTGAGAAAAAAAATTTATTTAAATACAATATTTTGGCAAAAAATTAACTTAGAATAATATTTTTTCCAAATGTTCTCCTTTTGTGAAAAATACTTCTATTAGAATAATATTTTGTCTGTATATAGCTCAGATCTCTGTTCAGAGGCTCAACTATGATTTTTGAAAAATTCACATTATTTTCAGAGTTACAGCCAATTGAAATAATTATCGGCGTTTTTTTCTTAAAATTTCTCCCCTCTGTTGTATTTCAAAAATTCTAGTTGAGCTTCTGTACAGAGGTCTGAGCTATATACAGGCAAAATATCATTATAATAGAAGTAATTTCACAAAAGGAGAACATTTGGAGAAAAAAATATTATTCTAAGTTAATTTTTTGCCAAAATATTGTACTTAAATATTTTTTTACTGTAATACTATTCTTAAAAAATTTTATATATATTTTCTCATCTAAGTGACACAAAATATCATAAATATTATCAATTTATATGCTTTTGCAAAATCACGGTTCTGAACGCAGTCGGGTACCTTAAAAATATATATATCTTGGAAATTTGTAATCAACAGTTTGAAGAATTTTTACAGAAAACGTGAATGCAATGTTTTGAAAACAAAATATAGGAAAATAACCTGAATATTTATTTAATCCAGTTTTAATCATCCATTGAATTTCGAATTCTTTCTTTGAATATTATAATGAGATTTATGTGTGAAAAATATATACATTTTCTTGGGTGTATTTTATTACTGATACACAGAAAGCTTTAGTGAATGAATTTCCTACAGTAAAAGTTTAAAACATTTTAATTACTATCCACACAATATCTCCAGATCATCTAAAGCACCCGAGACAAAAATATATAAATATTTTAACACAGTTGATAAATAATGCCCTTCTCTCTTAAATCCTTGATTAAAATACATACGCATGTGTGTAATGAGCAGCTACTTAAATATATATATATATATATATATATATATATATATATATATATATAAATTAACGAGCAGTGTTGAAAAAATATATTACATTTAAGTGCTAGTTATTATATTGGAAACGTTTGAGGGAATATGTAGCTACTAGGAATTGCTACTACATAAATATGTTTGGTATTTTATATTAAAAAAGATTAAGTACAATTTTACTTTAAATGGAAAGAGTTCTGTTATTATTAGGTTTCCAACTATCGCGAATTACCAATTTTACCTATTTTTTTATTAACCCTTTCACGACTAAATGAAACAGTTTCCCCATTTTAAAACTGGTAATTGTTGTATTAAATTATAAACTTATCTCCATTTTTACACAGAATGTCAAAACAGAATGTATTCAGAACGCAATTACATAAACTGGAACGCTTAGAAAAATGAAGAAAAGAAAGAAAACTCTATCAAATCAATTGACGCCAGTGATGAAACATTAGTGGGCTGTATGTTATTACTTTAGTTTATTTTGTGTCGTTTAATAATGTATTACTGTGTTTTTTACTATTCGGTTAGTAGTTTTATGCAATAATAAAGTATATTTGAACAATTGAAAACGTATGCCCCTTTTATAATGACAAATAATTGAATACCATATTTACTTGAATCTAAGCTACTATCGATTATTAGCCACGCCCCTAATTCTCAACAAGATTTTGTGAAAAATGAAAAAGAATGTAAAATGATTTATCGATATCCAATTTTATGAAATTAAAATAAATTTAAAATGAGAATTATAATAAGAAGTGAATAATTGGTAATTTCATTGGTGTTATAAACTTTCAAATACATGAATGAACCTGTAGTTGCTCTAAATACCTCATACAACACTTTTTTCTTCGATTCTAAGCCACACCCGATTCTCAGTAGCATTAACTTTGGTAAAAAAAAGTGCGGCTTAGATTCGAATAAATACAGTAACTCTATTCTATTCCCATAAAATTTCAAAAACTTTACTCGTCTTTTGTATTTGTCTTGAAATTTTTATTTACTTTACATCTAAACAAACTAAAATGTAAACAGTTACATACTAATACTTACTCTTAACAAACTTATGGTCCTCTGTAAGGATTAACGTAATTTTGCATGCTTCAATTCTTGTTTTAGGGTCATTTGAAGTGTTGTAAACAACTAAGTACTCTATGACAAGAATTTTTCTCCATTGTTTATGGATGTGAATGACATTCGTCAAAGGTCATAAAATGCTTCATGCGATTAGATGGAAGATAAATACTTTATTCATGGTATTGAGCACGGGGTCAAGCGAACTATTCAAGCGATATAATAAACACTCCATTATAATATCAATTCTCAGCTAATATGAAATAAAATATTTTTTGTCCCTTGATAAGATCTGGATACTTATAAACAAATTTAGGATGGTAACGAAATTTTATTCGAAAGTATTTCTCACATTTAAAATTTTTAATGACCTTGATCCTTAAGAAAAAAATGGAATTCATTTAAAAAGTACCGCGTATGAAATTAAAAAAAAGGGAGTCCCTTTTATTTAAACTTAAAATAATTTAAAACGAAAAAGTATAAAACAAATGTTTTATACTTAAAGCAGATTAAAATATTTCAATTTCATAAAAATATCAAAATTTAGTAAAAAAAAATTGAGGTATTTGATTTAATTTAAAACTGAAATAACCGAAAAATTTTAAGCATTGTGAAATTTATTTTTCACAAATTTTATTATTTAAAAAGATTTACTTTGGTTTTACTGTAAAATTTATTTTTTATTAATTTTATTATTTAAAAAGACTTACTCGAATTTTACTGAGCTTTTTAGAAGTGTCAAAATTAGTAAAAGAAAAAAAATCAAAACTTTTTTTTATTTTAAAGTTTTATTATTTTAATGATTTCCTATCGCAAATTAAAATTATTATTTAAAATTTATACAACTGCATTATAGAGTTGTAATATGTGCATGAAAGCAATTATTGCTGCATTATATATTATTTATTTGTTGCAGAAATGTTTTAACTGTTTTTTTATTACTTCAGTTTGGAAACAGAAATCATTTTATGTGAATATTACCAGGCTCTTAATTTGTATAAATACGTTTAACCATTCCGTCTTAGCAAATATTAAATACATAAAATAGGAGTAAAATGTGTTTAACAATTCAAAGAGACGCCATTCACACATTGATATAGATTTAAAAGTAGTCTTATTATTTTGCATTATTTGATATAATATGTGCAATGTTACATATTAAGGAGATGCAATATTCAAAATGCTAAAAAAAATTTCTTTCAATCATCGTCAAGTGTAGAACAAATCATTTATATGTTTATATCAAACATAATTTTTTCAAAAAGTATTTTTAACTTTTTAAATTATTAAAACTTTTTACCCTCTTTTCACACAATTTGAAATTACTCCTTATCATTTAGAATATAAAAAAATGTTTCTATAAAGTTTTAATTATATTTAAACTGAAATTGAGGAATTCCTCCCAACGGGTGCTATAGAGAATAATTTAGCAATTTCAGTCAAAGAAGAAAACAAATATTGTCTTCTATGCATTTTTTTAATAGAAAAATTCTTCTAAATGCTTTTCAGTCGTAAAATTTTGAAGCAAGTGATAAAACTGATCCAAAGCCCAAAGAGGTTTTCCTTTATTTTGTAATTAAAGACATAATATGTTTCTCGAGCAAATTTTAAATCACAAGGAGTATTCGTACACATAAAGGAAAAACAAAGGAAATTTATTTTCGTTTATGAAAGTAGTTTTAATAAATAACCACTGAGAAATATACAATATCTTAAGACAAAAATCAATTTTTAAGTTAAAAAGTTTTTGACTTAAAATCTTTTCCGTTAAAAAATAGTTGCTAATGATAGATAACGGTTAATATTATTTTAAATCGAAAAGAGTATTACGTAAATTTTCGATATTTTTACGCAATTAAGATGATTGTAATATAAAATAGCAATATTACACACACACACGAAAAAATCAATCTTTTAAACATGTTTATCAGTGTAATTGTAATACAGACTTTACTCTTTCCCCAGATTTCATCCTAATAATATCTCTAAGGAAAGAAATAGCTGCCAGAAACCTCCTTAAAATTTTATTTATGTAAAATTTAAACACCTGATGAGAAGAAAATTAAATGAAAGTGTATAAATAGCGCTTCTCTAATGATGCGTTTCTTTTCATCACGACCTGCAGAGAATCAAGAGATATATCACTTACTGCATCAACGTGGGGATTTCTGGGAACACAGGAAATTGCGGTTATCATTCGGAAAACAGAAACAAGATGTCCGTGCGTGCATTGTGTTAACATTTATTATTGATCAAGCTTCATATTCAAACATGAAAACAAATCACTGCCTAGATTGGATGAATCAAGCATATGTGCTGCTATCTCAGTTTTTATTAATTTTCATTAATATTTCTGCTTCGCAAGTATTATTTGAAGAGTAAGTGAAAAGTTTCAAATTATTTAATTATTTATTTGATAAGATGGGAAATAATCCGCTTTTGTGAATTAAGAATTAAATTACCTCGATGTACAGTTGAATTTTTTATATGGTGACTGGCACATTAACTTGGTTAGCAGATATAAAATATGTAATATTTATTTCTATATATAAATGCTTAAATTATTTTGATATTTTAGAAGAGTATTTTTATCAATATGAGTATAACTCAATATATATGACAATAAATTATTGTTCTTTACAATTAAGAAAGTAATAAAAACATAAGTTAAATAATTTATTACTTTTTTCTCGCTTTTATTAGGATTAAAGGTCAGTTAGGAAGTCAAAAATTGATTCGATGAGATAACAAATTAATTTCTTGTTAATCTTTGAAAAATTTAAGCGAATTTTTCTTGAAGAAACTGAAACTCGATGTACCTCTATAGCTTTTTTATAAGATCCATAAATCACAGCAAAATAAATCCAAGCTAAAATTATATATTTTTTTCCTTACCACTTTTTATACTTAAATCAATCGTAGCTTGCGGATTAGTTTTCTAACGGAAGTTACAAACAAAATACACCCGTTCACAAGGTTAAGCGTTCTTCCTTGATAATTATCACTGAAGTAAAAATCAGCTCTTATTAACGAAATTTATTACAGCACAAATCAAGAATTTAACCCACTATTTTTATGAGAATTAGTGATTTTAACGTTGAATTTGTACTTTTTGAGAATATGATAAAATGTAATGAAGGATTTTTTTTAATTACTAGTTGATTTCCTTTTCATTAGAATTAATGCAGCAAATCTCCACCCAAGAACATTTCACTTATCTCCAAATCAAGAATTTGAAGTAATCAGTAAAGTACTATGTGAAGGTAAGAATATATATGAAAGACAACCAAAATATTAACTTGATATCCATATAACATTAGTGTTGTAAAAATAACGTTCAATTGAACAACGGGTTGTCATGAAACTTACTTACTAACACTGATACAAAAAAATATTCATATTTTAATGTATATTTTTAATTTTAATAATCATTATAAAGTCGCATAGAAAATTTTGGTATAAGAATGTGAGTTAAGATAATTACTCTTTCTTCCTCACTTATCTCCTCCTGAAACTTAAATTATATTCCCCTTTAGGCAAAATAGACACATACTTATTGTAAATATGCCTTTTCGAGCAAAATATATTCCTCAAATTCTTTCTTGATCTGTAATGAAATGCAAAAAAACAATTGCTCAAAAAAAGTAATAAAAAAATCTTTGTTTATGATTTTTGCTCTTCGAAACCTAGATACAGAAACTTACCGGAAGTTTATTAATAAGAATGCAATAGAAAAGAGATAAGCCTCAGAAAAATACGCAACATTCTCTGAGTTATATTTAACAAATATATTTAAGCACATGCTGTCAAAACTTCGCTGATTAAAGTAAGTCTCAAGCTATCGTATCAGTACATCAAAAAAGCGAATTATTCTGTATGTTACGTTCTTAAGACCTTAAGTAGTATTAAGGGGACATAGTACAATTTATAAGAAAAATCCCCTTTTATGTGTTTCGGTTTTCACAAATTTTTTGGCAGTCCAGAATGAGTATGTCTCATGCAAAAATTTAGTATATTATAGAAGTATTTTAAAATTTCTGAAACGATTTTAAAATTATATTCATACAATAACTGACACATTTATGAAATTTGATTTACAAGTACGTCAAACTATGTGTAACAGAAGCAAATATGGGTTTTGTGATAACATGACCGATATTTGTAAAAAAAAAATTATGAATTCTTATTGAAAATTCATTAAAAAGCTTATGAATTCTAAATTCAACTTCATTTTAAGAAATAAGTATGGTTTTGATATTAAATAAGGAAAACCAACTTTCATTACATGTATTACTAACAATAGGTAAAAAATATATATCAAAGCGTTTGACACAATAGAAAAAGCCTTGAAAATGTAGAAAAATTATTGTTTTATCGTTCTTAGGTATATCAATTTAAACTTTTATTTGCTATTTGGATGCGAATAAAAACAAACATAAAAGCTTTCATGACTCGGGGTTCTTTTAACTTAAAGCCTTACAATTTTGTGAGATAATAAAAAAATATGTAAAGAATAATTTAAGCAAAAAAATTGATTTTTTGATAGATTTCTGTCAATTGAATTGTACTGTGTTCATCTTAAGTAGTATTAAATTTTATACTACATAGTTAATTAATACCCTGTAATTTAACAAAATGTATGAAACTAAATTAATAAACTATATCTTTAGGTCTTCCATGCCCAGAATATTCTATAATGCAAGATCATCCTTACTTCATACAGCAGCGATCATACAGGGCATTTACTTTCCTAAAATTGACGACGCCTATTACTTGCATGTTTAAATTTTCTGTAGCAGAAGGCGCCAAGAGAATGAAAAAATACATTGAAGGTTAGTACAACCAGATACTTGAATAATTTATATTTTCTCGTTCTCTTTCAGTCATGCAAAATAAAACTTTTAGAAAATGCAAATTTTCTGAATTTTGGATTGTTTACGTCATATTTTAATTATCTCCCAATGTTTCGCTTTCAAAATAAATGATATTGACTTAGGTGCATTAACCCCCTTACGCAATCTCTCTCTATAAAGCATTTCAGCTACCAGAGCCCAAATTTCTCCCGATGTATTTCATGAAAACTCTTATTCTGATTAAGTACATTTTATTTTTCACTTATACAAACTCATGCACAACTGTTAAATTAAGCATTTATTATAATATAGAGATCAATAAATATTGGCATCAGCGAAAAAATGCCTCTTGGTTTTTTTATAAGTAAAATGATTAAGAAATGGGTAAGATATTGTAATATAATGTTGAAATGCCAAATTTAAAACAGATGCATAAATATTTTATAATTAATTCCGTTAAAAGGTATAGGTTTTTTTTTATCCCAATAAATCATTAAGCTACAAATATTTAAAGTTCTTACCCTGTTTTCACTTGCATGTTGTTTCCTTTTTTTTTACTTTTTAGCAAGGAATTAATTAAAGAAGTACAAATTTATTTTATTTATTTATTTTTGCTTTTCTCCACAATCACTATGGGTAAAGAGTTTAAAACTGTCTTTTTTCTATCTAAAATAAAATTATGATAAAAAAATGATACTGTATAAATTTTAAGTATTTCAACATTCGAGAAATCTTATTAAAGGAAAAATTATTTCCTTGTATACAAGAATATTAAAATATGTACATACCTCTTTAAATGACTCAAAATGATTACAATTAAACAGAAAAAAAGTCAGAGTTCATGCAAACATGCGAGATTTTACAATCAATTAAGTATCCCCACAATATAATTTAAACAGAAATGTCTTTATAAATAATATTTATAAAATTTATAATTTTAACTTTAGATAAAACGAAACACTACGTAGCATTTGAAATAAATACATTTTGAGACTCCGTATCAAAAATGAATAATCGTAAATTTCCATAAATGATTGATGGGAAAAAAAGTTTGCCAATAGAGTGAAAATTACAAATGATTAAAGTGTAATAATGCGGAAAAAGTGTTCTGTGAAAGGTATTGTTCAATCACATAAAAATGCAACTATAAATCATCGTACTTACTATTTCTTTTCAAACATAGAGAGAGAGAGAATTACATAATTTTCTCTGGTAATCGAAGTAAAAAAACATTTACTTCAAGAAATGAAATTGAATAGAGGAAAGATGGATAAGAAAAGTCGTCCTTTTCTCAGAACATAAGTATGTGATTATTTAATTACTTCCGGTTTGTTTGAGCAGCTTTTGACAAATTAAGGACCAGATTGAATTCCCATTCTCTTCCATTCGCTGAAATCGAAAGACCAATTAAATATTAGTTCTACGTCACAAACCACCAAAGAAAATCAAAAGAAAAGAAAAATAACATCTGTAACCCGCTAAAAAAATCCGCGTTTAATTCTGTTATGGGAAATCTCGCCTGTGAGAATTTCTCTCAAGCTCACTTAATTTCACTTCAAAATAACTATTTTTGTTGATGTGTGTGTGTGTGTGTGTGTGTGTGTGTTTTTAATCATTTTAACTGAAATGTAAGCATATATTGCATAATGCAGAAGATGTATTTTCAAAGTAATTGAAGATTTATTACAGAAATGTTAGCTTAAAATTAACATTTAATATAAAAAAAGGAAAAATATTTATTAAACATTTATTAAAGCTTTCCTCGAAAAATCTATTTTTAATCACTCTTCAAAATTATCACAAGATTTACAGATATACAGGGTGTTGCCGAATTCAACTGACAAACTCAAAAAGGTGATAGTAGGCAGCATACGAAAGACAAATCACCACAGAACATCGTATCCCCAACATGTTTTGTCGAAGTAATTCGCAAAAACAGTTATGAAGTGCGTGAGGTCGAGTGGAGGGAAAAGGGGCAATAATACGCAAGAAATATATTTATTAGACATAAAGCATGTTTGCAATACGAGCAATGGATCACAGTTCGACGTCAAAAAAACAATGACAAGTGATTGTCACAAAAATTTTTTGAAGTTGCAGCCACGTAGGTCAAAGCACAGCCGACACAAACGGACGAAATATTGTCAGAAACGTTCAAACAAATCCGATATGCTGGCTATGTCAGCTGAAGAGACTATGATCCGTGCCGTGAAACCCTCTTATATAGCCACCGGTATCTAGTGTCACTTAGATTAAAATACATGCATAAAATTGTTTTAAGGAGATTTTGACAAAAAAATTACTTAAATAATAATATTTCGGCACAAAATTAACTTAGATTAGTCTTTTTTCCAAATGTTCTTCTTTTGTGAAAAATGGTTCTATTATAATAATATTTTGCCTGTATATAGCTCAGATCTCTTTACAGAGGCTCAACTAGGATTTTTGAAAAATTGACATTATTTTCAGAGTTACCACCAATTGAAATAATTAGTGGCGTTTTTTTTTCTAAAAATTGCTCACCCTCTGTTGTCGTAAAATATGAATAAACCCACTTCTAAGTTATATATTTCAAAAATTCTAGTTGAGCCTTTGTAAAGAGGTCTAAGCTATATACAGGCAAAATATTTTTATAATCGAACCATTTTTCACCAAAGGAGAACATTTGGAAAAAAGATTACTCTAAGTTAATTTTTTGCCAAAATATTATATTTAAATAATTTTTTTGTCAAAATGTCCTTAGAACAATTTTTTGCATATATTCTAATCTAAGTGACACTAAATATCATGAAAATTATCCATTTATGCGCTTTGCAAAATCACGGTTACGAACATACACTGGTGTGCAAAAATTAAGGACTAAGTCGAAAAATTAGTATATCAGCTGAACGAAGATGCAGAGCGCACAGAAAGACCAATCAGGAGATTAAGTAAGGTGATGTACGGTAGCACATGCGCGGATATGCAGGTAGACGTAATGGGGGAGTGTCTGAGTAGTATAAAGCATGTTGTCGGTGTAAGATCAGTATTTCTGGCAAAGAGATTGCACGCCGTATAGCAGTTAAAATCACACCGAGTTGCTGCCTCAGCGAGAAATGGTGAATAATCAATCTGTTTTTAATGCTTTTACCCGAGGTCGAATCATTGGGAAGTTCGAGGAAGGCCGCAGTGTTACAAGTGTGGCTGCAGAGTTCGGAATTGCTCATTGCATCGTTTCACGACTTTGGAGACAATTTCAAACTATAGGAACAGCTATCCGGGGGTTCAGTAGTGGTCGTCCACGAGGAACCACACCCACAGATGACCGGTACATTGTCTTACAGGCCAGAAGAAACAGGCGGCAGACAGCGGGAGAAATCGCTAGACACACGACACAGGCGACTGGACGACCGATATATCGCGTTTTACCGTGGCCAGAAGACTGCACGGGGGTGGTCTGTTTGCACGACGCCCTGTACGGTGTGTACCTTTAACGCCTGCCCATCGGAGAAGGCGTTCTCTGTGGTGCCGGGAACACCGGAATTGAGAGACAATGAATGGGGACGAGTACTCTTTACAGAGGAGAGCAGATTCAGTTTGAGTAGCGATTCTCATCGCATACTCATCTGGAGAGAGCGGGGAATCCGCAATCATCCCTCGAACATCATTGAAAGGGACAGGTATGGAGGTCGCGGTGTTCTCGTTAGGGGAGGCATCATGCTTGGTAGTCGTACAGACCTTCACATCTTCGACGCAGGTTCAGTCAACGGGACCCGTTATTGTAACGAGATTCTTCTTCCATATGTGCGTCTTTTTAGAGGCGCTATGGGTCTGCAGTTCCTTTTCATGGACGACAATGCACCATGTCATCGCACAGTAGCTGCCGAACAGCTCTTAGAGAGTGAAGATATTGAACGTATGGATTGGCCGGCACGATCTCCGGATCTCAATCCCATCGAGCATGTATGGGATTTTCTAGACAGACGCTTGGCAGCTCGTACCTTACCACCAGTAACGATTCGGGAGCTTCGATTGGCGCTGCAAGATGAATGGGCAGCAATGCCTCAACAACTCATTGACACCCTCATTCTCAGCATGGGCAGACGCTGTGAAACCTGCCTAGCAGTCAGGGGAGATCATATCCCCTACTAAAGACCGGATGTTTCTTGCTGGACACCCATCACAGGGATGTTTCGGCCTTCAGTCGCATTGCGCTCCATGCTACTTTTTCAATCAAGCTTCTTTTTATCCCTCTGATTTCTCTTTTAGTAAGTGTTGCTTACATTACACATGTCCTTACGTATTGGGGATCTTACGGTATTAAATGTGTTGATTTGGAAAGCTTTTGTACAAAGTTATATTGAAAAAACCGTCTCGTCCTTAATTTTTGCACACGAGTGTAGTCGGATACCTTAATGAGGTATAGACGTGCCGTCAAGGTATTTTGACTTGTGATTTTGGAGAAAGTAATAATAAAAAAATTAAATACTAACCACTCAAAACTCTTTATTTACTATTAAAAAATACATTTTGCACTGTATAACAGTAAATGTTTTGGATATACGTGTAATTCATATTAAAGAGAAACACTAGTGTGACTTCTGTTGTTGCCGATCAGATGACAAATAACTTACTTTAGGTTTGTAAAATGTCTCTTTTAGCATAACACATGCTGATTTAGAGTCATCTGCCAAATGGTTTCCTAAGTGAGTGTTAAATGTTATTCACACATCTCTGAAAATAATGATTCTCGGGCATAGGTAGATGAAAATATGGTTAAAAAAGCATGAGACTAGAAAGCATGAACTGGACTGAAAATCAAGCACAGTTGCCTTTCAAATTCTTCAATTTCTTCCAATCGAATTGGGACAAGTTCAATTTATCAAATAAAGTCACATCAGGGTACATAATAATTATGGAACTAAGTTTTTGAATAACTTTTTCTTCCTCTGATTCTTTCAAGTTCGGGAAGTACTAGTAGTTTCTTGTAACACAATATCGTTCCGAAAATATGCACTTTAGCTTCAAAAGTATTGAGATCCCTCTTGAAGATAATATTTTTTATTTGTGTCTTGAGTCTTTACATTTAATTCTTTGAAATATTTGCATATGTCTGTAAAAACGCGACTGATCACTCGCGTTTATTCGTGATACTTCATAGTGAACTTTGCAATTTTGAACAAAAAAAAAAAAAATGCTAACCGTTTTGATCGTAGACGTGCCCAAATTGTTGTGTCGCGTGCTATTGGTTCGCCATCCCTGTCCTGGGGAATGAGGTTCAGACAGCGTGGAGGTCAAACAACAGGTCCACTTCCCAGGATGAATATCATGGAGGTGATTACGCACTGCAATCGAAAAATGTGCTGGTGCTTCATCATGCATGAACCACACGTTCTGGTGTGCAGTGACCAGTATTGCATACATGCAGGTTTCTTCAGCCTTAGCATGGGACTCCCAAATCCCGCATTCGTTTCTCCACTTCCTTCGCCTAGTCCAACGTCCTCCCTACTGTTATTACTATTATCATGATTTTCATCGACTAAACGGGGCTCATGTCCCAAGGTGATTTGCCTTACCTATGCCGCCTGTAATCACCCCTCTTAATTTGTAGGTCGAATTCGGCAGCCCCCAGTATAGGCTGTGATTTAGAACAGATAGACTTGTTATTCTCTTTATAAAGTATTTATATGTTTCGTGACTGTAATAGCAAAACCCCGGTAATATTTCGTTTGACCTAGATTCTTCACTGGATCCTAACAAGTGGTTTCCTTTTTTCATCTCTCTTCTGTTGAAATTTCTTAAATCTGAAATTCGGCATATAAAGGACATTTCATTAGGTCTGGAGTCATTTTCTTTCGAAATAGTATTCGTTCTATAATTCCCCTGTGTTCAGCTTCAATATAGTTTGACTGCTTATGCCTTAGATATTTAACAGAGAAAAAAACACTATCAAGTCCCTCGATAACTTATTCTAGACACAAAATAAGCCGTTTCATTTATCAGCAGTATCTACACCGGCACATTACCGGTGATTTCATCGGTTTTCTAATTGTTGAGGAGACGTTAAGTGACTAAAACAAATTTGTTTTTCTTTGTTGGCTCGTAAGTGTCGAATGCCCTTTTTTTAAGAAAACCAAACAATGAGTCTCAGGGCTTACGGTTCTTCTCATTCATAAATATATTACCACTATTGACACATTAGTGTATAATTAAATTAATTATGCATCTTTTAAAGCGTAAAAAATTTTCTCAGGATGAGTTTTCGTGGTCTGAAAATACGTGAGATGTTTTCAATTTGAAGAATACCGGTACGTTTAGAAGATGAAACAAAATATTGAGAAAAATTGGAAGGAAAATTAAAAATATGTTGTATTAATTTCAAGGAGTTCATATATTTTATTTTTTTCTTTCTGATGGAAGCTTATAAACGTACCTAGGACTGTAAATTTTAATTAAAGCATTTTTTAATATGAATTTTAAAACAATCCTTGAATATGTATTACCCATTCTATTCTTATTTTTTAGATATTTCTTAGTAATGTTTATTGAAATACTTTATTATAAAAACTTTTTCTTGTGAAATACTTTGCAATTAATTCAAATTGCATGAAAATGGAATAAGAATAGTAATATTACACCTGAAATGTTACATTTCTTATAGATCTTTGTAGTCGTAATGTTTTTTAAATTGTATTATTAGTGTAAAAAATAATGTATTTCTTTTATTCTTCAGGCGCTAATAATAGGGATCAAGTATACAGTCCAACTTTGCCACTCCTGATAGAAATTGAACATACTGGTAGCAAATCAACAAATCCTTGGTGTGTGATGAAATATTCAGCAAATTTTTACACACCACACTTTTGGGGTATAATGGCAACACCAACTGAGGTATGACCACTTAATTACAGAAAACTATGCTTCTTACCAGTTTTATTATCCATTTTTTGTGAGCATTTTTTTGGAAACGAGAAAGGAAGTATTCAGTACTATTGTATTTGTAAGCATGCACACACACACACACACACAAATACATTCCTATAATTTTAAAGATTATAATTTTGTGAATGTTGTTTTGTTTTTATAAGGAATTTACTATTAAAAAATGCTCATCTATCACTCTAAACTTCTCTCATAGTCGAACACAATGCACATTACAGCTGAATATAACAGACATTTTCTGGGTAATTTAATTTTGCTTACGTCAAGGAATTATGCAATCAACGAACTTTTAAACGTCTGATAGGTCAAAGGTTTAATGGATGACCTTATCCTTTAAATACTACCAATTTTTCTTACATCTAAATGGCAATTAAATCCAATTTGTGTGACATCTGCGAGGTGAGACACAGACTGACAGGTTTTTTTTGGAGTAAGCTACGTTGTATCAATCACATTTCTTCTTTTTCCATGACACTGAGTTAACTTCCCATATATGTAAAAATGATTAGGGGGGAAATCGGTAGAACAGTTGTGAAGGAAGAATCTTTTTAAGTAATTCTAGGAAATAGTATTGGCTAAAAAAAAAATTAATGTGGTTCTCTGATCTTATACTTCAATATTTTACCCCTCAATCAAAAGCTATAGCAGCTATTAAAATGTTTTCGAGTGGATATTTTTTAAATATTTTTTATAATAGATAATGACAAAATAAAACAAATATAGAAAAATTTATATAAATAAAAAAAGACTTCTAAAAGTCCCACATAAATAATACTCCACAAAATTCAACATATAATCAATCGCATTCCTTAAGAAAAATGTAAATATGATTTATATGAAATTGTTCAATATATTTTACATAAATATTTAACAATTGAAATCAACAAATGATTTGAGCTAAAATTTATGGTACTTCTAGTATGTACACTACTGAACATTAAAATTGTACACCAGGTGAGTGAGGTGAGTAAAAACGTCGAAATCGCTGGAAAGAAACGATTCAGAGTAATTATTCAAACAACACCGAACCAGGAGGAAAACAGGCATCTCAAACTCTGCTTGAATAAAGAGTTAAGCAGCAGGTTTCTCTTTCGTAAATCCCATTTGATGTTGCTTGTTCATGAGTAAATCGTGTTATACCTCGTATAAGAAAGAGAAACGATTACCAGCACGTCACAATTTGATAGCGCCAGGATCATGGTCTGTGTTGAGAGTGCGGTTTATCGTTACGCAATATTGCTACTCGAATAAGTTGGAATCAAACCACCGTCATGTGAATATGGAAACGATTAATGTGTTAATGTAGGGTTACACTAAACATCATACAGGACCTCAGTGGCCTCCCATCACTAACCCCAAGAGGACAAACAAGCTATGAGGTCGGTCGTGTAAGATCATTCAGTCACATCAAGTGCCTTGGGTAAGGAAGTAGGCTTGATTGCTGCATATGTTTCAGCATGGACAGTGCAATGATGTCTGTAGGAGCCCGGACTGCTTGCACTAGGACCTAAATTGCTGTTTCTTTTGACACTACAGTGTGGAGGATGGTGGTGACAGTGGGTTGATTACCGACAAAATTGGATGCAAGAGTGGCGTCACGTGGTCTTTTCAGACTTATCCCCGTTTTGCACGCAGCATCATGATGGTCATATCCTTGTCCAGAGGCACCATGAAGAACGTACGTGGTGTAACGTCTCAAGCATCTAAAAGATGACACCTCTTTGATCTTTGTAGATTTATTTCCCAAACACTGGACAGTTCACAGACATATACGGTTTACCTTGTACAGTATTTACAATTTAGAAATTAGAGTTCTTGACATTCACAGAGATAATCAGTCTTTACGCTCGCTGATGGAGCCAAACAGTCTTTCTCGTTGAGAGGTAAGAACCGACTGCGGATATTCACACTGCGCCTCAAGGGTGGAGCTCACAGATACCACTGCTCTCGTCGGAAGCGAAAGCCAACTTCAGATATCAACAAGGCGCTCACGGGTGGAGCTCAGAGAACATCACTCAATCAGTCACCAGGTGATCAAAATCGTGGGTTTTCAACTGCCGACTCTCACTGGCTTGGCACTCGTGCATGCGCAGTGCTTGCGATCAGTCTACGTTGCCAATCGATGTTCAGGTATTTCACTGCAAGGCTCGAGATCCTCACGTTGAAGCTTGGAGAGTGGGGTGCCACCTCAGTCGTCCTCCTCGTCACTCAACTGAAGTTCCAAATCACACGGTCTATGAGCGTAGAGTTCGTTACAAACCCCTCCCCCCTCCAGATTTTGCTTTCTCCGGATACGAGAGAAACAAAAGTGCCTTGTCCAGTTCAGTTGATCTACCTTTTCCGTAAAAATGCATAACATTAATAAGATCATTAAAAACGCTATTTTGGAAGAGCTCTCCACTCATGACCAGGCCATAAAAAGAACTTATGTAAAAACATTAAAAGCAGTAAAAACATTAAAAGTAGTAAATAAAACTAATTAATTGCTTTTACATGATGAAAAAAAATACACACATACATATTACACATTATAAAATGATTTTAACACAATGTCAACATGGCTATACATAGCACACACTTTACCTATCCAGGATCTAACCAACTCTCATACAATAAGTGACCGGGGTTCGAAGATTGTTTCCATATACTAATTCGGCTGGACTAAAACCAGTACTTTCATGCGTCACTGTTCGCAGAGCGAAGAGTGCAGCCGGCACTTGACTTTCCCAATTTGGGGCAGCCTCAATGCACAATACTCTTAAAACCCGTTTTACTGTTCGGTGGAAACGCTCCACCGGGTTGCTTTGGAGGTGGTAAACTGAACTCTGGAACACCTGTATGCCAAACCTATTAAAAAACTCGACAGTCAAGTGGCTCATAAAAGATATTCCTTGATCTGTCTGAATCTCCCTCGGAAAGCCCATCCGACTGAAAACCTGCAAAAGTGCATTGACCACAGATTTTGAGGCTATATCCGGCACCGGAATAGTGTCAGGATATTTGGAGGTTTAACACATAACGGTAATGAGGTATTTGTTCCCTTCCGTGGATATAGGCATAGGCCCACAAGCATCTACATTAATTTTACTAAAGACCTCAGAAATCACTGGTACAATCACCAAAGGGGCTTTCTTTCTATCGTTGGTCTTTCCAACACGTTGACAAGGGTCACACGTTTTCACAAAGTCCTCGATTTCTTTGTAGCACTTAGGCCAAAAGAAATGTCTCAGTAATCGATCTTTTGTTTTAAGCACTCCCAAGTGACCAGAAGTTCCATCATGACACATTGTTTTGATCTGCTCTCTAAGGGCTTCCGGGACAACAATTAAATACTCCTCTATCCCCAACTTATTTATTTTCTATTTTGCCAAAATCCCATTTTTAATCCCATAATCTGCCTCATTTCCTTTTTTGACTGACTCTATTATTGGGGCAAGTTCTTTACTTTTTTGCTGTTCAGCAATAAAAGTACTTGATTTTATTTGAGTCAGGGGATTTATAGGGCTGCAACAGTCAACAGGAGGCAATATCTCTTCGTTTTCTAAGTTGTCGGTACCCTCTTCTAAATTCAACTCAGTCTGTTCATCATTTTGGTCTGACTCATCAAAAATCTCATTTTCCTTACTTTGCCTCGTCTGCGAGCGAGTAACTACAGCATTTACCTTTCCGACATACGAGGGACAATTTTTCTCAATTCCTTGGAGTAGAGCCGCGGTTTGGTTACCCAAAATATACCACCCTTGATCCAAGTGGTTCCCTATCACCGCTGCTTTGGACGTCACTCTCTCTCGCTCTCTCTCTGTACCCAAATCGCATTCAATATCCACCTCAGCAACAGGTAAGCATGTCATGTGATCATCCAGGAGATGTCGAACCCATACTTGCTCCCCTTTCATTCTGTCTCTATCTACATATTTTTGGCAAATAACATCTACCGTGGCTCCGGTATCTCTCAGAATTGACATTCTAAAACAGTTTATTTTTCCTTTTGATGTATAAGGATCCAAGAGACTCCCCTCTGACTTCATACCTATTCGACACAACTCTACTTTCTGAGTTTTCAAGTTAGAGCATTGCGGACGTAAGTGGTTAAATGACCCACATTCATAGCATTGGAGCCCTTTCCTCTTATCGAAATTCAACTCTGGCGTTTTCCCTGAATTACGTGCATCGTTATGATTTCTAAAATGTGTGCTCTGAAAAGTTTTATTTCCCTTAAAAAAATTTACCACGGGAATGGTTATCACTTATTTGTCTATCTGGTGTTCTCAATTTATAGTCTACCAGTTTCAACTTCCCTCCGATCGTTTTTTTTTTTTTTTTTACATCTTCAAATTCCTCAATTTTTTCTACCAATTTTTTTGGCGAAGTAATGGTTGCCCATTCATCTAGTAAATGTTCCTTAAATTCATTTGAGGCGCGCCTTTTAATTTGATCAACCAACATTAGATCCTTTAATTGTTCAAAAGTTTCTATTTTCAATCCATTTAGCCACCCATCTAAAAATGTCTTAAGTTCGTGGTAAAAATCGTACCACGTAGCCTCCGAATTTTTCTGTGTTTTAACTAGAAGTTGTCGAAACTTCTCCGCACTTAATTTAAACCTTTTATGCAACACTTCTTTAATGTGTTCGTAATCATTAGCCTAGCGATTATATTGTTTATCTCAACTGGAAGGACGCCAATGAGATATGTCACCCACTGATCCTTGGGCAATTGTAGAACTTTAGCTTGCCTCTCGAAAAGTTCTAAGAATAGACTTATATCATCATTTTTTAAATTAAATTTGAGCATTAATTTCTGAAAATTTTGATTAAATGCAGTTTCACCTTCAGATTTAATAACAGTGCTCTGCTTTACCCTAAGGCATTCTAGCTGAAATTATCTCTCTAATGCTTGTTTTTCCAAGTTTTCACTCCCCATCCTATCATTCATAACACTTTCCAGCAAATTCTTAACGAATTCAACCTCAAAATTTTTACTACCTTCGAGTATTTGTTTTAACTCTATCACTTTCATGTCCTCTGAAACCGCTTCCCCCAACTCTGTCGCGACATGGACCAAATCCTTTTTCTTCCCTTTTCCCAAAAACGCCATTATTTCCAGAAAAAAATTAATCTCTAAGCAATAATTTAGCAGTGAAAACACAGTTAATACACACAACAAAAATACTCAAATTAACAATTCAATGATGAATATTACAAAGCAGATTAAGAATAATAAAAACTCGTTCATTCTGAATTGACTGACAGTGAGTATAAAAACCTTTTAGTAATATTGTGAAAAGCTTTCCATTTAAAATGACATAAAATGTAATACTTTACATAAAAACACACATACATGAAAAACTAAAATTTCTCGTTATATTCAACACTCCAAAAGTCTAAAAATATTATGCACTGATGTGCCTATGGGAATGATTTCCCGAATTCGCGTTAACAATAGGTAACTTAATTACACTTTATATTTTCTGGCCTGGAAATGAATAATGTGGAGAGCACATGCCTTTATCTCTTGTCAATTGTATCTCGGTGGAACCTCCATTTAATATATACGTCTGTAACGTCTCAAGCATCTAAAAGATGACACCTCTTTGATCTTTGTAGATTTATTTCCCAAACACAGGACAGTTCACAGACATACACGATTTACCTTGTACAGTATTTACAATTTAGAAATTAGAGTTCTTGACATTCACAGAGATAATCAGTCTTTACGCTCGCTGATGGAGCCAAACAGTCTTTCTCGTTGAGAGGTAAGAACCGACTGCGGATATTCACACTGCGCCTCAAGGGTGGAGCTCACAGATACCACTGCTCTCGTCGGAAGCGAAAGCCAACTTCAGATATCAACAAGGCGCTCACGGGTGGAGCTCAGAGAACATCACTCAATCAGTCACCAGGTGATCAAAATCGTGGGTTTTCAACTGCCGACTCTCACTGGCTTGGCACTCGTGCATGCGCAGTGCTTGCGATCAGTCTACGTTGCCAATCGATGTTCAGGTATTTCACTGCAAGGCTCGAGATCCTCACGTTGAAGCTTGGAGAGTGGGGTGCCACCTCAGTCGTCCTCCTCGTCACTCAACTGAAGTTCCAAATCACACGGTCTATGAGCGTAGAGTTCGTTACAGTGGCCTGCTTGAATTCAATAATGTCATACGGGACTCGAACCTGATGTAATAGTATAAGCGGGGTACAGGGTACACGGTAAGAACAATATGTAATCTGAACAGCCAGCATTACTTTTCTCGGATCTCAAGGCCGATGGCTGTAATCTACCTTCGAGATCTTGAAGACGCCTTTTTTCAACAACACAATATCACGCGTTACTCGTCGTGTCTTGACCTTTTTCTTCATCCCTGACTAGTATAATTTCAGTCTCTCACTCATTGAAAATATCTGGCCATGGATTTCTCAGAAACTAAGTCACCACCATTCTCCAACTGCTACGATGGACAAAGTGTGACATGGGGTTGAAGCAGTATGGAATGACTTACCAAAATCTCTCATCCAAGCCCAATTCGACTCGATGCTTAACCGGATTAGAGCCGTTTCAGTTGCTAGAGGCAGTAACAGTGTGTACTAATTTCAGACCCTATATTCCTCCAAACTGTCTACAAAATTTCTTCTCATTATGCTGTATACGAACAATAAGTAAAGTTTCATTATTTGCTTTCTTCCTGGTGTTCGAATTTTACTGACCAACAGTGTATTAAAAATTTGAATATTGAACTAAATATGCTATTTTAAAATATTGACATCTAAATTGTCCATGAAGGGAAATAAACACAGAGAAGTTCTGCAAAAATATTAATTTCGCTTATAATTCATAACAATTACTAGTTTTTTAGAAAAATTCCATGCAGCTTAAGTTTAATAAAAATGTTTTGTTTTAAATTTTTAGTAGAATCCTGAACCATTCCTTTCAAATGTGTACAAGAAGCGATAAAAAGTAAATGCAGTGTAAATGTACATCCCGTTTTACCTCATAAAAATAATTTATTCTTCATCATGATGAGCAGTTGCACAGGATTAAGGGAGATAAAAAATTTTATCTGAAAACTCCTTAAAAAAAAGAGAAAGCAAAAAGGGTACTGAATAAGCTGATTTCATAGTTTTAAAATGAATCCCCTGATTCAAAGGGGAAAAAACCATAACGTATATTATGAATTATAATTAATCATAGTATATGAATTTTAATCTGCTACTCTCCTTTTTACAAATTATTGTGGGCAGTTATGGCCAAGTAGTCATCGTCATGAATTCGTGGTGGAAGTTGTTTCGATGAAGTCGTGGGTTCCTCTTCTGAGGCTATTGAAGGACTTCCGTATAGGGGGATGATGAAAGTTAACTTGGAGGAGGTTCAACGTCCAAGGTCAAAGTTCTTGAGTGGTGAAAAAATTTGGCGAACACACTTATTACCGTGCAAGAAAAGATATTTTATAAATACAATAAAAATATCGCTAAAGACAATGGAAATTTGCTTTTATTTTTTATTACTCTATTTTTAATAATCTCTTTCTCTTAGTCAAAAACGGAAATTGGCGAATTAAGAACTTGCTTGTATTCAGAAAACATCGCGGTTGAGATGGTGCATGTCGTTTATAATGTAAGGTGACAAAAAGTATATAATGAAATACGTTTAATGCGAAAATGCTTGAGACGAAGTATCGGTTAACACGAAATAGTATATAGTACAAACTACATACTATGTATTCACATGCATTTTCCCCCTCTTAACACGAAACGGAAATCGCTTAACATGAAAAGATTTCGCTTCTGGAGGATATTGAAACTGAAGCAATACTTAATGAAATTTTTGAGAAAGTTTCTGTATTATTGAACTGTCCTACAGTATCATAGAAATAATTCATTCCAGTAGATGATACTGTGTGTATAGCCCCAATTCTGGCAGACAAAGATGTTTTGGAGTTCGTTCAAAGCTCTAAAAATATCATTGCTGCAGATTACGACGACGGAAATGAAATGAATAATACAGCTCCTGTTCCAACGTCATCCGAAACGAGGAACATCATAAAAAGTATGCGCAATTAAGTAGATGCACATTCCAATGGGGAAATGAATAACAAATTGGACCACATCGAACAATTTGGTGTCAATTTAATGCCAAAAAAGTCAATGCAAAGAAAAAAACCACATTATTTTCTAAAAACTCAATAAATGTTTTGTATTTCAAAACATTTGAGAAAATTTTATATTAAATTTCATTAAGCTCATGTCAATGCTTTTGTTTCACTTATTTTTATTAAATGCAAGCATATATACACTGCTGGACAATTGCTAAGGACGAATAACACCATCATCCATAGCAACCACAAAATGAAAGGAAGCAAAATGTGGAAAATTAGAATAAGTGCGGGATACTAGTAAGAAGAAGTATGAGTATGCAAATTTTTTTTCCACGTCTGTTCATCACATGATAGCGTTCATAAGAGCTTTAAAGGTTTTGACGCATGTGGACAGTTGTTGTTTCAAGTCAAAGTTTTACAGGAAAAATTTAATAGACGAACTTAAAATTTTTGGCATGTCTTCCCGACATCACATAGATGATTTTATGCGTGGCCGATTTATTGGAAAGATCGAAGAAGGGCGAAAAATAACAGATGTTGCCAGGGAGTTCGACATCGCTCACAGCGTTGTTTCACGGCTGTGGAAGTCATTTAAAACTATTGGAATGTGTAGTAGACAGCACGGGGGAGGTCGTGTTAGAAGTACGACGCCTGTAGAAGACAGATATATCGTCCTATCAGCAAAAAGGAACAGGCGCACCACAGCTCAGCAGGTGGCAAATCAGTTTCTTGCTGCCTCAGGAAAGCAGATCTCCCGAAAAACTGTTGCCTGACGTTTGAGGGGAGGAGGACTATACGCACGCAGACCTGTTGTGTGTGTCCCATTGACCAGACAGCACCGTACAGCCCGTTTTCAATGGTGTCGTGAGCATCACAATTGGACTGAACAGGACTGGGCATGCGTACTATTCTCAGATGAGAGTAGGTTCAGTCTGTCATCGGATTGTAGACGCCAACTGATCTGGCGAGAGTGGTACTGCTTATCGTCCAGAAAATATCCAGGAAAAGGACCGATATCCGACATGCAGTATCATGGTGTGGGCCGGCATCATGATCAATGGCCGCACGCGCCTACATGTTGTTGCGAATGGGACTATGACGGGCCAACGATATATTGATGAAGTTCTACTTCCTCATGTTCGTCTTTTCCGTGGTGCTGTCGGTGATAAATTTGTTTTTATGGACGACAACGCAACATGTCATCGAACACTCGCTGTTCAGGATTGTCTAGACAGCGAGGGTATTCAACGTCTCGTATGGCCAGCGCGTTCTCCATATCTAAACCCCATTGAAAATGTGTGGGATGCTTTGGGGAGGCAAGTTGCTGGTCGAAACTATCCTCCGACAAACAAGAACACCCTCATCCGTGCACTCACAGAGGAATGGGATAAATTGCCTCTACAGCTGCTGGATAATGTTGTGCAAAGTATGGTACGACGTGTGGAATGTTGCATCTCACTCCACGGTGGATATATCCCGTACTGATACCTTTCTTTAAGGTGCCTGCTGACTTTTAGATGCATTGTTCCATTTCTCCGTACTCAGATCAAATGAGAACATTTTTTTTCTTTCAGATGTTTCACAGCTTTTGTACTTTCCAGAACAATAAATATTCTTTATTCTAATGTCTGAACAGTGTGGCAACTATATTTTATCCTACTAGGCCTCGTGTCTCACTTAATGTTATGCTACATAGTAATTTGTGATCCGTCCTTAGCAATTGTCCAGCAGTGTACATATCTATACAAATAAAATGTAGTCTGATAAACTTAAGGTAACCGACTATCCTAAAATCACGATTTTTTCAAAATTGAGAATTTTTTTATGATTTTATTTTATAGGCAATCTTATTAGATTAATAAAAATACCAAGTTTTTTATTTTCCATTCACTAGAACAAAAACTACATGTGTTTTAATAAAAGCAGATGCCATAACTTTACACAAGATGCCAAACTTTAAAATGCGTTTTACTCGAAAAATGTGTTTTTTTTTCGAAAAACTCAAACGGGGACAGCGATTGCTCAAAAGGTTTTGAGAAAAATTTGCTGAAATTTTTTGTGTATGTTTTGTATAACAGTGGAAGTGTTTTGATCTTCAGATTTATGAATCACTGTTTTAGTTCAAAATTTACAGTTCTTTATGTGAATATAATCACTGTTTTTTAAGCAATTTCATATAGTCACTAAGATAAAGTGCTCTAGTTTTTGTAAAAACTAAAATATATCTTATCTTGTAGGTCATTTTAAACATGAACAACAAAGAAACACATCAAAATTTGAAAATTGAGAATTTGTTCATAAAATTTTTGTACAGAGCGTGCCCCGTTTATGTAATTTTTTATACATTTTCACCAGTTTTTTCCCATTTTAATAGCTATACATTTTTTTCTGTTTTCAATTTTAGATTTTTTTTCTTAAAAAATATACTAAAAAAATCTAAAAATCACAAAATAATCTCCATATCTCCATTTTTTCAAAAAAAAGTTGTCGCAAGTAGTCGGATACCTTAATTTTGTTGAATAGATGTTTTTGTGTAATATTCTTTAACACGAAAAAATATTTCAGTCCCTTCAATTTCGTCTTAAACGATTTTCACTGAATGTGTATGCGTAAAGTTATCATGCTCGAGGAGCGACCCTTTGGGAAATTTTATATTCCTATCGAAAGATTTATTTCTCGTTGTATGCATGTAAAAAATCACGTGTCATTGTTATAATGCGCTAGAGGGAATATGAACTACAAATGTGTAAGTTGGATATCCAAGGTCACCAAACTTTACTGAAAGGATCAACTTTGTTAGGCTACCATCGGTAACGTTCATCTGCAATTTGAATGCAGTTTATGCAATAAAGAACCATTCTACACGGTTTTGATCATAGTAATGTAGTATAGTGGAATAACGACAGAAAGGGGCAAGGAATTAATATGCTACTGTTTTGTAAATTTAACAAGAGACGACATGATCGCAAGCGGAGAATACGTGTATCACCCGCACAGTTCATTTTAACACACTGTAATTATAATACTATACATACACACACACACAAATATATTTATACTTATAAATAAATATTTCCAGTATCTGTTTGATTCTTTTATATTTAAGGCATCTGAACACGTTCGGAGTGCTTTTTCTAAAGAATGGAATAGTAAAACATTTTAAATGCTTTTTTAGGAATCAATACCAATAAATGCTAATATTTACCAATCACTATTTAAAATAAATATCTAAATTTTACAGAAAAATCCCAATTATAAGTAAAATTTTACCAATATTTGTGAAAAACTTCAAGGCAATTTGAGAAAAAAGTAACTTACGTCAATAACAGTATTACTTAAACAAATTAGAAGTATTTCTCCAGAAAATGTGCTATTTTTTTTTTAATTTTAAAATTTTAGAGCGGATTGAGTAAGTATAAGAAATGTGACATTTTTTACCATACCATTATTTAAATAACAGGCCATAACTCAAAAAATATTCATACAATAAGAAATATTTTAGTAATTAACACATTCTCTAGAAAATAATGTAAGTATCAAGTTCAAAAAGTTTTATAGAAATGCATTTAAAATATTTTGAGTTATTAGACTCGCCATGATATATTTTGAACCATTTAAATGCCCACTTCTTGTTGATTACAGATCCACTTCCGTGTTTTTCTAAGTTTATAAAATTGATTGTAACTGTGCCCTCTAGGTAGCGTAGAAACAAAAAAATGTTTTGTAAAGTCAAAATATAGCTCTACCTCTATAAAATAAAAAACATGTTTTGACCGAATTCGCTTATACCAACGTGTTCGGATACCTTAATGTTCAAATCATTTATGTCTTTGTAAAAGAGATTATATTAAAAATTATATATACACTATTATGTGCAAAAATTGACACTGAAAAATCACTGACTGTTTTGACCTTACTAATATTCAGCTTCTCTCTTACAGTATTTCTTTAGTATGTCTTCAGATAATACAAAAAGAAAGCAGATTATTTTAGATTTAGTGGATTTATTATTTGTCGTACATAAATTAAAATTCTGGTTGTTGAAAAGAAATATCAGATTTTTTTTTTTTTTTTTCATAGAAATTCTAAAACTTATTTAAATATGTATATTTTTGCCAATGCAAGTAAAATTGAAAGTTAGTAAAAACTTAATAAAATGTTAAATTCATAAAAGCTCTCGTGAAAATTTTCAAGAGTCATGTGATTACTATTTGCATTAATTTTATGAAGAAATTATTAAATGTTGGTATTTTTACGCAACTTCAATATATAATCAGAAAACAAGAATACTAAATTTACTGAAAAATGTAAATTTTTTGCTCTGTGTTAATGCACAAGCATTCTCCAAAAGCATTTATTTGCGATTATTTTTAATATTTGAAAATGAATTTAAAGAAAAGAAAGGTTCTCAATGAAAATAGAAAAAGTAATGATCACTGGAAAAAAAAGAGAATTATTATTATGTTTACAGTTCAGAATTTTAAAAAATGCGTTTAATTTAGAGCGAAACAGTCCCTACATCTAAGGAACAAAATATTAAAGGTCATCATGAGACAAAATACATCGAATGCGTAAATTTCAATAAAGAAGTAAAAAGTTTTATGTAAACTACGCTTAAATTTCATCTAAAAGCTCAGCAAACAATATTTGACTAATCATTGCAGAACCCACACACACACACATCTAGAGGCTGCGGTATCCCAGTGGTTAAGGTATAGGGTCATGGCTGACATGTCATGCATTCAAGCCCAGTACCACTAAAGACTCACCGTGTAGGGAAACGATGCACGTTAAATCTGTAGAGAGATCAAACGTCCTCCCGTTGGTGTGAAAGTTAGGAGAGGGGGTGCCAGTTCAGGTGTCGTCCTCGTCACTTGACCATGGTTCACAATTACGAGGTCCGTCACCAAAAGCCCCCCGTGTAGCTGAATAGTGTGACGTTAATATTCACTTACTCACTCGCAGCACCCATCTACGATTGACAAAGTAAGTTATTCGGTTTTTACGTTGATTACCAAGAAATTGAAACTATTTTCGCTGATGAACTGGTTAAAAATTGTTTGAAAAGAGTGAAAAAATCGTTTTGCCCGATAAGAAAAAGAAAATTACTTTCAGGTATCAATATTTTACATAAACTACATGATGTAGTATAAAAGACATTTCAGCTGAAACAGTTGTAACTTTGCTAGATAAAATTAACCAATTCAAAGTAGATTTTTCGGCATTTGCTTGAAAGTACACATATCTCAGACACATCTCCACTTGTGATATTTACTCGCTGTATGAATAATTCATTCCAAGTGACAAAAGGAATGTTAAAATCTCTTAAATGTATCAGACACAAGTAGAGATGTTTTCCAGGTGATGGAAAATATTTATTCTGAAGTAGGTAAAATTTTAGGCTCCTTTCGAATATTTAGCACAATTGTAGCGCTTACTTTCATGGATAAAAATTAGCGATCTGTAGGATTACTTATGAGGCCCAAAGGCTGAGTGATTAGTGCATCGCGCTTCCACGCCACAGGTCCGAGGTTCAAACCCCTGGTTGGGCAAGGTTAACTCAGTCTCTCATCCCTTCAGTAGATCGATAAGTGAGTATCAAGCTTGCTTGGGAATTTAACACTGGAGGTTTCGTGTCAGACTGACCACCTGACCGGAACATCTGCTTATGCTTCTCAGGGTTCAACGTCGCGTATACTGAGTTGGGCACAGTAGGTCTTGGCCCTCATGGGCTGTCATGCCACTGAGTTATGTTAGGTTAGGTTACTAAAGATATTTTTATTATTGACTGTGTAATGCACAAGCAAAATTTATGTGTTTGCATATCATCTATGAATTATGTTATGAGCATAATTTCAAAAATAATAAATTACATTCATTCTCAGGCTTTTAGAACCTGGAAATTTAAAGAATTCCTCTTAGCGAATTACCTTTTGAATATATAGTGATATCGTACATTTTACCAGAATTAAATGGCTAAACTTTGAAATATGTTTTAAAAAAATTTTTTTAATTTACGGAGAACAATAGAAATGCTTATGAAATAAAAACAAGAACCTGTTCCAGAATTAATTAATGATGATTGCTAATTTTTTTTATTTATTTATTTTTTTATATGACAGAAAAATTTAATATGCTGAATAAGGACTTGTAAGGTCAAAATAATATAATAACTAATTTCTCTTTTTAATGAGAAATTATTGTTATTTGAGATTCAACTTAGAAGTAACAATGCTCACAGCATTTTCCGTTGAACACGCAAATTGCAGTTTATTGCCAAGCAACGGTTAGAATTTTTTTCTTCGTTACACTTTCAATCATCCACTAATTCTGGTATTTGTTTTTAATTTTAGTGAAAATTTTTATTTTAAAATGAATGATTTAAAATTATTCTTGCATTTTCGTAAGCCTAATTATTACTGAGAGAAGTATTCAATTCACTTCCTTCATTCGGTTAAAATGACCCAAGGACAAATATATCGGATTTATGCTTCAATAATTCATCTCCCTCTAGTTTGCACTTGGTGAAATAAACTTGTTCTACTACTTCGGAGTTTTTCTCAAGGACAAAATGAGAAATAGTAGAAATGTAGTTATAAGACGGAGGTTATACACTGTAAGAAGACAATGACCTCTCAAGGAGCTTTTAAGGTGAATGTACACCCAGACAAAGAGGTGAAAAGGGATTTTGTAAGTAGGTGCCAAGGTCTATAACAGGCGTCCTATGGCACGCAGTTTAATTCTCGGTGACACTTTACAACTAATTAATAAGTCATAAAATGATATTAAATAACACTTGTGGTAACCCCCCTGCGTTCCACCCTGGACACTAAGATTGAAATGAGGCAAAGAATTATCAGACGACATTTTTACAATAACAAATAATATTTATTCACTTGAATCAATTATCAACCTTCTAAATCCAAATAGGAAGCAATATGTCTACGTCAATGGGATTGAACTTTACTATTAAATTAAATCACGAAATATGATACTAATCAACTGTTAAACTCAATATCGAATGGGGTTACCGGAATAAGAGGCCCGATAGATACACGCAATTTGAATTACTAGCAATCATTAACTTTACGCTAACTCTATTATTTATTTAATCTTATTATCCGATAATTGAATTTTAAATATCACCTGACTTTTACTACTTCACTCCTTTCCAGTCGGCTTAAACTTTCCTAATGTAGATCGCTGTCTGACAATCAGCCAGAAACTAATCACACAGTCAACTTGAATCTTCTTAGCGCTCCGTCTATGTATCTCTTGGCTCAATAGCCCCTTTTCCGCTAACCTACAACACTCTCCTTATATACTTTGATTCATTTGTGTATATCCCATTTCCTCCTTTTAGAGCTAGTTGGAAATATACGCGAATTTACAATCCCAAAAGTGATTGAGTGATAAAGTACTGTATAGATTCGTCACACACTGTCTCTCCTCTCTTTGCCTCACACATTTTCTCTCCTTTTTCTCCGTACACGCCAATACACGAATATCGAGTATGATTTCAGTCGAAAGTAGAATTTAATTTGATACACGTCGTGCGCTTTAGGTTACTTTCAACATTTCGGCACATTCGTAGTTTTGTTGTGAAAACTTGCATTTTATTTGTTTAATTATGGTGACAATTTATGCCTACGTATTGAATGAATCGGCCACTTAGTAAAGAAAGTTTGATGTTCTCGGTTTTCAAGACTCTTGGAGGAATACATAAAGATTCGTATGAAACAAAAAGATCGTGCTGTAGTATGTGTGTTATGTCACGAAAGAAATAAAGGGTGTTTTTTTAGAGGTATAGAACTTTAAATTGCAATAAAACAACGATGTATTATTCGATTGACATGAATTTTTTTTTATTCGAAAGAATCTTGTGGCATTACATTTTAAATATGATTTCTGGCATAGGACTGCCACGGCTGGCTCGGATGTAGTCCAATCTGGACGTCCAATTTTCGATGACTTTTTCCAACATTTGTAGCCGTATATCGGCAATAACACGGCGAATGTTGTCTTCCAAATGGTCAAGCGTTTGTGGCTTATCCGCATAGACCAATGACTTTACATAGACCCACAGAAAATAGTCTAGCGGTGTTAAATCACAAGATCTTGGAGGCCAATTCACAGGTCCAAAACGTGAAATTAGGCGGTCACCAAACGTGTCTTTCAATAAATCGATTGTGGCACGAGCTGTGTGACATGTTGCGCCGTCTTGTTGGAACCACAGCTCCTGGACATCATGATGGTTCAATTCAGGAATGAAAAAGTTAGTAATCATGGCTCTATACCGATCACCATTGACTGTAACGTTGTGGCCTTCATCGTTTTTGAAGAAGGATTCCACCAGCCCATAAAGCGTCCCAAACAGTCAGTTTTTCTGGATGTAACGGTGTTTCGACATACACTTGTGGATTAGCTTCACTCCAAATGCGGCAGTTTTGTTTGTTGACGTAGCCATTCAACCAGAAGTGCGCTTCATCGCTAAACAAAATTCGCTTATGAAGTCATCGAAAATCGGACGTCCAGATTGGACTACATCCGAGCCAGCCGTTGCAGTCCTATGCCAGAAATCATATTTAAAATGTAATGCCATAAGATTATCTTTCGAATAAAAAAAAATTATGTCAATTGAATAATACATCGTTGTTTTATTGCAATTTAAAGTTCTATACCTCTAAAAAAACACCCTATATATGTCGTACGTCAAGTATACAAAGGTATTTTCAAACTAAACATCAGTCCACATTTAAGAATTCTGATGAGAAATTCGAAATTATATCAAAAGAGCTGCAACTGACTATAAGAAACACTTTTTTTATCAAATGATACCAAAGGTAAGTTTCGTATTTGCTCATTTTGTAACTACCGAGAGAGAGAGAGAGAAGTCAAACTTTTCACAGAAGGTAAATATATAAAAGACACATTTTTAAAAAGTGTTAAAATACTGTTCAATGATTTACCAAATTTACAAAAAATACTATCTCGAACTCAAGAAATACCGGCTTCTACACGAAATATTGAAGGACAAATAAATAAAATAGCAGAAAAATGTAACAGCGAAACATAATTCTGATTTACAAAAAACTGTTGTACTTATAGCATGCTTGATGAAAGTACTGATATGAGTGGCGCTTTTGAAGTATTTGCATTATATAGCGATAAAGAACAAGTTTATAAAGAATTATGCAGTTTAAATTTCTCTATTTAGGATAATTTAAGAACAGGATATTTTTTCTTCACTTATTATTTACTTCGAAAGTAATAACACTAATATAAATAAAGTATTTTGTGGAACTACTGATGGCATTCCTGCAATTTTAGTCAAGGAAAGAAGATTAGTCAAATTTCTTGAAAATCATATATAAGCACTGGACTTAAATTTGCATAATATATTAAGAAAGTTAAGTTTTCAAAATTTTTAGGCATAACAATTTCTGCAATAAACATTGTAGTTAAAATAGTAAATTGTATGGTGTCTCGCTCTGCAATGGTAGACAGGCAATTAATAACTTTTAGAAAAAATTAAAAGTGAATATGTGGATCTATCCTTATATAGCCATATTCCTTGGCTTAGTCGAGGTAATATCTCTAATAAGAGTTTGTTATGCATGGAACACATTAAAGTTTTTCTTAATGAGAGAATCAACAGTATTTCTGTGGGCTGAATGATTAAGAATGGTTGTTCAAATTGATATTTCTGATTGATATAACTACACATCTCAATAAACTAAATTTAGAATTGCAAGAAAAGGGCCAAACAATACTTGAACTTTTCAAATATTGGAGAGACTGTTACAAAATTAAATATATTTTCATTTGCATTTTTTATCTCTACTCCCAAATTCTGCATGCATTGCCAAGAAAATCGACTTGTGTCAGATATTTTCTGCTTTGTGAAATCTTGAATCACATTGGTAGATTTGTTTGGCACATCACAGCTATCCCTGCTTTATACTAACAAGAAAATTTCACAAATTTATTGAATAACGGATATTAGTTCATAGTTTCACATTAATAAATATTTATGAAAGAAAATGAAAAAAAAAAGAAATGCAATACCAATAAGTAATGATATAGCCAATAAAGAAATTTAAAATATTTAGTTAACAGATGGCTTCAGCTTTTTGGAAATTATTCAGCTTACTATTAATATATTTAAAATGGTTTGTGCTTAAAAATATGTTCAAAAGTTTTCAAATTCAAGAAAATAATATGTTCATTTTGGGACTCTAAATCACGTTGTTTGGAAGAATGGTGAGTGGAGTAATATTTCAGGTATAGTCCTTTCAGTTCAAAATTACGAGGTACGTCCCCAGTAGACCTTACGTCTTTTTTCTTAATACAATCAATCAAACAATCAAGGATTTTTATTTGTCTCAATTACTAAAATTTGTTTATATGTCCAGAAAATGCAAGACCAATAATATAAATGTAACTACGGTTATCTAAAATCCTGGAATAAAGTCCTTTAGCACATAAGTAATGCATTTTTATTGAATGAAAATAAATTTTGCCTTTTGTAAGAAATAATTTTCTGAGGTTACCACTAATACAGGAAAACAGAAAATTAATATAACTTTTTATTGTTTTTCATTTATAAAAATAAATTCTTCTTCCCAACATATGTTTTGTCTCTTCCGTAAACTTTAAAACAAAAAGCTGTAACTTAACACACTAAAAATTTTTATCTAAAATAATTCTGCATTAGAAGGAATACGTAAAAATTTCCTAAAGGATTTTTCTCAAAGAATTTTTATCTAAATTGGTGATTTCTACCTTTTTTTCTGGTTTTTTTTGCGTTCAAAAACATTTAGTTGATTGGTTTATATAAGAGAAACTATGTATATTATATATCCAAATCCGTCACTTAACGCTAAGGCACTTAAAAAAAACATATTTATACTACATAGCTTTATATATACACGCAATAAAAACAATCTTATATAATACTTAGCTTATAGAAAGTAAAAGTCTTTAAGATGCCATTTCCAGTAATGAGTTTATATAATTCTGATAGTATCAAAAATGAGTCGTAGTAATCTGTGATGAAATGCTGAATTGATCTTTACATGTGATTTACGACAGATTTATGGGACCCGTTATTTATTTTATTTTTTTTGACGGATTTCAGACTTGATAAGCAAAATTACAAAAACTATTACTGTTATTCTCTTCTCCAGTTTATATTGAGAATAATTGCGCACATTTATGCAATCGTATCAGATTTAATTAATTTTCATTAAATATGTTAATACTGTAATTGTTTTTAAATTTAAAAAAACTTTTTAAAAAATTCGCGGTTTCCTGTACCCTTTATTTTAACGGGGTCTACAAAGATAAGAATGCAAAAGTTTCCGTAAACCTAGAGCTAAATTAGTCACTCAAACTGATTTTTAATTAAAAACAACTTATCACTAAAACAAAAGAAAATTCGTAAATCTCACTTACCTTATAAGTTTTTGATATATTTCCCACATTAAAATAAAATAAAGAATATAATATGTTTATCGAGTTTTCATTTTTAAAAATTACATATTTATTTATTTACTAAATTTCAACTGAATTTCCTCATTTTTGATAACTTTTGCTACAAATTTTAATGATACATATACACTACCTAGCTTTGAAACCAATGATTTTTAAATGTATTTTTATATTCTACTTAGACTTACAGAAATTAAATCTATTTGTCTTCCCTGCAGCTGTTAGATTACTGAGAAATATGCATAGAAAGAAGCAACGCAGTTAAAAGTAGAAGTGAGAGTAAAATGAAACAATATGAATTTTAAGACACAAAGAATCTAATATATATTATAAATGTATGAAATAAACTGCAGTAAATCATAATGCGGTTGGATAAAGTATTAACGTGCATCGTTCCCCTACACGGCGGGTCTTACAAAGCTCTAATAAAGCTCGAGCTATGAAAGTAGATAGGCATTTGCCAACTTGACTCTATCGTTAACATTTCGCTATGTTTTTCATTGAATCGCCATTATATTTTAAGAAACGGTGTTGCTTGCTAATATTAAAATTTTAACATAAAATAAATACAACAGGAAGTATTATTAATGTATTATACTTTCAGATATAAATTATTTACACTATTTTAAGCGTTCATTACGCAAAACTTTTAACAATGTGTTACTTTTGCTGAGCAGAGATCTGCTTAGGAAGGTATTTTCAAAAATCGACCCTCAAGAGTGTTACGGGGAGTTATAAATAAAAAAAATTCTTTTTATCAGCTATTAGATCTATCGACTTAAAATTTAACAAAAAGGTGTTTTTTTTTTTCCTTTCTTTTTTTTCCAGCTAAGATATGCAAAAAGCTTTTTTTGTTTAATTTGAATTTCACGTAAAATTACCTCATTAAAAGCTTCTTTATCCTTCAATCTGTGTTGTTTAATTTTTCAGTTCGCTCGTGCGAAGAACGGGTATAACAGCTAGTTATTCAATAATTTACGAGAGCATATATTACTTCATAACTTCACATGCATTAATATCATACTTCTTTTAAGAAAATTTATAAATTTATAATTCGTTAGAAAAAACTAACAAACATTTCTCGACGATAATTTGATCTTCTAAATATCAGATGATTTATAGTTTGTTAAGGTCATATTTTAAAGCAACGCTATTGTTAAATGCGACGAACCTCCCAAATTTTAAGGACATGCTATTTTTAACGGTCCATCTCGCAAGGTTTCTCTCTTGATTTAACTAGTGGATTTTTGTTAAGGTTTTTTTTAAAATTTAACTGCTACCACATTTTTACGATAACATGGAGATGTGTATTATAGTATTATATAAAGTGATGCTCGTGAAAAGCAGTTGTGAGAGATGGAAAATCTAGGATTAGACAAACTTGCTAATTTTTTGCTTATTTCGATAGTAAAATTACAGTTTCTATCAGAGCCCACTTTGTGTACTCATTCTAAGATTTTTCGTCGGTCATTATTGGGAAACAACAATCAGAACCTGCATTCCATTCGGTGCAGATTGTTAAAAGTTTAATTATTTAGATCCAAATATTTTGGTTGATTTTCCCTTAATTAATTGAGTTAGCTGTGTATAAATATATATATATATATATCCAACTCTTTTTTACACGATTTCTAAATAACATGGTACACGAATTAAACGATTTTTTTTACACAAATATTTTGTTCTAGCACGCGAATCTCTAAAAAATTTGGGGATTCATGATTCATGACCTCGGGATGATGAAGATTTGATCGCATTTATGACAATTTATGATAATAAATAAATCAATGATGACGAAGTCGAAAGTGAATTTCAGCTATTAATAGCTCATTTTATTTGCGAGTGCTTGAAGTTTGTGATACAAGTGTGTAGAACATTTCCTTACTCTTAATCCTGACATAGAGAATATGCATTAGAATTTCACCCCATTCATAAGTTGTGTTTAGCATGATATCAAGTATTATACATAGGAATTTGAGAAACCAAAAAAAAATGCCACTAATCAACAGGAAAAAAACCCAACTGAGAGCATTGATAACGAACGAAATTCTTCATTTCAATCAAAAACCGCGGCAGTTGTACTAGACACATCTACTGATGATAGCATTTTTAATGCAGTTCTTAATAAACGTACACACGCTTTTTATCGAGTAGCGGTGAATAGTTGTTAGTTATAGTATAGTTTTATTCCTAATTTCACACAATTTAAATTTTATATATTATACGTACTTATAGACTTAATTTTCGCTGTACACTAATTTTTTAATTTATTTTGTAATAAAAATGAATTGTTTTTGCTTTATAAATATCTAACATGTGAATTTTATTATTACTTTTTTGCACGGTTTATTGGGAAACTATTTAGAGACTTTTTATCTTACACAATTTTTTAAAATTGTGTGGAACATATCCTCAAATTTACCATACGTCGCATGTATTGTTTTCACGATTTTTTGCACGGTTTTCTAAGGTGTAAAAGGCTTCTAAGGTTTCTAAGGTCTAAGGGTAATCAACAGTGTAAAAAAAGAGTTGCGTGTATATATATATATGTATGTATAATTTAGTAGTTTAAATGTATGATTATTTATGGTGTCCTCTTGTAAAGGTCTCTATATCAACTCACGTGTCGTATTCGAGAAATTTACGAGTGTGGAATCCTCAGTATCAGCTGCACAGACTACAGGTGTACAGTTACAAAGTGCCAAGTAGGATACCTGAGCATGCATTCCACCCTCCAAACCACTAACGCAATAACTTTGAATCATGGTAGCTGTAACGGGCATCAGTGCTTCTACCCGACGAGTCTTCATTGGTTACAGGTCTCGAAACCACGACAGGACAGAAATAACGCCGGCCACGACCACGCGACCATGACCATTTGACTACTGCACCTTGTAAGCATCGGAAGTATTGACCAAGAAAAACGTTAATTGACTTGAAATCCTTATGTAAGGTAATCATAGCTAAATGCGCTTAAATTTTAATTTAAATTCGTATTAATTAGTTATAAGCAAGTAATCCTTTAACAATTGATATATAAATGCGATTTCATTCCTTTAGTTTGCATTAAAATTGATAATAATTTCAATAACTCTAAAAATAAATTGCGAGAGATAAATTTTCTAACAAAATTAAAATAAGGAAATTCAATACAATGCACATTAGTTTTGTTTATTAATTATCTATAATACTATTTATTTTAAAAATAAAAAAAATGCTATGAATTTTAATAAGAAATACAAAAAATTAGCAACATATATAACTAAAAGACACTAAAATATATTTTATGGTAATTTGACAGGAAAGTAATCAATTCGAACGATTTGTTACATACTTGTACGCTTGAGAAAAGATCATTTTTTTTCACGCAAGCTACATGCAACATTACAAGAAACGAAGTTGCGAACGTAAGAAAGAATGCAAAAAGAAACATTATCCAAACTTTTTTACAGAAAGAAAAATACTCTCGCATACAAAAAAAATATTTATTACACGAAGATGCATAAATCAGTACAGCTCTCAAAATGTTTTTGTAGAAGAAAAAAAATGTGAGAGGATATTTGTGTCGCACCTTTTCTTGTAAAGTAATTTTTTCATTTTAATCTATTTTTAAGAATAAGATATTGTAATGTGTTCTAAAATAGAGCATTAAATATAAATTATGGTAAAGTCATATACATTTATAGGCACACACATACAAATATAGTTACAGAAATACCACACACACACAGACTCCGCCTTTGTGCCTGAGTGGTATTTTTACTGAAAAGATTGTCCACTGGCTAAGATGCAATATTTTTCAATATTAGTAAAGGAGTTAAATAAAGTAGTAAAGTAGTTTTTCAATAGGAGTTATCTTAACAGGGCCAAAATAGGTATACCTAAAGAAAATCTAAAAATGAGAGGCAGTACGCTTATTTCTCAAGAAAGTTTTAAAAGCCACTGCAATGTCCTCTACAGCTTATGTATATGCGATTCAGAGAAGTAACTGAGAGTCAAAGTTTGAGAATGACTGTGTTTTTTCATTGAACTAATGCGATATTGTGACTATTGATTTTTGTTGGTACGTTAACTTTGAATGCGCGCTATCGTGTATTTCACATTTATTATTACGTATATTTTACGTGTGTTAATTGCTTCCTGTTAATTAAGCCTGTTTTAATTACTGATTAGAATAGTGAGCCTTTTAATTTCTTGGAAAGCATCTGCTTGTTAATTATGTGAAAATTTCCTACATTTGAAAGATGATCTTCCTTGTCACATTTGGGGCTTATAGTAGGTTCCGGAGTTTGAATGCCAGTGACTCGCCTTCATCAAAAAATCATGTATTAACAACTTAAAACTTCAATAGACATTATGAAAGAAAGGAAAGACGAAAAGAAGAAGTTAAAACTCATCAGAGCGAGCTATGCAAGAAAATAGTCAGGTTAAGAAGAAAGGAAATCAGAAACGAAAGCTGGGAAAGAGAAGAAATTAGAAATGAATGCTGGCCAAGACGAATCGAATAGGAGAATGGAGTCTATTCAAGTAGCGATGAAGACAGAAATTAAAACTGGACAAACAAAATGAAGAACACTCACTAAATAAAAGTTGGAGAAATTGAATAAAAGATAAAAAAAGTAAGAAAAGTTGAAAAAAAGATAAAAAAATTTAAAGAATTTGAAAAAAAAGATGGGGAGAATTAAAAAGAGATTGACAAGAAATTTTAGGACTTCAAGAAACGTCTGGAATTTCTGGAAACCAGTCCATCTTGTATCATTTCAAGGATGGAAAGCTTTTATAGCTCGTCCCTTGACAAAGTTCGCTACCTAAAATGCCCAGACTACCTGGGTTGGACTTTAGACACAATTAGATATCGTCTCACAAGCGAATGTTTGTGATACCGAGACAAAAGCAACCCAACTTATTGCAGATATTCGTAGTCAAGCGGCTGAGGTTTGAAGGACTATTCCAGCTACGTAGATCAACGTCTTATACTCCATCGAGAAGGCACTCGAATGCTAGTTCTGCGATAAATATTTGTCAAATGAATAGCTATTTTTTAAAAAACCCACAAAGTTTAATATAGCTTTTTTTTACTGTTTTCATAATGCCAGAGACGAAAAAAATTGTAAAAATCAAAATATCACTGGCAAAGCCAATCCCACACACAGACTTATAAAAAAACACTTCTAAGAATATTAGAGTAAAAATTTTTCGAAAATATTCAAATTAAATAAAGTAATAATTCTAAAATGTTTAAACAATTTTTTTTCATCTGAAATGTATGCTGCATGTGTGTTCAAAAATTCTTTTTTTTTTTTTTTTTTTTTTTTTTTGTAAATGTATAAGTTAAAAAAATTGTGTACTTGGTACTAAACCCCTTGAAAAAAGAGAAAAATATAAGCATATAGCAAGTGCAACTTTTGCAAAATTAATAATCTTTGATGAATTCGTACTTATCTTCATTTTGCGGTAATACATTCTTTTTCAACATTTATAGCTTCATTTTGCCTTTATTAGAAAATAGCAACGAATGCAAGATAAATAAGCTTCTCTTTAAAAAGAAATAGCAGATAACTTCTGACACATAAAAAGATTATGTGAACAAGAAGGGAGGAGAAAATTGATACTTGAGATACTGTACGTAGGATGCAGGAAAAAAATACCTTGAGTAAATTCCGAGATTTGTGTTATTATAAAAAAATGCTGTAATTGTTCCTTATAGTGACGAATTTTTAGTGATCCGAAGGCGTAATTAGATTAATGATGGAGATATGATTTTCTCAAGATTACACAAAAGATGACAGCCCTAATAATTATTGCAAAGTTCAGCACTGATTTACAAAAGTAGTTTAGTCACATTGCATAAAGACGTAATTTAATTGATTATAATCATAATTTTGTTAAACTTGAAACACCTGGTACAGTTAAGGAAATATATGTAGGTCTTAAACTGCATTTCTAGTTTTTCGTATTATCTCATTAAACCATATTAACATGGATTTTGTTTCTCATTATCCTAGGCACTTGTACAAAACCATTTCTGAAACGTTTTTATAAATTAAGTATATTACTCAGCAATTTTTAAAGTGTTATGTTACTTCCAATGCAATTTTTAAAACTTAAACATTTTGTGGTTCATAAAATTTGGGGAATGAGAGTGAGTGAGTGTTTATGAAATTTAATATGTGTCGCGTATGTGTGTGAACACTTAAGTTAATAAAACAATATCCAAATTTTTTGGAATCTTTCAAAATTTTCTCTCTAAATGTTTATTGTTATTCTAAGTAAATTCATTGGCATGTATCTTCATTTGAAAGAAGGGGGGAGTCGGTTATACTAACTATTTAAAGACACAAATCTAAACAATGTATCGAAATATTTTATTGGTTCTTTTTCCGCTATTGAAAAAGTTCCAGAAATTCAGTTTCTCTGAAATTCTTTCTCTATTAAACTATATTTTACCATTACATGGGATAATATTTTAGTTAAGGTACCAAATCATGATCGAGCGGAAATAATGACAATAACTCACGTGAATGTCCCTCGTTTTTTTCACTTCCTGTTTATGGACATAAAAAAGTGAACTAATAATATGATTAGTCGGAATTGAAAAGTCTGTCATAGCTTTCTGTTTTTTTCTTCTTGCATTACACGCATATATGATGCATTTATTTGAGTAATATATTATCAAACACGTGAAATATTATTTTTTCAATATCTGTGTTATATTTAGCTTATCTCAAGTTTCTAGAGTCTTGTATTACACTCAGTAGAGTTTTATGCAATGATATTAAGCATTATTAATTGCTTATAAGGATTATCAATTGGGTTATCAATTGGATAATATACAGGGTGATTCGCTTCCAGACCAGCAAACTTCCAGGATGTGTATGGAGTACATAGATGTGACTCAGAATCACTTAGGAATGCAGGGTTGCAAATACCGTAGTTACGAGCTACGGTGCAAAGAAGCAGAGAAAAAGAACTGAAACAGCAACACATTAATGGGACAGAAAATATTTTATTGAAAGGTTGTACTATAACAGTTCAAAATTCCGACCAAAAGTTGTCTGACCAGAAGTCGCAAATGACAACTTCCAGCAGCATCGTTGGTCACGGAGCCTTCCGTTCAGGACCGCCAGTACGTAAGTTGTGGCCCACCGACTCTTTTTTAAAAAATTTTAAAGATCAGGTTTTTAAAGTTTTTTTTTCATTTTGAAATTTATTTGAGGGGAATTTATATATATATAAATCTACAATGTATTTGCCTGTTACTTGTTCTCGTTTTCAAATAAATCTTTTTTAATAATAGAAAGGTCCTTTAAATTAAAATAGATTTATATTTTATCAAACAGTTACATTAGATTTTTCTATAATAAATTACCTTTTTAATAAATTCCAAATTGCATTAGGCATATGCTTTACTATAGATGGTACATGATTCTCTGTGTGTGCGACTTTCATTTCTTCTCCTCCTTTTCTGTTTGGAGTGCCCAAAAAGCAAGAGGCAGTCAGAGATGTTTTTTCCAAGTTTAAAAAAATATTCAGGTGGTTAAGATAAAGGGCAACGTATACTTAATCGTTTGCGATTGATTGATTGAATATTAACGTCGCACTGTTCAGCTACACGAGGGCTTTTGGCGACGGACCACGTAATTTTGAACCATGGTAAGTGACGTGGACGACACCTGAGCTGGCACCCCCTCCTAACTACCACACCACACCAACGGGAGGACGTTTCAACTCTCGACAGATTTAACATGCATCGCTGCCCTACACGGCGGGTCTTTAGTGGTACTGGGCTCGAACCCGTGACAAAGCAAGCCACGGTCCGATACCTATACCACTCGGCTACCGCGGCCACTAATCGTTTGCGAATGACAGCACTATCAAATTTCAACAATGAGTAACGAAATATCAATTTAAAAGAAACACCGTAATTTTCAAGGAAATGGCAACTACACTGTAATATTTTAAACATTATTTGATCATTGCATTATTATATTATATAAATATTATTATATTATCTATGTCTGTATACATGAAAAATAATGAAAACAATAATAATAATTAATTCTGTTTTAAATTTTCACTCAATAAATGTTTTTTGTTTCCAAATCTGATATAAAGGTACGTATTTTTATGTGCAGCCCGCGAGATTATAATATTTTTCCCAAGTGGCCCGCAAGGTCATTTGGGTTGGACACCCTTGATCTACCACAAAACTGACGGGAAGAATCTTCCAGAATCTAGGAATACCATTCAGCACCGATTTCAAACCCGCTGGATGACTTTTGGTCGTAATTTCGAAAATCTGTTGTATTAAACCTTTCAATAAAATATTTTCTGTTTCATTAATGTGTTGCTGTTCCGGTTCTTTTACTCTGCTTCTTTGTACCATAGATCGCAGCTACGGCATTTGCGACCCTGCATTCCTATGTCATTCCGACTCGTCTCTGTACCCCCAACACACCTTGCAAGTTTGTCAGTCTGATAGCGAATAACCCTTTATATAATACAGACTATGATCCTTATCCAAAAACGCATTCCAATTATGACAAATCATTTTTATATCTTATTCCCAAGTAATTATAAATAATGAGCTGTAAATTCGCGTCAATGAACACTAAAAAGGAAGTTCCCTCGTTCAAAAGAAAACTTTTTTTTTATTTATTTACTTATTTTTTTTTTATTTTTATCAGTATTTAAAATAGAAAAAAAGTGAAAACTTTTATACAAGTACAGGTGCACAGAATTTCTCATTAATAGCTATCATAGATAAAAATAACGATTCTAATTAGTCGAATTTTTGCTAAAATAAATTGTTCAGCTTAGGAATAGGAATTAATGTAAGCGATGCATTAGACAATGCAGTTGGAAGGAAATGAAACACTATCATAATCACAATTCTTTAAACTGCTTCTTTTTCTTTGCTTTCAAAGTTTGTTACTTCCACAGCGTCTGTTTTAGTTCATTTGAAGTGTGCGACACATACATATTTAACAAAAAACCATTTTAAGCGACATTTTTGTTTGACGTTTTTCATCATTTATCAGGAAGAGAGTAATCTCAATATCTTACTTTGCTGCATAAGCAATATTAAGAATAAATGTTTTGTCTACCTACTTACATTTTCTTCATACTTTTTAATATACATTGTAGAAAATAGGTTATTCGCAAACTTTTGTTTCTAAGAAATTCTGCTAATATTTCTTTGGGCATAAAACTTCTCAAATAGGGCCAATAAATTTTATGTTAATACAGTATAACCTCACTAATCCGAAGTAATTGAGACTCTCGGATGTCTGGATTAATGAAAGCCTGAATAATGTACAATAACCAATGCAATTAAAGAGGGTATATCGCTAAATACCTTTGAACGACAAAAAGACCACCTTTAAAATAAGACAGAGCAAAATAACAAATTGTATAAGAAAAAAATCAAATCAGCACATTACTTACATGATATATATAAAGTTAACAATACTCAGTGGCGCACACAAATATTTTCAAGGGGGCGGGGGATCCAGGGTCGAAAGTCCACCATTCTCGTATCTTACCTCAATACGCCTTGCCAAACATATTCATTTGATTTTGTCGATTTTGGGAACAAAAAACAGTAAAAAATAAATTATTGAATTAATAATTAGCATTAATTAATAAAATAAATTGATAATAACAAACATTTAATTATAAAGTTCATGTACTATATACATAGGATTATCATCAATAAAAAAAAAAACAAGGGCTATAGGGGAGACCGGTTCCATGGATCCCTCTCCCTTGTGTGTACCACTGACAAAACTACTTTAGAACATGACGGTCCAGGCGTACATTCGCGTTTATGATAGTGAACTTAAGACAGGTATTGTCTCTGTCATGTCATGGGTTGGTCCTAGTACCACTAAAGACCCGCCATTAAGAGGAGATGCTGCACGCTATAAATCTTTTGAAGCTTAAAATTCCCACATTGGCTTAGTGTAGAAATAAGGAAAACGTGCGCACGAGAGAAATACTAGCTTAAATGTCGTTTTCGTCACTTGATCGTGGTTCAAAATCGGGAGGTCCGTTGCTAGTAGTCTTAGTTCAACTTCGCGTCACTTAGTGGGATTTTAATCAACAATCAGTCAGAACCGCCTTAAACCACTTAAAGCCACCGGCTACTTTAAATATATATATATATATATCCTTACTAATATTATAAACATGAAAGTTTGTATGGATGTTTGTGATACTCTTTCATGCAAAAACAACTGAATGGATTCTTATGAAACCTTACAATAATATCGCTTTTACATCAGAATAACACATAGGCTATAATTTATAAAGATATTGTGTGAAGAGTCCAAAATATGACGATAATTGTCAAGAAAGTAGGAAAAAATTCTGCCATCTTCAAAAAACCCACGACAGCATATATCTATCTTTTGTGTGTGAAGCAAAACATTGCATTTTGTTTTGTCTACGCCAGGAGCAGCGAAAGCTTGAACAGGCGAAGTGTAAGGCTGATTACAATTTTAACATAAAATAAATACAACAAAAAGTAATATTATAACGCGTATTACACTTCCATGTATAAATTATTTATACTATTTTAAGCGTTCATTACACAAAATTTGTAACAATGTGCTACTTTTTCTGAGCAGAGATCGGCTTAGGAAGGTGTTTTTAAAAATCGACCCACAAGAGAGTTACGGGGAGTTATAGATAAAAAAAATCCTTTTTATCAGCTATTAGATCTGCAGACTTAAAATTTAACAAACAGGGTTTTTTTGCTCAGCTGAGATATGCAAAAAGCTTTTTTGTTTGTTTGTTTAATTTGCAATTCACGTAAAATTAACTCATTAAAAACTTCTTTATCCTTCAATTTATATTGCTTATTTTTTCAATTCACCCGTGCGAAGAACGAGTATAACAGATAGTATATATATATATATAATATATATATATATATATATATATATATATATATATATATATATATATATATATATATATATATATATACATATATATATACATATATATATACATAAATATATATATATATATATATATATATATACATATATATATACACATATATATATACATATATATATATATATATATATATATACATATATATATACACATATATATATACATATATATATATATATCACAGCTTTAGAAAACATAATGGTTTTCCATTTTGGTCAATTGACTATTATTCCTGTATTGATTTGAATCTATCCCCCCACGTTTAGTGTGTGTACACGCATGCGATGATCGAGTGGTCATACCAGGGAGTCACGTTGGCAAGTCCCGAATTTGAAGTCTGGTGCCACTAAAGACGCGCCATGTAAAAGGAGTGATGCAGGTTAAATCTGACGAGGCTCAAAGTATTGGTCATTGTCGTGATGTGAAAGTTTGGAAGGGAGGATTCCATGCGTCATCCTCTTTACATGCCGTGGCTCAAAATTACGAAGCCTGCCGCAAATAAATGTAGTGCAGCTTCGAAATATAATTGAAGGAAGGAAGGTTCGTTCTGGGTACCTTCCGTTTCGAACGAATGCGAGTACTTTACCGATCATGCCAAAACGATCTTCTTCGCGTGATGTTGGTACTAGTCGCATAAATATCACACCGCCACATACTCCCCTGCCAGTGTTCCGGCGAATAGGCGAACGAACGATACCATATTCGTGGCGAACATGTAAGCAGTTGCGCCCCTTGGTGGGTTGCGTCATTCGTGCGTGACGATTTAATTGCGTCATTTGTGTAAGACGACTTTGAGAAGTAACGGCTTATTTGCGTCAATGTTTGACGGCTTGGTTGCTTGTGCGGTGGATAGATAGCGCCATGACAGCCACGCGAGAAGGGTGTGGTTCTTTTGCTCGGCCAGGGTCCCCAATGAAGGAAAGAAAGTTCGTTCTGGGTACCTTCTGTTCCGAACGAATGCGAGTACTTTACCGATCACGCCAAAACGATCGTCTTTGCGTGATGTTCGTACTAGTTCATATAGATATCACACCACCACATAATATTATTAAGCAATCTATCAATCAGGTTCATCATCCCTGACCTCAACGAACACACTCATTGGTTTGAAGAAATAATTGATTTTTTGTTGCCTGACGTCAGCTTTAATTTCTTGAACTATTATTAAAGTATATGCATCAAATGTAGCTTAATGGCTTGCATTCTTAACTCATTTTTACTTGAGAATGTTTATTATTAACTTTAACTTATTCAGATTCAGCTACACCCAATTAATTTCATTCTGAATTAATAAGGATTTACTGCATGAAAATTAATATCCATTATTTGCACTAATATTATGGTTTTAATTTTTAATTATCTCCAATACTTCATGTTTTTTATTTAATTAGTATTTCAATTTAATTGTTAACCTAAATTATTTTATAATCATGTAAAAGTCCTTTAAAATTAAGTCAGTACTTGTTTTAAAATATTTGGCATTTAAAATCTTTCAATCTTCCTCAGTTTTTGAATTTCTTTACTATTTCAGATTTTTGAAGAAGTTGGGAGCTTACCAGACAACCTACAAGTTTATGTTCATACTTTTAGTGGAGACGTCAGTGATGTTTTACTCAGGGAAATAGAATTATTCAGAAGAAATTTGGATACACTAGGATTTTGCTATAAAAAAAAGAAATTCTATGTTGGTAAGAAATATTTTCTCTTCTGGTGTCATATTAATTTTAATATTTCAAACCTCTATATATGTTCTTATTATTCAAGAATTATTTCCGAAGATTTCAAGAAAGTATTTTGAAGCACATTACGAAAAAAGCAGTTCAACAGTGTTGGAAAAGTCATTTTCAAGAATGAGTCTGTTTTCTCTCATAATCAAATTCATATTTCCACTGCAAAAATCTTTCTAGAAAGAATGTATTACCAATATGTTTCTTAATATAGCACATCCTTACAAAATGTTCTTGCAGAATATTATGAAAAGTATATCTCTATTTTTCAAAACTCTTTAAAAGACCCCCTCATATGAATATCTCTTAGCCATAAAGCAAAATAATTTAGAATGTTCCAAAATAATTCTGATTAATATCCAAAGACAATTTATTGAAAGGAATTAAGTCTTACATTTTAGCTCCCCGGATGATTTGAAGTACCGTAAAATCCGGCGTATAATGCGTACTTTCAACACAAAAAATAAGATCGAAACTTAAAGGTGTGCGTTATACGCCGGGTATAAAAACGATAACTTTAAAAATAACAAAAGAGATCAACTTTAAAAAAATTTACTTTTATATGTATCGAAATACCGCTGGTTTTAAGAAAACGACTTCCATTATGAATTAAAAGATTTGTAGTTCTAGAAGTATACGATTTGTTCAAAGCTCTGGGATATTACGTCGAATAAATGACTTCAAAACATAAGAACAATGAATACTAATATTTCAGATTTCTTCGTTAAAAAGGGAGTGCTCATTATACGGCGAATATAACTAAAAATTAAAAAATTCAGCTTGAAAGTATAGGTGCGCGTTATATGCCGGATTTTACGGTTAATTGAAATACTTAATGATTTTAGAAAAGCTGAATATTTTTCAATGGCTTTTAAGAGGAAAACTGTGAATTTATAAATGAAAATAACGAATTTGCCTTCCTTTTTTTTTTTTTTTTTTTTTTTTTTTTTTTTTTTTTTTGCCTTCCTTTTTTGGTGAACAATTATTCTGTTTCTTTTCTACTACTACAGGAAATGTAAAACAAGCAGTATGAATGAATTATAAACCTTTGAGATTTACATTTGAATGAGTGCTAGGAATGAAGAGCACGCAAGTTTATTTTTATGTCGTGGGTTACTCATGGTTAGAATGCTAGTATAAATAAGGTGTATAAGAGTGCTTTTCAAGTTAAGTGAAGTAAAAAGGGAAAAACGACAGATCTTTCACCATTTGAAAAAGGGCTTGTTGTTGAGGGCCGTTTAGACGGGGCCTCGATTTTGAAGATAGAAATCACACTGGCTCTCAAAAGTATCAATATGTTGCTCTGGTTATATGGCTCTCAAAAGCTTTCAAAAGTTGGAATCAGAACCCACAGACCTCCAGAAGACGTAACAGTGGTTCGAGAACAGTTTAAAAACAGCATGGTCGGTGTCGTCTTCGATGAATTTTACAGAAGAAAAGGGATTCTATTGTGCTTCAACTTACACAAATCGTCCACCAAGGCTTATCAAAACAAATTTCAGCTTGAACCATGAGCAGATGATTGCAGAAGTAGGAAAGCATAGTCAAATGTCAGTGAGAAAGCACTCATTCTGCCAAAATGCAAGCATTCGCTTGCAGTAGTGTCAGGAAAAAGACACTGGACATCTGAGGATTGGAAATGGGTAATGTGGGCGAATGAATCATGCTGCACCTTATTTTACACTGATGGAAGATGCCAAATTTGGCAAGAACCCCACGAAGCCATAAATCCATCTTACCTTACTCTCACTGTGCAAGGGTTCTGTGGGAGTATCATGATATGAGGCGTGTTTCGATAGCATGGAAGTGGTGCCCTGGTGTTCCTCGAGGGTAAGCAAACCGCCTTCAGATATGAAGATATACTGACAGATAAAAGTGCATCCTGCAATGTTGCATTTTTACCCTCATGGCGAAGGATACTTCATGGACGACAATACAACTGTACACCGTGCCAGAAGTGTTCAAAATTGGTTCGCTGAACATCGGGCGGACTTCCAACACCTTCTCTAGCCACCTAATATCCCGAATCTTAGCCCCATAGAAAATGTGTGGGATATGGTGGACAGACACACATCTGACAGCACTCTCCTCTTCAACCTAATTTACAAGATCTAAAAAGCTGTATAGCCAATGAACGGTATTCTTTGGACGTAAATGAACTCTAGAAGCATGTAGACTCGAAGCGCAAACAAATCAGAGCAGTTGTCTTTGCAAAACATGGTTCAATAAAATATTGATCTTACATTTCTAATCCCTTGATCTGTGTATGCATATGGTTAATAAGAGATATTTAAGCTAAATTCTGATGAATCCACAAACATAATTTGATATAGATGTTTCAGAGTATGTGTTCCTAAACTTTTGATATCATTACAATTCATTTGCTTACAAACAAAAAACTCATTCCAAAATTTAACACATTTCCTTACTTTGTTCTTAGATATATATTTATAACTTTTTTTATTAGTTATAAATATATTTAAAACTCTTCAGCAATTTTAACTACTTTTATTATGTTAGTTTTCCTGCGATTTAAATTTTGAAGATAACTGAATGATATTTAATACATTTTAATTACCTATAGTTAGAGATTGAAAGGAATTTAGAAATTTTAATGAAAGCTGTTCGTCACGTATCTTAGGAATCTTTTGTTGCTACGTATCTTTTATTACCATTGCTATATTTTTTGATAGAAATGCCTATTATTTTGCTACCACACACGTTGAAACTATCATATTTAAGGACATTTTGATACTTACAGAAGTATCCCCAAATCCTCCAATTTTTCATCTTGTTGTATATTATGTTCATCACATTTAACTAATTTTAAGTACTTAACCCCTTTTAAATCGCTTACTTATCAGGACAGAAAACGACTACTTACTTCATAACGATGTAATTTATAATATTTCTGGCAGTTTTAAATATAAGATAAGAAAAATTGTATCGGCTCGCTACTTTAAGGTATTCAGTAAGAGAATAGTTTTGTAATGAAAATGTATGCTTTTGAAACTCAAACTGATATTTATGTATTTGCATAAAATTTCAAATAAAAGTTCAAATAAATTCATGAAATTTCAAAATGAACTAATTATTAGTTCTTTTTAATACATGCGCATGTAAAAAGTATACATTGGCATAAGTTATTTTTAATTTTTCATGTAATAAAAATAACCTACTTAAGATTTATTTAAAAAATTATTAAGAACAGTTGTTCCCTAGTTTTTTTTTAAAAAAAAACATCAATAAGCATTTTACTGTAAAGATGCTCTTTTGAGAAACGCGCTAGTGAATCAAGAATTCCGTAAAAATTTATCATCGATTATATTTAAAAATATGGCGTTTTAATACAAACAGATCATTGTAATCGAAATTTCGTATTATGGCCTTGTCTCTGAATAATATTTGATACTACAGTATACTTATATATATAATCACTGAGAAATAGATAAAAAATACTGACTTTGTTTATTTTCCTAGTTGTATTACAATAAAATTTTGTCCTGAAATTGGTGAATTTATTTTATTCTCTCATATATATATTCAAAGATATATTGATGAGGTTTACTTAACTTACTTAGGCAAATGAAACTACAATATTGGTGGATATCTTATTTTGGTGAATGATTGAATTATTGAAGCATGTCTTTAGAATAAGAACCAAACATGTTAATAACTTTACCTTATCCAGCTGCCATTCACCTAGCCCTTTTGCAACTACAGACACGCTTAGAATATTTTTATCAGACTCTAAAGCTACCCTTCAAGCTACTGTCTCATAAGCTTGCCAGTAACAGCAAAGAGGTTGTACTCCAATGGATCCCTGCCCATTGTGAAGTTTAGGATAATGAGACTGCCAATTATTTAGCTAAAAACGGAACTGTCTTCCAAACATCACATTCCGGCCTCCCTTGTGACTACACCAGGGCAATTGTTAGAAAAGACATTCAGATCCTGCTTTCAGAAACAAAAATTGCAAACAATGGCTTCAACAGATTTGTGAAACACCCGAATGGCCAAGAAAGAAATCTATTGCCAATTTCTGTCTCATTTCTGGTCTTGACTGTCTCCGCTAGCACCTCCATCGCGTCAATGTCGTATCAGATTCTCTATGCCCTTAACGCAATCTAAAAGAGGATATGGAAAACTTGCACCTCCGCAAGTACTGTGCTCTTCCTCGCATTTCAATTTTTGGAATGATAATGGGGGGCGAGGACTACACTGAGTTTATAGATTTACTGGCGTCTTTTTTACCTTTGTATTATGCATGTTATAATGCTCAGTTGTCTTGCAACTTGCCATTTGAAATATAAAAGAAACTTTACATTATCAATGATATTTGCCAGAAAAATTAGTCAATTCTGTCAATCACAGCAATTAGTAAATAAGTTTCGTTTTTCTTATCAGTTTTATTACGTAGATTTGTTCTATATGATTTTGGCATTCAAAAAGCCATATTTACATTTTATTTATTTTAATGATGTAATTTAAAGTGGTATTGATGGCTCATATTATTTATATATTTCTAATTTTTTAGAATTCCTATTTTACTGTTGTGAATCAAATACGTGATTGGATGTTAATTGAGCTCCCCTTGCTTTTTCTCTTTTAAATCGTATTTATTGTGTATATGATGTTCAGAAACACATTAATTAAAACTTATTTAGTTAAACAAAATGATGGATTACATGGAAGTTTGCAATATATAGAATTCAGGCACAAAAGTAAACATGAAAAAATCAAGCCATGTGATGTATAAAAAAATAGACAATTTTTACGAAAAAATACACAAGTCATTATGAGATGTTATTATCTTATTCCTTTATGCTGCGTAATAGAATTATTTCTAATTCTTTTTAGGTAATGTAAAATATTTGTTAAAAAATATTGGTTTCATATGTTGACGTTATGATTACTGCAATATTTAGCATCCGATGAGAACTTGAATTAAAATTAATTCAAACATTCAGATTTGGTAGCGAGAGCCGCCATTAAAAGGTGCCACCGCTGAATGGCCTTCACATTTGAGGACTTACCGTGTGTGCAAAGGCATGGTTGCTAATATGCAGCCCATTAAAAAAACATTATGATAAATCTCAATTGACTAGAACAGATCATTCAAAAAAGATGTTTTAATAAATGTGTTAAAACATTACCGCAATAAAAGTAAAAGCATTGCATATTGTTTGATTTTTTTCTGGACTGAATTTTTGAAATAATGTCCTTCTAAGGAATAGAATTAATAAAATAATATTTTCGCTGATGAGAGTTCACATGTCGAATAGACGTATTAATAAGTTTATTTGAAATACATTACATTTAAAATGAAAATAAAATTATTTGGTTAAATTAATGATGACTGTGATTAACCTTACTGTGTTTTATATTTCAGCTATTTATAATATCCCTCATAATCCAAATGATTCAAGAAATGAATTGTGGTTTACGAAATGTACAAAGTGATTATTCTTTCATTTAATATAAGATATAAGAATTTAGATACATATTTAGATTATTTATGAACGATATATAGTAATTTTGAGGCTGTTTAGTAAAACTGTTTTTCATGTTGTTATATTTTATAATTTTTGATAATAAAATCTTATTTTTGACATGTATCGTGAAAAAAAACCATCATTAATCTTATATCACAACTTTAATTGCTCATTAACATTGTAAGTATTTACAAAGTTTTTGTTTATACAAGTAAAAATAAAGTATAAGAGAGACATACATTACGCAGTAAATAAATGAAATATAAAAGATTTAGTAAAAAATAAATATCATATTGCAGCACAACATGTAGTTGTAGATATGATAACAGGCAATGAGAATAGCATATTAACAGACATTTAATACTAAATATTGATCTTCTTACAATCAACTACTATCAACACATGCAATTGTTAGAAATATACACATACCTTTAACAATAAAAAATGGAGATTATGAACTATTTAAAATACATACCATGGACAGGAAAAATTTGCTTAAACACTTAAATATAATTGTATCATACATTTAAATATAAGATGTTTATACTCAGAGAAATACAAAACAAAAATTACTTACGAACAAAATACCAAACATAAAGCATCACTTTTTTTTACATGTTTTGAGAAGATAATGTTTCTAGACTTTTGTGTTTACAGGATATCTAAAACACTTTAAATTAATCATTGCATCAATCTTAAGCGATGTTTAACAGAATATGCAATATTTTACTCTATGATGTTTGTGAAATGAAATGAATTATCTATAAAATAAAGTTGTACATTTTCATCATGATCTTAATTAGTAGTTACTGCACACACACACACACACACACAGTCATGCTATTAAAGCGTTTGTATTTTAATGTGTTTTGGAATCTAGTGTTTTAGTATACATGTTTATTTTTTTCAAATACAGAAAATAATACATGAATAGAATAAATTATTCTAAAGACTTTTGTGTTTACCAAATTTCTAAGATAGTTTGATTATTCCTTATATAATCCTTAAATAATGTTTGCAGAACATGCTAAATGTTCTTCGTTGTTTGTGAAAGCAAACTAAATAAGCGACTCTCTTAAAGATCTATGTTATCATCATGATCTTAATCATCAGTTTCTGCTCAGTCATACCTTGATACTGTTAAAACACGTTTGCCTTTAAAAAAAATTTTTGTAAACAGAAATGCTTAATTCAACAAACATGTTTTTTACATACAAGGAAGAATATGCTAAATGAATTTTTAAAGAGATTATCTTTAGTAGAATGGGAATTAAAAAGTTCCTTAATAAATAAAAACTACATTTGGTTTTGTATCATGAAAAGTTATTTAAGATTCATAATTTAAGAAAAATTAAAATATATTTAATTACAAATTTATATTAGTGTTTTACATACTTGAAAACATTCGAGGATTTTGGAAAAGTTTAAGGCAAAGTTTTCCAAGTTTGAAACATATCTGCATTATGTAAATGGTTTTTAATGGCTACAGTTACTAGGACATAAATAGAAAGAAAGTAAAAAGAATAACATAACGTTACATTTGTCTATGTTATATAAGGAATCCCTTTGTCATAATTTTTTCTCATTTTAAATTAATAAAAAAGTCTCATAAAATGCACAAATTAAAAATTAGTTGGATAAGTTCTAATAAAATTCTACATTCATTTTTAAATTATATAGATTTATATTTTTTATGACTCATTAAAAGTAAAAAAATTATTCTTATTTAACACACTTTTCATTACACCCTCAATTATATTACATTAGGTGGTTTATTTGACTAAACTGACAAAGTTTCATATCTTAAAAATGTTTTTAAAAAAATTCATGCATATCTGAAACAAACGAAATATTTCAAGTTATATTCCCTGTTAGTTTACACATGAAATTGAATCAATTAAATAATATTTGAAACAATATATAATCAATACAATTGTTACATGCATTTTGAAAGTTTTTTTAAATGCTAATGCAATTTGTTAACAATGGGAAAGTAAGATGCTTGATGAAATCCGAGTTTCTTATGAATACGATGATTATCTCTTTGCAATCTCATGGAATGATTTGGTTAAAAACAATGTTTGTAATTTTCAAATACAAGTGTACAGAAAAACGGGTATAATTCATAATGATCTTATTAAAATTAATGCAATCCCCAGAAATTCTTCGTCAAACATTGTTTTCCTGACTTGATAACAAGTTCCGGTGAATTATGATTTGCAGTAATTATTTTTAAATTTAAAATTGTTTTGCATTTTGAATTTTTGTTTCACATTCTTGCTGCATGGATAGATGAAGACATTCGAGTGGATTTGGCAGTCACAGGCGTATGAGGATCATTAATATAAGCTATGTTGATAACACCATCATGTTGAACAGCTTTGTCAATTCCATTTGGTTTATAGCTTGCATTTCGAATATTGTTATTTGTAACCAACTCCACGGGGAAAACAGTCTGTAAAGAATTTTAAGAGTTTAATATTAATTTGATTGAGATAATTGATACACACTTAAATGTATAAAGAAATAAAACATATCTACTAATATTTACTTTTAACAAATATAGTATTATAAGCATTTGATTGATAACGTTTTTTAAAAAATTTTAATTCTTTAAATTTTATGTTAGTAAAGAAGTTACATTAATTTTATCAACCAGCAGCGAAATTTAGTTCATGAACACGAGTTAAATTATATTAAATATTATTAGATAGTTAAAATTATTTTACCATTCAGTGGATAAATAAAAATAAACTCAATATCGAACCTTATCTTGGAGACCGTTGAACAGAAATGAGTTAAATAAAATCTTTCTCAAAATAATTGAAAAGAGTAATTACTACATATCTGTATGTAACACATTAATAACAAGAAATAATTAAACTTTATAAAATATTTAATGTTCATCTGACACACATAACATCTATGTATGCAACTAGATTAAATGAAATGTGTCTATATATTAAAGGTTATTCTTACTTTACATATCATTTTAATATGAAGCATTAATCTCAATGATTGAGAGCTATCTGAAAGTCAACATATTTTTTAATCTAAATTAACAGTACACAATTGTTTACAGACTGCTAATTTTTGGCTCCAATTTTTTTATTAATTTTCTAATAATCAGCTTAAATTCTTCACTGAAATTTACCTTATTATTTTTAACTTTCGAAAATAATGCAAGAACTTTACGAGTAACAGGGCTAATAAGATCCTCTTTCACATCATCCTTTCCATGAGCCCCTAAAATAATATAAAATGGAATAATGAGAAAAAGTATAAAACACAATTGTAATAAAATATTTTGTGTATTTATTAATTTCAACTTATATTGAAAAGTTTTAATGCAGCTATAATACTGCTATATCCTGCAGGTGATTGATATAATTGCAAACAAGATAAGGTAATTGATAATGCAAACATTATTTCGTTAAAGCACAGTGACTTCTACCCATTAAAAACTGTTAAATTTTAAACTTATCAAAAAGATGGATTTAGAAGTTCTTGTTTTCTAAGATGATGAAAAACTTTGGAGGAAACAACCAAACAATTTATAAGTTAAAGGACTTCATAAGCATTTTTATTTTGCGCAGAGATTATAATCTTTAAAATACATATAGTGGGAAATTAGATATTAATTAATTGCTTAAAAATAATAATTGTACAATTTAGAGTTCTCAGTTAATTATTTTAATACACAAATTCGAGTCAACTGGTACTTTATGAGATGAATCTTAAGAAATAAAACTGTAAAATCATATCGCATAAGAGCAGCTAACTTTTTTTCATTTAAAATAACTCTATTTTCTTTGTTATTAATACAAATATAGGTACAAATTTCAATGTTTAAGATAAATAAATATATAACTGTTTTAAACACGTCTGAATTTAAATTCAAATACAACAATATTTAAAAACAGCATAGTTATTGCCTATATATAGTGAAATTAATAATTCATGTTTACATAAACCACTTGTATTAAGAATTCTCAATACCATTAAGCCCATCAAAAATTTTAAAAAAAGGTATATCAACGTAAAATATATGAAAAAGTTTTGCAAAAGAAGCACTGTTTAAGAAAAAATACCTCTTAGTGTATTATTGTAATAGCCCTACAAACAGTTTTAAAGCACGCAAAACTTAATGTTTAATACTTCATAGAAAAGAAAATCAATAATTTACCTGTAATAAAGCTTACTACAAGTCCAATTGCAATTACCAAGACACATCCAATAGCACTGTACCACATATAGGAAAGTTTGTAGATCACAAAAATATCACTCCTAGAAGAAAAACATTCTGTAAACTTTTCTTATTCTTAATCTGCTATATTGAAATGCAGATAGCAGTAAAACTATTAATAAATTAAAGGTATTTAAATTTAACTGTGTTAAAAAAAAAAATTATGTATGTAAAAACACAATTTTTATCAGTCTTATGGCGAAGTATTTTTTTTTCATAACAAAGATTCTTTAATCAGAAAAACTGAAGAATTTTTTTATACAGGAGTGCTTCTAGTTATAAGTAATAAATATAATGATAAGTAAAGATTAGTTTCTATCACATATTCTTTTACACACATCTAATTCGTAATAATTACTTAAGTTTATTGCTTCCATACTTTTATTCAAAATTAAGAGCATTTACACATTAAGTCGAATTTTTAGAAAAGTTTTAAAAGAAACAAAAAATTAATGCTTTCGAAAAAAAGATGGAAATTTTCAGTTTGAATTACGTACAATTACACGTGCAATTGTACAAGGCACATTTAAAGGAAAACCTTTTGTTAAGAGTAAGGTCTAATCTCCGGGTCTCGTTCTTTCCCACAATTTGACAACAGTCATTGTGTGTGTTTGTTGCAGCATTTAGTGATTTTCGAAAATAATTCAAATAAGTAACCAACAATATCTGAAAAAAGGGAATAAGGTACTGAATCACTGAAAAATTGTAGAGGTCATTCAAGATATATTATCCAGTCAAATCTCGAGAACTTTGTCTCATACAATATAAGTCAGATGCCCTTGGTAAGGCATTGCAATTCATTTTTAAACTCCCAGAACAACCCAGGACCTGAAGAAGCGTTTCCAGATTAGAGAAGAATCATGAGAACTGTCTCGTTTCCATTATGAATATATATCGTTAAAGCTGTTTATACTGTAACAGAATATCACACCTCCCTGCATTGACGAGAAATACGCACGATAATGTTTCATTACTATTTATGTTATATGATATATTTTATGTTATATTAACTTATATACATACTTGTATATAATTTTTTTTAAAAAAACTTGCCCAGTGCTTCTTTAGATAATCAACCAAACATGAAAAAATTATCTTGATTTTGAACATGTAACATAAGCATAAACAAAAGCGTAATACGCTTCTATTGATAAATTATATGATTTTTTTTATAAAATTATAAATTGCACGGTAAGAAAAATTTAACTTTTTTTTTAAATCCTATGTAAAATAATTTTCAACTGGTCACTGAATTTTTACTGAAATATATAAACATGCCATATGAACTTAAGCATTGAAATATATTAAATTAATGTATAATATTGATTCTTATTCCAAATAAAACAACAGAAATTCGATGCAAATAACTAATGTTATTTAATTTAATTTGAAATAAGTATCATATATATTGAGAATTAATTAAAATGATCTTACTCGTTTGGTAGTAATTTTACATTAGTTGTCAATGTTTCATTCCACATATTTCCTGTGACGTTATAATACAAGTCAGTACAACCTTCAACAGAAAATGGTGCAAAATTTTTGGGTACTTTAGCCATAAAAGCTCCAACTGCTATCCATAAAACTGCTGCAACACCAATGATAAGTCCAGTAATGGCACCCTGTAATGGAGATAATTTATATTTAAAAGTTCCAGGTAATTATTAAGATATATACAGTCCAACCTCTATATAACGAACATCTACGAGGTCTGTCCCAAAAGTATCCGACCTACTTCGGTTTCTCAGCGCTTAATTTATTCTTCGTCATCCGGGGGGTGGGTTAAAATAGGAGCCAACCAGTTTTCATCGCTATAGATCATTTCCAAATTGTCCTGAGCGATTTCTAATCGAAGTGTTGTGAATAAAAATGATTTGTGTGAATGAGTGGCTGAATGGCGCCACGTTTTTGTAACTGTGAAGAGGTTGTGTGACGTCATTATGTTCTGTATAGGTGTTGAATCGATTATCCCGGCAAAGTGCAAGTTGGTTCATTTAAATTTTTATTCAAAATTTGTATTCTCCCCCTATTTTTGCATGAGATCTTTTGAATTTAAATTCAAGATCTCCTTGTCTCGGGTCGTTTGTGGCAAGTGGCATGTCAATTACGGAGTGCCTGTCCCGGAACGGGACGTACCTCCTCATCAGAATTTTAGAGTTAAGAGCCGAATTAATGGGATTACTTAAAAATTAAATTTAAAAAGATATAATTAAAATAGGCAGAACAATTCTGCTGGAACGGTGACAGAATGAATCTGTCGGCCGAAGGAACAGTCGCACCACTTTCCTGCGATCTGATTGGCCGAGGCCGTTCACTCGCAGAGAAGTGGGCGTGGAAATGGATTGGGTCGATCCGAAAATAAACGACCCGAGACGAGGAGATCTTGAATTTAAATTCAAAAGATCTCATGCAAAAATAGGGGGGAGAATACAAATTTTGAATAAAAAAATTTAAATGAACCAACTTGCACTTTGCCGGGATAAAGGGGTGGGGGTAGGACTAAAAAGATAGAAATATGAAACATCGGTTTTAGGAAAAATAATGACGCAATGAAGTCATATATGTAATGCAATCATGAATAATAATTGATAGATGTAGATATGGAATGTCCAGTTCTCAAAATATAAACGGTCGTTCGAAGGAACGATTTAATTAATGATTGCTGGACGTGAAGCGAATTTTAAGAGAGCTCTAGATAGTACAGCATCGTGCCTCCATCTGCGGCCGAAAAGGAAAGCTGAAGCATGCACACAGCGCAATTGAATCCAATGAGGTCACCCTCCTGATTCCGACCGCGGTGATCGCTGCTTCGAAAAACGTTAATTCCGCGACTCGAGGCGGAGCTAGGAATTACTTACTAGAATGAGAGTATTTAATCTTTAAGTAGGAAGTTTAAGTTAAATATTAAATTATTTAAAAATTTAAAATAAGTTCCCAATGATTAAAATTTTTTAAACCCTAAGCCTTTGGCTTGGGGGAAATTTATAAAATCGTGCTCAAGAAGCGCTCTGGGGCGTTTTTGAGACGATGGCACTGCGGGATCGTATGCAGGCTGGTTTCTGATTAACTCATTGGGAACAGAAGGAAGTTTATCGAAGAACCTTTAGAAAGGTTCTTTATATGAGGTAAAAATGGTTTAATTTTTAAATCACGATAAATGACTTCATTGCGTACGAACCAAGGAGCATTAACGATTTGTCTCAAAAAAATGAGTTCGTCAGCGTGTAGTAGTTTAAATGGCACATGCCGGCGGATCCCCAAATTTGTGATCCGTACGACATGACCGGTCGGATTATAGATTTATAGAGCAAAACCTTATGCCGGATCGCAAGTTATCTCCTTTCGGGAGATAAGCCGTTTGAGAACGGCATGAACAGCCTGCGCTTTTTTGCGAGTCTGTTCTATGTGGTGGGCAAAAGTTAATTTGCGTCTAAAAACAACCCTAGGTACTTTGCAACACGTACCCAGGGGACGGGGTTGGCCAAAAATTTGACGGGAGTTAAACCGACTGGCAGTCGGGGTCTACTCGTAAACATGAGGCAAGGTCGTAGCAACACTTTTACTGGCATTACCTTTTATTTTCCAGTCTGTAAGCCAGAGTTCTAGCAAGGATATGTAATGTTGCAGATTAGAGATCACAACGGAAAATCTCTTATTCTGCGTGATAATTGCAGTATCATCGGCAAACATTGCTAAATGCGATAGATCAGTTTGCGGCATATCATTTACGTACAGAGTGAATAACAGAGGCGAACTTGTCAGACTTCCTTGCGGAAGGCCGCTTCTGATTGGTCGAGGCGAGGAGAGCGTTTTTATCTACTCACACTCGGAATGAACGATCGGAGAGAAAACTATGAATGGACTTGATCAGGGGGAGGAAAGTCAAGTCGTATGAGCTTGATTAGTAAGCCATCATGCCAAATTTTATCGAAGGCTTTGGCTATGTCCAGAAAAAAGTATACCCGTGGCCAATTTCGTGCTTGGCAAAAGCCACTGTGAATCAACCCGTTACTCTGAGCAGTTGATGAACTGTCGAGCACTTGGTCGAAAACCGCACTGCTGAGGAATAATAAAATTAAAAGCAGCGCAGTGTTGATTCAGACGTTGCAAAAGCACAAATTCGTATACTTTGCTCAAACAAGAAAGTAATGAGATTGGACGGTAGTTAGAGGGTAAAGCCGAATCTTTATCCGGCTTTAGGATAGGAATGACCACGGCAGTTTTCCAAGAATTTGGGAAATAGCTATTTTTAAAAGTTGATTTATCAACAGAGTGATAAATAGAAGGAATTTAAGGGGGTTTAATCATACGATTAGAAATCTGATCAAGTCCGGGGATTTCCTGGGCTTGAGTCTCTGTACGTAAGATAAGACTTCCGTTGGAGTGGTCGGTTCAATTTCTTGAACGTGTGGGGTATGGATGAAGTTATTAACTTCATCGTGTATGCGTTGGTCGAAAAGTTCTCGACCAGCGACGTGGTTGGGTTCGAATTGTTCTTGCAAACTGTCTGGCCTCCCTGAACATAAAATTGCAAAAGCATCTATAGCGATAACCTCCGCCTTTTCAATAGGGGTTATCGCGATATCGCCAAGTGCCCCCAACCTCGTTTCAAGGGGGAATGGATTGAAAAGGCTTACGTAAAAGGGAGGATTTCCTCAAAGAGTGTTGTCGATGGGCGATAACGCCATCTATGTGCTTTTCCCACTGGACGCGGGAATATGCTTGGATATCCTTTGCTATCTCACGACTGAGGGTACGGAATTGAGAATAAATACTAGACACCTAGTTCTTTGCCAAAATTTTCGTAACCTGTTTCGTTGATAAATTTTGAATTTAATCTCGGGGGAGAGGATTTTCGAGCATTATTAAATTTTGGTTTTGAGGCCTCAACGAAAGCCTCAGTGAAATTTTGATTGAGTTCAGAAATAGCTAACTCAATATTATCATTGCTGGTGAGCTCAACAGTGGGGGGGGGGTTTCTTATTAAGAGCAAATTTAAAATTAGACCAATTAGTTGAAAGTTGTTCTGGATTTTTAATAATTGAAGTAATTAAATTAATTTCAAGAATTACGAGGTAGTGATCAGAGCTGAGATCGTTAATAACTCTGACACTATGGTTGAAAGAAATGTGCTTGAACACCGCCAAGTCGATAACACTTCCGAACCGGGTCGTTTATTTTCGGATCGACCTTCTTTTCCACGCCCACTTCTCTGCGAGCGAACGGCCTCGGCCAATCAGATCGCAGGAAAGTGGTGCGACTGTTCCTTCGGCCGACAGATTCACTCTTGTCGCCGCTCCAGCAGAATTGTTCTGCCCATTTTAATTATATCTTTTAAATTTAATTTTAAGTAATCCCATTAATTCGGCTCTTAATTCTAAAATTCTGATGAGGAGGTACGTCCCGTTCCGGGACAGGCACTCCGTAAGTTACATGCCACTTGCCACTTGATGGGGCTGGAGCTCCTGATCTCGTGCTGAGATCTTCATCTCCTGTCGTTCACAGTATGATTGTTACTTTCACATTGGTTATTTGCCCATTTTTTGATTTTAAAAAGTAATACAATATGAAGAAATAAAGTGATTGCCAGATGTTATAAAAAAAGTATTAAGGTGTATAAGGAACTGGAAGCAGTATGTTTGCGTTTGACTGTCGTGTGTGGGTGAGACGGTGTCTCAGGCGCCTGTCGGCTCGCCCTCCGAGAGGGTTGGAACCGGCGGCATAAGTCAGTTGCGCTGGGCGGCTGGGGTAGGGAGAGACCGGCGTTAACCGGTTCTCCTTTCCTTTACCGTCCGAATCAATGGAGTGGCCGCAGTTCTGTATATAAAAAGGGTGAAGCAATCACGTGCTCGCTTATATATGAGAAATGATGACATTCGGAACGCGATTAAAATTAATAGCTTTAAATCTTACATTCAAAAAATTGCAAAAAAATTTCTTTAATTCACTTAAATTTACAAACAATAAAAATATGATTAATATGCCTAGTTACAACTCGCATGACAATACTAAAAGACCGAGAAGAATTCTTCTCGATTCATATAATCCGCCTTAAATTATTTGGATTAGTGCAATTTGATTGCACACTTTTTGCTAAATTATTTCTATTTTTAAATTATTTCTAATTATCAATTATTTTGAATATTTATCTTTATATTCTTTATTTTTATCTATCTTAAATTATTTTTTCGTATCCCGACCATTAGGGCAAGCCCCTCCCCCTTTAGACTTAAATTTCTTTCTGAGAGATTTGAGCAGCCAATGAGAGACTCAATTATCACCAGCCATGATCCAATACGAGAGCACCCACTCAGCTCTCCGTCATGAAAACAGATTTCCGCATGACCCAGGACATTTCCTCAACGATTGGCCCGGTCAATCAGCTTCCTGCTACACGCTAGCATGATATTACTATAGTCCGATCAACATATACATACCGGATATGGGATGGAGGCTCGCTTCGCGAGCCATATGCCCAGTAATTGCACCGAAGGCACGTGCTCACTTTCACTCGGTAGTTCTGAATAAACTAAGTTACTTTAATTGACTGGCTCGAGACTGAATTTCTTCCTCCAACGCCGAGCATCGGGTAGATGCAGCGCGCAGAATTTTAGAATTGAAATTGTTCTTTACATAAGTTTTTGGTACCCTCGGCGGGACTGGTTGTTGGTTGGAAGCGAAACTGAAACCGAGAGAGAGAGAATTTAAATTATTGAACTTTGAACTATTGAACTTTTTTTGAACTATAAAATGGAAGTGAATGCTTTGAAAGCGGCAAGAAAAGGCATGAGAACAGCATTTTTTCTCAGTCTGAAAAAGATTGAAATCGAACTCATAAAAGAAAACATCGATATGAATCAACTTTCGATTCTTAAAACTCAATTTATCGATAAATTTCAGAGACTCGACACTTGTCAGAGTCAAATTTCTGAACAACTCTTGGATACAGAAGATGCCGTACAAGAATATTTAGATGATATGGAAGATGCAGAAAACTACCGTGACCGCTACATCGAAATGTGTACTGAGTAGATTTGAAAGTACTAGAAACCGTTGTTCCTACCGAAACTGAAAAGAGAAGCTTTAAATTACCGAAAATCGAACTGAAGAAGTTCAGCGGTGAAGCTAAAGACTTTTGGCCTTCTGGAGTCAATGATAAAGGCATTCACAAAAAATTCACAATGATAAAGGCATTGCGGAAGAAGACAAAATGCAATATTTATTGCAATCCGTGGAACCGAAATCGAAAGCAGAACGATTAGTGTTGAGTTTCCCTGCAACGGCGGAAAATTATCCTAAAGCCATCGATCAATTAAAAGAGAGATTCGGTCGTGAAGATTTGTTAGTACAAATTTACGTACGTGAACTTTTAAATTTAGTAATGAAGAACGCTGTTTCTGGAAGAACGAAAACTGATTTGTCGGCCTTGTACGATGAACTTGAAGGGAAATTACGGTCGTTGGAGAGCCTTGGACGAACACAAGAAAAATATGGAGATTTCCTTACACCATTGGTCGAGTCCTGCTTACCCGAGGAAATCCTGATGGCCTGGGAAAGAAAACGGAATACTGAAACAGACGCTAAAGGATCACGAACTCTAGAACACTTAATGACTTTCCTTCGCCTGGAAGTCCAAGGGGAAGAGATGGTGCAGCTGGCAAAATCCGGTTTTGGAACTCCTATCCGAAAAGAGATTCTCCAACTGAAAGGGTTAAGCCGACTGAATTAATGACTGCATCAGCTCTGGCAAGTTCCGAAAAGTCCTCAGGTAAGAAAATCAATAACTGTGTATTTTGTGAGAAATATCATCCCAGTGAAAATTGCTTTAATGCTAGAAAAATGTCTTTAAATGCTAAGAGACAATTGTTATTAAGAAAAGGTGCTTGTTTTATTTGTTTAAATAGATCTAGACATTTGAGTAAAAATTGTGATATTAAAAATGGTATTAATTGTTCTAAATGTAATTATTCTCATTTTGAAATTATGTGTCCAAAATTAAATAAGAATTATAATCAAAAATTGTGTTCCATAAAAACTGAGAACTCTATCAAGTAACTGCAACAGAAACCAAAGTATTTACTTTCAAACTCTCTGCGTTTTCATTCGCATTAAAGATCAGGAAAGGAAAGTTAGAGTTCTGATTGATACCGCTTGTGAAAATAGCTACATTAATGAAAGTGTTACTAGTATTTTGAAGGCCACTCCACTTAGAGAGGAAACTATAATTCATTCTCTATTCAGGGGCAACGAAACTAAACCGAAACACATCACAGCGTATATTCTATTGAGGTCAGTGATATGAAAACTCTTATACATGTTGTTTTGAAGTGCTATCCGAAAAGAAAATATGTGGATTTATTTCTAAGATTGAGGATAAGCGTATTTTAAATGAGTTAAAAAAATAAAGAAATTATTTTATCGGATTTAAATTGTAAAGAAACAGAAATTGGGCTTTTGATTGGGGCTGATAATATAGGAAAATTATTGACTGGGAATTTAATTGAATTTGATTCGGGTTTAACAGCTATTGAAACTAAACTAGGATGGACGGTAATTGGAAAAAGATGTTCGAACGATAAAAACTTTATGTTAACGACATCGTCTTTGCATGTTCACAATGTTAGCGTTTAAGAATTATGGGAACTTGATGTTTTAGGAATAACGGATCCCTTTACTTAATGAGAATACGAAAGAAAATTTTGAATTAACCGATTTTAAGAATAAATTGAAAATTCTTCGCGATGGAAGATATGAAGTTAAACTCCCATGGAAATGTAACTCTGAAAATTTGCCCAGTAACAAAGAACTAACATGGAAAAGACATCTACGGATGATGAATAAATTAAGAAACGGTAAATTTTTTGAGGATTATAAAAGTGTGTTTAGGCAATGGGAAGATTTAAATATCATTGAACGTGTGCCGGAAGTAGAATTGAACAATGAATGCCATTATTTACCGCATAAACCCGTGATTAAATTAGATAGTGCGACTACAAAAATCCGACCCGTATTCGATGCTTCAGCCCGTGAAAAAGGGAAACCATCTTTGAACGACTGTTTATATAAAGGCGTAAACCTTATTGAACTTATACCTGACATTTTAGATCGTTTTAGAATTTATCCAGTCGGAATTGTAGCCGATATTGAAAAGGCGTTTTTGATGCTATCTGTTGCACCGAAAGATAGAGATTATCTCAGATTTTTTTTCCCATGCAATGAAAACAATTAGTGTACAGGCATTGTCGAGTTGTGTTTGGGGTGTCTTCCAAGCCCTTACTTATTGAATGCATCTATTATGCATCTTTTGGAAAACTGTAATTCCGAATGTAAGGAAGTTGCACAAAAAGTTAAAATCTTCCTTTATGTTGATAATTGTGTAACTGGTGTTTTCAGTGCTGATGAAATAGAGATATTTATTGAGAAGACTAAATTAATTATGTCGGAAGGATGTTTTAATTTACGTATTTTTGAGAGCAATGTGGCGAGTAAAAGTGTTGATAAACACTCAGGCGAAACTTTTATTTTGGGTATCATCTGGGACTTGGATAATGATGTTTTGAAATGTTGCACGAATTTCGACTCATTAACGTGCGAAGTGAAAATAACGAAACGATTAGTTTTGTCTACGGTGCAAAAGTTTTCGATCCCATTGGAATGTTGGCGCCGTCTACATTGCTCCCAAAATTACTATTGCAGGAAATATGGAAAATGAAAAAGGCATGGGATCAGGAACTACCTCAGAATATTGTAAACAAATTTATGAAATGGTTTAATGAAATTCAAATTTTGAAAGATGTAACTGTACCACGTTGTATGAAAATTGATATTTTTACTGAATTACATGTATTTGTTGATGCAAGCAAGGGGTCATATGCGGATGCGTCTTTGCTCGATCAATAGTTGATTCTAGAGTTAGCGTAATTCTCGTTAGAGCGAAGTCTAGAGTAGCTCCTCTCAAACTTTTGAGTATACCGCGTCTAGAGCTAATGGCTTGTTGTGTAGGTGCTCGACTTGTAAATTCTATTTTGAAAGCGCTTAATATGCCGGACTTTAAAGTTACTCTTTGGTCCGATTCCACAACAGCACTTTGGTGGATTAAAGAATATGGAAATTGGTCGGTTTTTGTAGCTAATAGGGTAAAGGAAATTAGACAATTAACTCAAATTCAGTCATGGAAGTATGTTCCAGGAAACATGAATATCGCGGATTTACTATCTCGTGGTTGTTCTCCACGACAAATGCTTAATTCTAAATGGTGGGAGGGGCCTTCCTGGTTGAAACAAAATTCGAATATTGGCCAGATGGTGAAATCAGTTGCGAGCCTCAAGAAGTTAACGTAGAGAGAAAGAAAACTAAAAATGCGAATGTTGATCTAGAAAACGATGCACCCCCTTGCTTATATGTAATGTGTCTGATTATGATAAAATGATAAGAGTATTTGCATGGATTTTAAGATTTGTAAATAATTGTCGCAAAGACTATAACAAATGTAAGGAACATGAACTTTCTGTTGCTGAAATTGAAAATTCTGAGAAACAATTGATTCGTTTAAGTCAAACATATTATTTACCTGATGTTGAATCTTTAAAATTTGTTACTTTTATTGATAATGATAATATTTTAAGAGTAAAATCTAAAAATAACTGAACGAAATGATGAAAGTTCTTTTTGTATCCTATATTGTTACCTGATAAATGTGAATTTACAAAACTTTTGATTAGATCTATACACAAAAAGAACTGTCATGCAGGAATCCAAATAATGCAATCATTAATTAGAGAAAGGTTCTGGATTATCAGAGCTAGAAAAACTATTAAGAGTACTTTGAATGAATGTTTTATTTGTGCTCGTTTTAAAGTGAAAGCGTTGTCAAGCGGACCATCACCTTTACCACCAGACCGTGTGAATGATTGCGCGATATTTGAAGTTGTAGGAATTGACTTAGCTGGACCTCTGTTTTTAAAAACTGGCGAAAAGGTATGGATTATAATATTTACTTGCGCCGTCTATCGCGCACTACATCTTGAATTAGTAAACGCTTTATCTTCCGATGCCTTTTTGCTAGCCCTTAGGCGTTTCATTGCCAGGCGCGGGAGGCCCAGGATAATTTACTGTGATAACGGTACTAATTTCCGATGTGCGCTTTCAATGACCTTGCGAAATTGGATTGGCATAAAATATATCGAGAGAAACATCAACTCAAAAAATAGTTTGGAAATTTATACCACCCACCGCCGCATGGTGGGGAGGCTGGTGGGAAAGGTTGGTTCGCATTATCAAGGAACTATTGAGACGTTCTCTTGGAAAATCAATGTTGTCCTATGAAGAATTGTCTACAGTGATTTGTGAATGCGAATTTTTAATCAATAGTAGACCTTTAACTTATATATCTGAAAATCCACAGGAATTGATCCCTCTTACTCCAGCAATGTTTTTAATAGAGAATCGCTGTTCCGATACTATCGATATTGACGAATTGAATTCGAGAGACTTAAGAAAAAGAATGAAATATAGAATTAAACTTTTAAGTGATTTAAGACAACGTTTCAGGAAAGAATATCTAAGTGAGCTAATACAAAAACAGAATGATAATCGGGTGCGGGAACCCCGAATTGGGGAAATGGTCTTAATTGGAAACGACAATAAGAAACGTTTGTCTTGGCCTATAGCTAAGATTATAGAATTAATCCCTGGTCGAGATGGGGAAATTCGAACAGTTTGGCTAAAAACTCAACATGGAACAGTAATACGTCCCGTGCAACGTATCTTCCCTTTGGAAGTACAAGCGATTGCTAATAGCGATAAGGAGTTGAAAGAGGAATCAATTTCTGTTAAAAGTACTAAACCTGAAAAGGTCTTGAATACTAATGATGCAATTGTAAAAAAAATATACTTCTTCTGGAAGATTGGTTAAAGAACCGAAACGACTTGATCTTTTGAATTATAACTGTTATAGGTTTGAGACTCTCCCCAAGTCTCAAAGGGGGGAGTATGTTGTGAATAAAAATGATTTGTGTGAATGAGTGGCTGCATGGCGCCACGTTTCTGTAACTGTGAAGAGGTTGTGTGACGTCATTATGTTCTGTATATAAAAAGGGTGAAGCAATCACGTGCTCACTTTCACTCGGTAGTTCTGAATAAACTAAGTTACTTTAATTGACTGGCTCGAGACTGAATTTCTTCCTCCAACGCCAAGCATCGGGTAGATGCAGCTCGCAGAATTTTAGAATTGAAATTGTTCTTTACACGAAGATTTTTTTGCTGGTCTGAGAGCAGTTTCGGGATGAATTTTGCACAAACACGAGTCATTCCCAAATTCTCGGTTAAAATTCGCCAAACAATACTTTTTGGTATTCTTATTTCATCTTCCAGTTCTCTCACAGTCAAACGACGATCTTGTTCAACTGCGGCACGAACACGCTCGACATTATGCGACGATGTTCCTGTCGAAGGTCGACCAGAACGAGGATCACTGTCAACAGAAGTGCGGCCATTTTTGAACCGACCATACCACTCTTTTATTTGTGTTTTTCCCATACACTCATCTTTAAAGGCCTTTTGTAACATTTCAATAGTTTCCGCACAACTTTTACCGAGATTATAACGCAAAATTTTATGCAAATTCGCTGTTCGGTTCGTTCTGCCATTTTTAGCAATAAACAAATTACGACGAACGCAAAAAAGTCTTTGTAAACAAATATACGCTACGCGGGAACTAAAAGGTTACAACAGTATCTCACGCTATTGAAGAGAAGGTTAGGAGCTGCTGGTGATATTCGTATCCACTAGAGGTCACCTCAGTCTTTCCGCGCGAAGATATGAACGTAGGTCGGATACTTTTGGGACAGACCTCGTATATTGCGAATTTTTCTATATAACGAACTTCTTCCTGGAACCTTAAACATTTCACGATTTTCTTCGTAAAATAACCTATCTATAGCGAAGTGCATTTTCTATATAATGAGCTTTATCTTTTGTTATTCAATTTTTGTTCTGCCTTTTTTTAAGTATTTTTGAAAAAAATTTCAAGTTATTCTGTCTTTAACACATTTTACGGTGGTCATAAATCTTGAACTGGTTTTATTAGATCCTAACCCACCGGGAGAAATCGAGTTCTGGATGTTTCATCCAAGAAGTTCAACCTTTAACCCCCATTGTCCAGTTCACTAGAAACATCTTTAATATCCTCTTTCACCCTCAGTGGAATTGTCCCATGTCCCCGTGTTCTAATTATAAAATAATGTACGTTTAATATTTCTTGTATGCTTTAAATTATGAAATGTTCTTAAAATTCATTAATTTTAGTATAAAATTATTTTCTTAATATTGAATTCTTCGACATTCTTTTTTCTTGTTTTCCTTGTAGTGTTTCTTTCTTCTTTCTTTCTTTTTTGATGGGTAAGATATATAAAATAAACATATATTAATTTAAAAAAAGGTGTGAATAATTACTTTTTTAGTATATAGTGTTTATGAATTTAAAATTTGTTTTATGTGGTTTATAAAGCATATTGAAAGATGAATCTCTATTTAACGAATTTTCTATATAACGAACTTTTTTCCGGGATTTAGCGACTTCGTTATAGAGAGGTCCAACTGTATATGCGTAAGTTAAAAAGGATAAAAGTATTTAGAGTTCATATAATTTCCTTTTAACTATAATTATGTGATTAATATGCATAAATAAAATTTTCCCTTTGCAATATGAATTACAAAAACAATTTTGTATAAAAAAACACACTATTTCCCTATATAAATTACATGATTTAAAATTAAATTAACTTCGCACCTATATATATTAATCCACTGTTTTTTTCCTATTTCTATTGTAACAAACGCAGCATAACTCTCTACATTTCTTTCTCTTCCAGTTTAGGTACATTTTTCAAAAATAAAATAAAAATTATGTGAAATGAAATAGTATTTTGATTAGTATTTATAAATTTCTGAAAACTATGAAATCCAATGAGTAGATTAATGAGAAAAAATAATGTGAGCTATAGTTCATGTGTTTATGTATGAGAAATAATGTGAGCTGGTGCATGTTTGTGAAAAGCAATGTAGTTGGAGCATGTTTATTCGAAACTTCAAAATAACCTCTGGCATTCTCGCATTAATTTTTTAAGCTCAGGGAATGAGGCGCTTTATTTGCTACCATGTGGGGGATCCTTATTCCTTAGTATGGCTCGATATACCACTATCGCTAATTGTCTGCTGTGTTTGCATAATGTGAAATTAATTTAAATCTCATAAGATTCATTAAGCGAAATTAGTAAGAAACAGCAAGAATAACAATTTTTTAAAAAAATAATAAAAAGTGTGTGTGCTTATGACCACATGATAGAAGTGATAACTTCAAATTTTGTAATGTTATTTCAGGGATTAGTTCAGTGAATAAAAATAGTGGGATATTAGTATCGTCCTATTAAATTATTCATTCATATGTTTGTACTCATAAAGTAATACTTTTGTGCAAAGTATACTATCATATTTGTGAATTAATTGTATTCTAAGAAGGAAACAATAGGTTTATGGTAGCTGAAATAGTTTATAAACACTTTAAATTCAAAATTTTATTTAAATATTTATTTAAAAAAAAACTCCATCACACAAGCATTGTTCTGTACTTCATTCCTTTGGATCATTTGACATAATTAATTTGAATTCTGATTTTAAAAAAAATCAGCTAAAGGTTTTGATTTGTCTTTTGAAAAATCTATTTTAAAATTCCAACTTAAAATCATAGGTAATTTATTTAGAAGACCCAATCCGGCCTTGTGAATTTGGGTTGTAATTTAACAATATTCAATTGTATTCGTGAATTAATTTAAGCAAAGGGATAATAAGACAGGTAATTGATTGGGAAGAGAGGAATCTAGGTCAAAACCTTTAAAAAGGGATTTAATCAGATCACATAATCTCTAGCTTATACTAGCTCTTTTGTTATTGAATGGCAGTTTTGTACGAATATGTCCGGTGCTGCTGCAAGGTAAGTCTTCTAATTATATTTTGTTTTCTTGTATTTAAATTATTTAATGTAACTTTTTCTTAATACCTGCATACTTAATTTTGTTATTTTAAGTTTTTAATTGTTTTAATTTTCTTTTTAGACTCAAAGTATATTTAAGTAATGGGATTAATAGAATTATTTGTTCATTGCTATTCTGATTCGCTTACAAAAATAGATTTTTATTCTTAAATTCACTGCAATATTTGGCGAATGATAATTATACTATTTACTTAATTCTATAAAAATGTGTCCTTTTTCTACATTTTGTTTAATTTTAGTGTAGAATTTCTTTCTCTCTCTCAAAGCCTATTTTTTTAAAAATCTTACATATTTCATTTTCATGCTTCAACTAGGGTTAGAAAGAATCCCGCATTCTTTTTCGTAGAAAGAGATGGCGGGGGGACCCTATTTAAATCTCGAAGATAGGAACTCTATTTTTACGGCGTATTGGTAGGGGGACAACTACCGCGTTTCATGTTGTTAAGGAATGGCGAGGATAGTGGGGAAATGTCCCTCCTTTTCTTTTCAGGGATGTGCATGTCGCGGACGAACTTGCACGAGCCAATTTTGGACTAAAGACGAAAAAAGCCGAAAGAGCATTACAAACTCGAGCGTGACGTTCTCATTCAAGTTCTTTCTCCAGCAAAACGCGCCTATAGAAATTTTAACTTCAATAAATACATGTAACATGTCTACATTATACGGGCATTAACCAATGTTTTTCAAGCCTTTCGGACATAAATGAATTGATATGTAACCTAAATATGTATACAGCTCATTTCTAAGTGTTCAATGAAATTTAAAATTAAAAAGTTTGCTTAACAGATGAGATTAATTATTTACTGGTATAACTGTTTAAACTGTTGTTGTAAACTGTTATTGAAGTATATAAAACTTACTTTCTTATTTGCCCATGGAAAGAATATACCTAAGGTAAACACACCAAGAATTGGTCCACCAATTACTCCAAATACACTTAATGACAACTAAAAAGAAATAGGGGAAATAATTATCATGGAAGTGTCAACAGTTTTATGAAGCAATTTGTGTTTGGATATTTAACTAAAATTTTTACCTGCAAAATAGCACCTAATCTTTCTACTACTGCAACCAAAATAATGCAAGCAATTCCGTATGACAATGCTGAAAGTAGAATAATTGAATTAGCAATTCCCTTTTTAAAAAGAAAAGTGGAAACAATGCAAAACATTTTTTTAAAAAAAAAAAAGATATTTTCAAACTCACCCAATATTTTAGCCAATCTAGTTGCCCATTTTTCAGAAATATCGGGCTTCACATAAGATTTCACAATATCTTCTAAAGTTACCGCAGCCAAAGAGTTTACACCTGATGAGACAGTGCTATCCAGATAAAAAAAAATTATTTACTTAGATAAAAAGTGTTTTATATAATTTTATGGTAATATGTAATTAAAATACACTTCCAAATTTCTCATTCTTACAAAAAAAATCCTTAACCAATTTATATCACTACATGCTTTACATAAAATGCTGAAAAACGTTAAAGGATAAATCAGCCGAAACATGATGGGGGTGGGGGATATCCTTGTTAATAATGTAAACTAAAAAAAAAAAAGACAAATTTTACTTGAATCCCAAAATTTGTAAATTAATATAATTCTGTAACTATAATTTACATATTTTTGTATTTTTGAGTAGAAAGAAAGCTATTTTAAAGAGAAAAAACTTAAATTTGTTCATATAATAGTATTCACCCCTCATCCTATAATCTTACGTGTCGGTAATAAAACTTCCTTTAAAAATTCTAAGCCTAAAAAAATTTTAAGTGAAAACACGAAAACAACATGGACTTTTTTGTTTTAGAAGTTAAAACAACCTTGAAAATGTTAATTTCCCTTTTTTACAAAAAAGAGACAAATTAATTGCTTAATTTCGTTAAGAAATTTTTTTCTTGATTTGTCATTGATCGAAATGTGTAGTATTTTTTGTCTTGTCATGTAAAATGAATGTAATTATTTTCTTTGTGCAAAGTAATCTAAAGATTTTTTTTTCCTTTTGACAAATACATATCAGGAAATTTTCAATTTGAAATGAAATTTCACTTAAAATATGTTAACAATTTGGGTACAACAAATAATTCTTAAAGTAGCAAAACGATTAAAAATCTTAAAATTTTATGAAATCTTAAGCAATTTTATTAAATTGATCTAAAACATTTCATAAAATGTAGCACTCATGCAATTTGAATGCTTTCTAATTTGTTTATGTAATATATGGAACTATTCATTCATGTTTTTTTCCGAGTTAACTTAATTTGTGCACCTATTGTTATTAAACTGTGAATGGGCTTTGAATATAAACATAAAATAAGATATAATTAGGTTGCAATCAATTCAGTTCAAAATATTAAAGAACAAGAAATTCCAACTATAATTCAGTTTTTGAAGGGAAAGAAAAAAATAATTTACATCGAAGATGCATTTTGAAAAATCTCTCATTATTTTATTAAAATTTTTTATTAATAAATCAAATGTAAATCCTTCACTTGTATATTATCAATAAGTTTATTGTTTAATGTTATTTAGTACTGCAGTAATAATTTATTTTGTATTTAAAACTGAATGAAAAGTTGCATTTATTATAAATGTGAAAAAATAAATGGTTTTGTACTATTTTCATTATTTGTGATTTCACAAATCAATAATATTTTTTTGTAAAATAAAGGAAAGAACTGTTTAGGTTTCTTTAATAAGACTGCAGTTAATTAACATTTATTTTCCACATGAGAATTTGTTTTCATTTTAAGATAGTACATTTTTCCAACGACGAAATTTTATTTAACTTCAAATCTTTCATTTTCATATTTTTAAAATAGATGGCAGCACGTGCTATTCAATATTTTCTTTCGTCATTTACGCATGGATACGCCGATACGCGGCAATCTATTTTTCCATTTTAAAATTCATTATTCGGTCTAAATTTTTCACATAGATGGCAGCACTGTTTATAACACAAAATTATTGTATAAGGCTGTTTTCGCCATATGAGTAAGACAGAGTGAACTTAACACGGAGCACAATTTCGGACAGAAAAAATGCCTCAATTTTTATAAAAATTTGTGGCATTGTAACTCACGTATTTGTTTATAATATAGTGTTTTTAAAATTTCAAAATATTTTATAAATAATTAGTTTTTTTTTTCATGTAAAGGAATAGCTCATATAGCATTACGATATAGGAGAAAAAATGCGAAACACATTTTATAAAAGAAAAAATTTATCAACTCGGGTAAAAATGAGTAGCATGATGAAATAAGTGATTTGTAGTGGTATCTAAGTAAACCAGTACTTAGACATCACGCGAAGACGATCGTCTTGGCGTGATCGATAAAGTACTGGTGTTCGGATCGGAAGGTGCCCGGTTCGAATCTATACCTACATTGGGGCACCTTCCGTTCCGAACACCAGTACTTTATCGATCACGCCAAGACGATCGTCTTCGCGTGATATCTAAGTACTGGTTTACTTAGATACCGCTACAGATTCTCTACAAGATAGTGAAGCCAGAATATAGTATTAATGGTTGAGAGAGAGAGAGAGTGCTTTTTTAGCTGAAAAAATATTCCGAATTTAGCTCCTATTCTTTAACATTACCCGAAGACAGCCAAAAAGCAGAGGTCGCCAAATCGTGGTCCACGAGAAAATTTCCCTGGTCCCCAGAAAAATGTGGAATATACTCATTCATCACATTAAGTTATATTTTAAGATGCATTGATTGTATTCTTAGATCACATTTTTTATAAATATATTTAACACTTATAAAAAATCCTATAAGTGGTCCGCGGGATTTAAATTATGAATTTACTGGTCCGTGAGGTCAAAAAGTTTGGTGACCGCTGGTATAAAGGCATTTGTATAGTTTTTTTACAAATGCCGTTGGTGACAAAGCGAAAAATATTTTAAATTTTTAAACTGGTATTATTTCTACACATAAAAAAAAACATTTCATATTTCAGCGCTATATTTTTCTATGTAAGTTTCAATTATTTCTTTTGACTGACATGTATTCAATTAAACAAATATAAGTGTATGACAAATAAGACGAATTATAAATAAATATTCGTTAAAAATACTGAAATGTTATTAAAAGCTAAGTATTTTTATGATACAAGAGTTATTTGACTTTTTTTCCTTTTATAGCAGTTTTGCACAAAATTTAAAAAGAAAAAGAAAATTAATAAACACTATAAATTTTTATATTCTTGAATGCATAAAATATTTTGGGGTTATTTTTTTTTCTTTCTTTAATATTTAACTGTGCAAAATAAAAAAAATTGTTTTTTAAAAAAATAACAAGTTTTTAAACTTTTAATACTTAATTCAAACGCAGGTTTTTGTGAAAAATATTTTAAAATTGTTTAATAACTTATTATTCATTGAAAATTGTGAATTTCAATTCTAAATTAATTTTAATGTTAATGTTTTTCTCTTGATTTATCATTTAATGTTATTTATATCTTCTTTCTCTGATTTTTTACGAAACATTTTTATACTAACTTATGAATAATAATTATTGTTTGTATTACTTTTTAATACATTTTTAAACTTAAATGTTTTAAATTTATTAAGTATCCTTCAGATTAATATCAATTTGCTTATAAGAACATTTTTATTTAACAAATTAGAATAACTGTATTAATTTGAAACGATTAATTTTAACAATTCATTTATTTAATTAAATTCGTATTTTACGTTTCATGCATTGGTATTACTAGAAGAAATTTCCTTTTCTTACTGAGCTTTACTTTATAAGGTAATTTTAGTTATTTTTATTTTAGTATTCATGAATTTTTTTTCATTATTTCATTACTGCGTTCCGTTGCATATATAACTCTTAAATTATTTATTTTATTTATTTTATTTTGTTCGTTTTAATCAGCTAATAAGTATTTATTTTATTTTAATTTAATTTAATTATATTTAACTTGTACGAATTAGTTAAAATTTTAAAATAACTAATTTTTCTTCCAAAAATAATATTCTTTAAAGGTATACAATACTGATATAAATTTTTGGCAACCTCGGGAGGATTCAAGATTTTTATAATTACGCATTTATCATACCGAAAATATTAAAGAAAGATTTGATGAAATATATTATTTATATATTTAGTTATATTTCATTAATAGCCGAAACCGCAATCTTTGATGCCTAAATAAATTTCAAAACAATATTTCAAATTTTTCTATATTGGAAGAAAAGATTATTTCTGAAGAAAATGGTTCCATACTTATATATATAATCATTAATATCATATACCAAATTGCCACAAATCTAGTTTAAAACTAAAACAATAAATCAAAAAAATGGCCACAGTATTATAATAGTAACATCTTAGTCTTAGGAACTAAGATTGTCAGTTTAACATAGTTTTAAGGCCTGCCAACCATCCCTATATTTGCCTATAAAACTGTGCTGAAACGAAGAGAAAACAAAAACAGTATAATAACATGCTTCTAAAAATATTTTAAAAAAATAAACGTGATCCTAAATTATCAATACTTAATATACTATAAGATAGTTTCCAATACCACATATCGTTCATAAAAAAAACATTAATCTACATACCAAAGCCAGAAAAATCAAAAATTTTAAAAAAAATATAGAATATGTAATAAAAAACAAAAATCTGCTCAGCAACACCTGAAGATACTAACTCCACCAAAATAAAAACAGGATCACACTTGAGAAAAAATTGTTAGTAATTAGTAATTGTTATTTGTATTTAATCCTTAATCGAATAACAATTTGTCACAAAACTAATTTAAAGCTAAACTACAATCAGAAACATAATAAGATGGTCAAAGATAAATATCTACATTAATACATCAGTAAGCTCTTAGTCTCTGGAACTATAAATAAAAGATTCAATTTTGAATGCTTTAGTAAATAAATGAATATACCAGATATAGTTGGAAATACCGTTTCTTCACTTCTTTACTTATTTATAATTAACATGATAATTAAAACTTAAATTGCGTATTTATTTTACATAAATGGACAAAATAAATACATAAATTGTTTATTAATATATTAAAAACTAAGTAATAATTTCTATGACTTACGCCATACGGTATATCACATATGGTACGTGAATGATTTCATTCCAAAATTTTGATTAAATGTAATAGAGATTACATTTAGACACTTTTATTATTTCTATTCATACCTTATAGCTCCACTAAATATTCCTGCGACAAAAACACCGGGTAAACATGGCATTGTTCCGAGAGAATCCATTACATATAAAGGTAAAAGCTAAAATAAATTTAGAAAAAAAGAATCGTCAAAATGTGGTTAAAAGCGCTATACTTAAAAACAACAATTCATGAATTTCAATAAATTTTCTTAATTCCTTGCTAAATTGTTAAAATTATTTGAAATCAACTCACGGTTAATATTCTATGGTGTAATTATTATAATCATCAGTAAAATTTAACACAGTCGTAGACAAAGTGACATATGCCGTAGTACTTGTCAGGAAAAAGCGTGATACCCCGTTCAAGTTCAAGACTGAAAAGCAAGGCGACAGGCTCCACGCATTTTTTACAGGAAATGTACAGCAGCTTACGTATCCCAGGAAATAACGTAAAATATTATGCTACCCTATGGTAAGCCAGGTTTCCACGAACGTGATATATAGCTTTTTCAATTGTTTTATAGCTAAATTTTAATATTAAGTATATTTTTCATCACACAACCTCAGAAAATTATTTTATATTAGATTAATAAACTTAAGACATTTGTTTAAATGTAACACGAGATAAAAATGTGCGTTTTAAACTTTTCTACAATTACATAAATGCAAATCAGTGCGACATATAAATACAAATAATTAGGTTTTTTTTTTTCATTTGCGAGTCAGCAAATTTTCCTTGGTTCAATTAGTTATTTTTAAACAAAAATTAATTATGCTTCATTTTAATATGAACTTTTTAAAGAAAAAGATAAGTAAGAAGTTTTTTTCAAGCTCGACTGAATTTTGGATGTACTTCATTCTTTATATTTAAACTATACCTGACATTTTAAGATAGAAAAAAAAAGAACCTTTTCATCGGTCAAAGATTTTCTCCTTTAAAGACGCTAGAATTGGAGAAGCTTGTTTTAGTAATCAATTCTGTCATTGATCTACTAAATAAAAATAAAATTTAGGTGTAATTATCATGGTCGACTTAATATTCATTCAAGTGTATCCGATTTCCAGAAATTCAAATAAGTTTTGTTCTCAATAGAAACAATAAGATCGTTTTTTTCCGCTAATTTTTTTCAAGGTATTGTAAGAGGTGACCTTAATAAAATTCTAACTGAGTCTTTGCTAGATGGTTAATGTTTCACAACACAAGTAAGTTAATATTATTATATTACCATACTTAAAGATAATATTTATAAAACCGAATCAAATATTGAAACCTAATTGTATTAAAATAATTTATTAAGTTAATTTAAAGTAATTCATAAGGAGAGTTTTAAAAAAAGAGTTTTGACTCCATCTTTTTTGAAAACTTACCTGATCAGGTGCGCTAACTTGTTTCGTTCTGATTGGATCACAGTCTGCATATCTGGTATAAATTAATAATCCTGCAAGGGTTGTGACAGTAACGATTGTGCCCAAACCAGGTAAATTCAGCCATATTGCACTAAAAATACAAATATTTAACGTAAAATTTTTTCCATTCATTATATAATAGAGGTTTTTATGTACAAATTATACATACTCCAGAAATGCTCAGAAAGTGTTTATGCTAATCAAGAATTAAGAATTTTATAATAACACTAAGTGAATCCTCTGTTTCTAAGAAAACTTCTCTCAAAAACCAGTTTTTTGAAGTTCAATGTTAAGTAAATGAAAATAAGAGTAAAAATTAAAGTTTATTTGAATACTAATAAGTAATTCCATAAAACCATATGAAGCAAATATAGTTGTTATTGTTTAAGGAAATGTGCTCTTGTATGCCTCTATATCTTTCAATTTAATTCGACTTCTTTGTTAACATTGCACTTGGAAGCTGCACAAATGCTATTGGCGATGGACCCCGCAATTTTGAGTCTCGGTCAAGTGAAGATGACAATACCTGACCCTTCCTCAAGCTTCCACACCCCACTATAGTGACGACATTTAACTTTGACAGATTTAGCGTGCAACAGCCCCTCTGCATAAGGGGTCTTAAGTGGTGTAAAAATTCGAACGTTTAAAGTGTAGTACAGGGGAGGCCACTTCGCTCAGTCCTTTTTTTTTACGACTAAAAGTGGTCATCAAGGTACTTTTTTCGGAATTATTTATTATTTATTTTAGGATGAATTCGATATCTCACGATTACATTTAGATAAAAATTGCCAAATCCAAAGTGCCCCCTCCCCTATACAACACTTGAACCGATTCGAACCCATAACTCATATGAGCAGTCTACGAGTTCACGATCATATAACCACTTGGCTACCACTGCCAAACATTTATATAGTAATTGGAGGAAACAGCGAATATCCCCCTTTTGTAAGTGCTTCTCTAATTTCCTGTATTTGCGACCCAATTTTCAAACATAATATTCATCGTGCGTCCCCCATATAATAATAAGGTATTGAATGTAATAATAATCTAAAAAAATTTAAAATTTTTCTTATATAAAGTAGACTTCTCAAAAGAGTATGATCTATTTTTTTTTTTTTTTTGAAAAATTCACATCATTTTCAGAGTTACAACCAATTGAAACAATTATCGGTGTTTTTTTCTTAAAATTTCATCCCTGTGTTGTCGTAAAACATGGAGAGATAAACCCACTTCTCTAAGTTATATACTTCAAAAACTCTAGTTGAGCCTCTGTACGGAGGTTAGAGCTATGTACTGGCAAGATATTATTATAATAGAAGCAATTTTCACAAAAGGAGAATATTTTGAAAATGTGTCATTCTATGTTCATTTTTTGTCAAAATATTGTACTTAAATAATTTTTTATTGTAATAATATTCTTAAAACAATTTTATATGCATTTTTTTATCTAAGTGACACTAAATATCATAAATATTATCCATTTATACGCTTTTGCAAAATCACGGTTCCGAACGTAGTCGGATACCTTAAGGAAGTCACTATATATTCCCGGTTAAAACACTTTATATTCATTTTTTGGGGTAGCTGTATTTTATTCTGAAGGCATGTTTAAATAGAATTAATTTAAAATTATTAAATAAAAATGATCAACGTCTCTCCACCCTCCTCAGTGGTCGCGGTAAAATTACGAAACGTTGACCGGTTATATAAAGGTTGGATAGCATTGGCTTAGATGGATGGATATTGGGTTACCATTAGCTGATGCTGACGTAGGTGTTAATATGTCTCATTGTGTGATCCAAAGGCTGTGGGATCAATTTGAATAATCCGAATATTCGAAATCGACATTAATTGCTCCGAACCACTCACATGTTACAAGCTCTGCATAGGATCATTTTCCAGTTCCCTAAAAAAATGTGCTTCAGCTCGTTTTAAATCATTGTATCGCATCAGAAATGACAATGTTTACCGGTTGATTCATAAATAGTGTGACCAATTTCAGAGGATCATAAGTTTTTATTAATTAAAGTTATTTACATGGAATTTTCATTGTGGTTTACTCTACCACAGTACACTTTTTCGTAAGCATTTCGGTTAACTAAAAGAGTTTTTTCTATCATTTTGGGGGTATTTTTCCAACTCCCTCTTAAACTGCTTTTTGAAGCCCTTGAAATATTCTTACTTTATAACTATTTAATTGTTTTTTTAAGTATCCCCATAAAAAACAATCACAAATAACACGGACAGGAGATAGTGATAGCCATTTATCAGGAGGCAGAAAATTTATTTTTCAATCTTTCAGCCATTTTATAGTTGATTTTGCAGTATGACTTAGTGCAGAATCTTGGTGAAAAACAAAGTTTCCTTGAAGGTAAAGACGTTTACTTTTTTAAATCAAGTGTTTCAAAACTTTATTCTAATAGTATTTAGCATCAATTTTAAAGTTTGGTCCTACAAAAAATGGTTTTGTAAAGCCTTGAGAGGACATTTCTGTCCATACCATAACACCTGACGGCCAACTTGTATTTTTCAAAACAGCTGCGTCCTTGCGATGTTTTTTTTTCTGCTTGAAATATATTGAATCTTCGTTTTGTCAGTTGTGAATGACAGATGAAAATGTGCTTCATCAGAAGTTATCCATGCTTTGTATCTACCTTTGCGTAACATTAAATAGAGAGGCCAAGAACGTTTTCTTCGTTTTTCTACGATCTTAACAGACATTCGATGATAGACAGGAAAACTTACTTTTTTATGCCCCATTTTCTTTATCTGATGATAAATTGTTGGTTGCTATATCTATAGTTTCTTTGCCATAGGTTTTTGAGGCAAAGGATTTGCTACAGCGATAATTTTTTTCAACTTCTTTTTTTTTTCATTAATGACTTCCTTTCATTCACATAATTTTCCTGCAGCTTTTGATTGCGAGGCAAATTTTATTTGTTTTTGAATTTTTAATAGTAATACAATAGAAAAATGTCTTTTTTATTTTTAAATGCCTTATTATTTACAGAGTTTGAACAACCATCCTTCAAATGCTGTAGAATTTCGTTCCGGGTTTGAGGATCTAATTTGAGTACTGTATTTGACTACCATTAATAAAAATGTTTCGATTACAAATTTAAATGTTTCATTTTTCAAATAAAACCAGTAGCAAAACTATAGAAATTAATCATAATTAGTTATAGGCTTTTAAAATTGGTCACACTAATTTTGAATCAAGCGGTACTACTGCGGCTCCCCTCTCACCTTAATTTTTTGGCAAAACCTATGATATATTTATTTTTTATATATCTAACAGTGAATTTGTTTAAAATTGTAATTATTTATTCGTAAATCATGGTGGATGTTATAATTTAAGTTTTAACTTTGTACGTAACGGTTATAACTCTAACAGTAAAAATGAATAACACCACTAAAAAAAGTAATGTTACATTAACGATGGTGTGCAACAATTATCTCTAAAAATAATCGGAAAGTATACATCTAACAACATTATTTTCTCATATAATCTAAGTATAAATATTTTTTTAAAACATATACCAAAATATCTCACTCGATCACAGCCATTAAAAACATCCGCTGCGCGATTTCATCTTTTAAGATAATTCACACTAAATTGGGATTAAACTAACCATTTTGTGTATATTTAGCATGTAATTTTTCAATGTTTAAAGTGCCATTCATGATATTCATTTAAAAACGATAAGATTTTTAAATAATGAAAATTAAAAAAAGAACAATTAGTACGCTTAATTAATTCTGTTTAGCAAAAGTTCAATTATTTCTTTTTCGGGGTTATTATTTACTGAATACACCCTTAAAAATACATTCTTAAGAGTTTCAAAACTAAAACTTTTGTCTTGTTTTTGATACCGATTGCGATAAATTCTTAAATTTCCCTATTTTATTTCAATGTAATTGTTACGCAACTTTTTTTTCGTTGATAATTAAGGCTTCCTTAAACCATAATCCCAAGTTTTTTCAGTCTTATAGAGTTGTCATTTTCAATACGTTACGTGTACGTCAGGGTCATAGGAAGATTGATGAAAGAGAAAAAGAACGATTTAATAACATCCTTCTTAATCACTAATAAACACAGATATATCATTATTATTACTTTAATGTTTCCTAGTTTTGTATTAATAACATAGATGTCATGGGGGCGGTGAAAGGAATATTTCAAACGTTTTACAAATGTGCAATTAATGCTGTTCTCAAAGGATCACCTAGCTCACTATAAAGTTCAAGGACCATAAATGACAACATTGACACTGTTTTCTTTAATATTTTTTAAATGCCCTCCATTTTTTGTTTCATTATTTCTTAATTAAAATTTTAAGATTAGTTACAGAAGGATTCCAAACGAATTGTTGTTTTCTTTTGCAGTGTAAAGGGAAGAAATACATTTTTAGAACGATTTCAGTGATTACATTCGAACCTCCATATAACGAACCTCTATATTGCGAATTTTTCTATACAGCGAACTTTTTCCTGGTACCAAAATCATTTCACGGTTGTTGTTGTTTTTTTTGTAAAATAACCTCCCAATTGTGAAGTGTACTTTCTATATAACGAACTTTTTCTCTTGTGGCTCAATTTTTTTCTCCCTATTTTTGAAGTATTTCTGGACATTTCGAGTTATTCTATCTTTTAGCACAATTTATGGTAATCATAAATCTTGAACTGGTTTTATTAGGTGCCTATCTCACCGAGAGCAATAGAATTCTGGGTATTTCATCCAAGAAGTTCAACCTTTAACTCCCACTGTCCAGTTCACTAGAATCGTCTTCAAAATCCCCTTTCACCCTCAGTGGAGTCTCGTGTCCTTGAACTAGTCTTCGTTCATTCGTAGTATTGATCAGTCGTGCTGGTAACTTCATTTCTTGTAGCTCGAAAATGTCAAAACGTAAGGGCTTGAGCATTAAAGAAGAAAATTTAATTCTTCAGGAAGTGGATAAAGGCATCAAGAACCTTTTTTTAAACTTTTTCTTTCATTTTTTTTATAGGTAAGATATATAAAATAAATGTATATTGATTTACAAAAAGATTTGAATAATTAAGTTTTTTTTTTAATTTATAGTGTTTAAGAATGTAAAATTTGTTTTATGTGGTTTATAAGGAAAATTGAAACATTAACCTCTATATAACGAATTTTCCATATAACGAACATTTTTTTCGGAATTTAACGACTTCGTTATATAGATGTCCGACTGAGTATATACATATACATATATTTACAGTTGGACCCGATAAACGGATTCATCGGGATCGAATATTTTGTTCGTTAAATCGGGGTTATTCATTAGATCGGGATCCAAACAAAATTCAAATTTTTTGCATTTACCTTTTGGAAACATCTGTCGAGGCTCAAACGTCCTTCCGTTAGTGTGGTGTGGAAGTTGTTAGTGCCAGATCAAGTGTCGTCCTCATCACTTAACCACGGTTCAAAATTACGTGTGTCAAAATCCCTCATGTAGCTGAATAGTGTGACCTTAATATTCACTCATTCCTCATGGGGGAGTGAGTGTTTTTTTTCCGTCGAACTATAAAACAACACAAAGGCTAACACGGACCTTGTAATTTTGAAACATCGTCAAGTGACGAGAACAATAGCAGAGATGGAACTCCCCTCTCTTAACTTCCAAACCACACCAATGGGAGGGTGTTTGAGCCTCGACAGATTTAAAGTGCATCAGCCTTCTATACGGTGGGTCTTCAGTCGAACTAGGACCCGAACTCATGACACTCCAGCCACAAATCCGTGACAATGGTCCCTAGGCTTTCGCAACCACTCCATCAATCCTCATGGGTATGTGCTTAGAAAGAGCTCTTTATGGCAGACCAAAGTCTTAACGTATTATTTGTCAGACATTGCGAAAATATGATGAAAAGATACATAAGTTATACAGCGCGTCAGCTTTCTTCTTCTCAATGAATGCAATGATGATATTTGTAAAATGTGAGACAGGTGGCTTTATCTTGATGTAATTTCACTCTTTGAAAGTCGTTGGAGTAAAGTAAAAGAATTTTATTTTAAAAATATCGGACGTAAAATACTTCTCGTGATAAGAGATATGGTAAGTTGAGCATTATTTTCCCATTCTCATTCAATTTCTACTATTCGTTCACTCTCTCCTATATATATATATATATATATATATATATATATATATATATATATATATATATATATATATCAGTAAATAAATTAAAAAGAAGACTAATAAATCCTAAAACATCTTAAGAACAAACCGAAAGAACCAAAAACATGGAACCATTACAAACCAAAAAAGAGAAATATAGCTAGAGTGTAAAAAAACTATTATGGTTTCCCGAGCTGTCACTGGCTTAGGACAGTGAAACAAGGTTAAACAGTGTTTTGCGAGATCTCAACCTTCCCCTTCATATATATATATATATATATATATCTTGTACAAATTTTCAATCGTTAATAAAATACTTTCTATTCATCCATTTAGGTTCAAATACATCGTTTTAAACTTGTAGTGAATGAGACTTGAAGTTAATACATGTTTTCAAATTTTAATTCATTAATTAAATTAAAAAATGAATAAATAGTAGCAAAAAAGTAATAGTCCGACAGCATATATAGAAAGGAAAATCGTTCCTTGTGTCCCTGTATGGATAGCGCGATGGACTTCGTGGGTTCGAATTCCACCTGGGATGGCCTAATTTCTGAGAATGTGATTTCTTTTTGACTATACTATTTTATTAGAATAATTAAATTTAATTAATGAATAAATAGTAACAAACAAACAAAAAATAGTCCAACACCATATATAGAAAGGAAAATGGAAAATTGCAGGAAAAATCGCTTTCTATTTTATCACTTAATATTGTGATTCTGTTATATGTATATACATATTTATATTAATTGTAACAATTGTTGAAAAGTAACTAAAATAAAATTTTTCTTTGTTGACCTAAGTAGAAATAGACTTCAAAAAAATTTTTTTTTATTACTTATTTTTAATTTCCCATTATATCAGAGAGAGATCTGCAACAATCATGAAACTTTTACTGGAACTTTCATTGCATTCTTGGAACCAAGTTTATGCATTTTTTTATCCTTTATTTCTATATAAATAGACATTTTTCTTTGCAGTCATTTAAGAAAATCCATTATTCATCAAGGATAACAATGTATTTCGCTTTATCTTCCACTAAATTTTTTTCACACAGGGCTCAACAAAATTTTATGCATTATACAGCATGCCTCGACGAAAGACGACGGGAATCACGTTTTTAGCTTTTTAAACCTGTACATCTTATTTTATTATTTTGTTTTTTTGTAGTTACAAATGTTTCCAATTAATTTCAGAGTCGGTAGAATTTCTTTTGTTGCCTATGACTTAACTTTAGAAGATTTTGAAATATAACACACTTTTTCCGCGTATTTATTTAAACTTCTCTCCCTGTAGAAGTAATGATTAATGATTTCCCCCTTCTAATTAATCATGTTGCTTAATTTGCATTTAAAAATTTTCATGCCGTGCGTTTCGTAATGCTCATTTTTCTCCACAGAAAAAGCGCAAAAATATGTACTTACTTCCACAGATTGTTTGCATCCACTAATTTGAAAAAGTATAAATATGAAAATATGGGAACGATAATTTTAATTTAAAATAATGAGCTTTTCAAAAGATATTTTCTCAAATACTGTCACATCCTAACCCATTTCAAAGTTGTTCTAAAAGTATCTAAAACCTCTTTGTGTTTGACAGTCTCAAAAATTTATTAAATATTAAAGTCATGTGTTACTTAAAATAATATAGAAACATGCTATAGAAAATCTAAGCATTTTTTCATTGCATTATGAATGTGGTTAGATATATGGTACTTTCAAAAACACAGTAATGTTAATGGAAAATTAGTAGTATATAATTTAAACGGATTACAAAAATATATTTTTCAAAAAATAAGATAACATTTTTTGAATGGCATTAGTATTTTAAGTAGAAATGAAAATGTTACAAGCAAACTCTATTTTTTTCAGTAATGAAAATAGAAAACAGACAAGTTCTAAATCAATACCAAAAATTCAATATGGTTTACAACAATTACTGTTAAAAACAATTTTTTAAATACAGACGTTACTTTAATTTGACGTTCAAAAATTATCACAGTATCGTATTAGGCATAAATTATTCGCTTAGAAATAATTATAAAATGAGCACATAAAAATAATCTTCAAACTGTCGCTGTACGCTCGAATGAAGAAAGAAGTAAGAAATACACTGCTACGGCTTCGAAATACATAATAACCGACAGCGTTTATTTAAATATTTTATATTAATACATAGAAAATGTTTGAAAATACAGAAAAATATATTTTTTTTACAATTTTACTATCCAATATTTCTTCATGAAACTACCTCAAAATTCCACAAGCATTTGAAATCGACTTATTTTATTATTTGCATTCCTTAGTTTACAATTTTTTCCTTTTTCAAATTACAGTATCCGATTGCGTTCGGAGCCATGATTTTGCAAAAGCATACAAATGAATATTTTTTTTAAATATTTTGTGTCACTCTCTTAGATAATAATATTCGTATAAAATTATTTTAACAATATTATTGCAGTAAAAACTATTTAAATACAATACTGTGGCAAAAAATAAACATAAAATTACCTATTTTCAAAAGATTCTTCTTTTATGGAAATTGATTCTATAATAAAAATATTTTGCATACACATATATCTCAGACCTCTGAACAGGGCCTGAACTAGAATTTTTTATGTATATAACTTATATCAGTGGATTTATTCATATTTTAGTACGACAGAGTGGAGAAATTTTTACAAAACCCCTCAAAAAACATCGATAGTTATTTCAACTGGTCGTAACTCTGAATGTGATGTGAATTTTTAAAAAATCCTAGTTCAGGCCTTCTGAAGATGTCTTAGCTATATATAAGCAAAATAATATTATTATAGAAGTATTTTTTTATGAAAGGAGAATGTTTTGAAAATGGATAATTCTAACTTCATTTTTTGCAAAATATTGCATTTAAATAATTTTTTTTTATTGCAATAATATTCTTAAAACAATTTTATACTTATATTGTGTAATCTAAGTGGCACTAAACATTAAAAAAAATATTCGTTTGTGCGTTTCGCAAAATCACGGTTCCGGACATAGCCGGATACCTTAAAGTGTGTTTCATTTTTTTTTTTAAATCAATGCCTTAAGTGCACAGGATTTACTTTGTATCTCTAAAATTCAACTGAATTATATTTGTACATAAAATAAGATTATTTATTTACATTGCGTCTTCGATTCAATATATCACAAGTTTCTACAGAGAATATAATACATCTTAGTTATCATTAACGAGGTTAGTAATCAATTGCGATGTTTAACTTTCAATGAATTTTGACGAGTTGACAAAAATAAGAAGGTAGTAATGGAGAGTTAATAAATCATTGCTCATTTTATACAATTTTTAAAAATAAACATGTCAAAGATTCGGTTTTGATTTGAAAAAAAAAAAACTGGAAGCCCTTGTTTAATCTATTTTGTTTGACTTGTTCTTAGCTAAATACTCAAACTTTACGCACCAGAACTATTTTTTTAAGTCACTAAATGTTGCAATTAAGCTTTTAATGCATAAATTTATTTCCTACAACAAAAAAAACCAATTAGTAAAAAAAATAATACTGTCGTGCACAATTGTATAAAAGAAACTTTTATTATCGTAATGTGCTCAGCATATTTAATTCAATTCAAATTTTATAAAAACAAACAAGATTTTAGTTATTTTTAATACAGTATGTAGATTTATGCAAATTATAAGTATTTAACTTTAGTTTTTAGATAAAATAATGTATAAAAGAAAAAAAACGTAGATATATCTTTTTTTCAAAAAATTAAGCTCAAAACCTTGGCAAATTTTGAGAGCACATGATAAGAATTAGCATTTATGAATTAATTTGCAGCATGTAAATAAAAGCTTCTAGCAATATAAGAAAAAATATTAACTATGTTGAATAAAAAGTATGATTAAAAATAAACATGAGCCTTGGAACGTCACGACAATTTTAATAACACAATTAGCATTCTTGAAGAAATTGTTCAGGTTTTAATTAATATTTTAGACAGAAAAATGACAAATCTGTTAAAATTCTTTTAGTAATATATAAACATGATACCTTGGTAAATTATCTTTGTGTTTGTGTGATGAGAATTATTGATACCGTGTGAATGGAAAGTTTCCTAAAAAGTTGAAAGAAAAACTCCATTGCGTAAATTATATGTCTTATTGAATAAATTAGACTAACAAAATAATTAATATAGTTAGTTTATGCTTAGTCAGATATTGGTCTTATTAAATCCGATTTGACTATTAATCATGACCTGCCGCGAGTTTAATTATTAGTTTGTGGATACAAGCTTTCTAATAAGATATTTTTTTTAAAAAATTAAATTGTTTTTATTTCTTTGAATAGCTTATGTCATTTTAATCCTCTAGACTTAATTGACCTCTTGTTTTAATTGCAACGGTAAACTAACAAGATTTTTTTTCATTTTTTTAATGGTTTTTTAACATTTTTAGTTTTTTTTTTTTCACCTACGTTACTTTATGTTGGAAGTTATGTGACGGCAAAAACGTTTCTGGGTATGTTTTTTTTAAGAATAATTATAATTGAATTCTAATAACCTGTTATCTGCTATTGTAACACACCCTAAATAAATAAATAATTACAATAATTATAATACAGAAAAGTAACTTATCTGAATAGATAGCCATCGCTTTCAAATTTCAGAATATAATGCACCTGGATTAACTTTTTTATTATCAATCAGATTATTTTGCTTTTATTATTAATCAGCATAAAAACAAAAATTTGTATTTAAATAAAACAGGAAAATGTGGCTAAATGTAATTTTCTTTTTAAAAAAATTGCGCATCATGTATAACGTATTAAGAATAGACATCTTATAATTTTTTTTTTCGAAATTGGAGATAAATGAGTTAAATTTTTCTGTCACTAAACGAAGATCTTTTTTCTAGATATTGCTCCTCGTGTCTGTGAACCTTGAAATACGATCAAGTTATATATGTATTATTTCACGGACGAAGGTAACAAGGTTATGACGCAATTAATTCGTGAACATGCAAAAAAGATGCTGTAATTATTTCAGCTATCCTATACAGGCACGTGCATTCTTTCTGAGAATGCACATCTAGAAAGATAAAAGAAAAGAAATCTGTCAATGCAGAAGAAAAAACGTGCCTCAACATAATGCACTCGTTCCGCAAAAATATCATTGTATTATTATTGAGTTGACATGACGTCTTTCGAAGAAATAAAAATAAAAATAAAATTACAAAATGCTTTTTAATGCAAAATAACTAACAAATGATGAGTAGCGACTATTCTTTTGTTATCAGGGGTAGAAATATTTTAAATGCGAAATTCATAAAATTGTAGTGATTCGTTATTCAGCATGATGTTGTTTTTTTTAAATAATTTTCTGTAAATAAGGTAAACGGCTATACACATGGGAAGAAATGTCAGTTGCTTACTAATTATAAATTTGAGACTTAGTGAGATTGGTATTTGAAATGTAAAAAGAAAACAGACATCAAAGAACTTAATGTTGTCTTACTTTGAATACAAGAAATTTTTAATACTATTTATGCCATAAATGTAAAAAATTATGGATATTTTTTGTCTAGGTTAATTAATAAATGGAACTAGTTTTCGGTTAAATGCTGACGAATTTAACTTATTTCTGTGTATTCTTAATTTCATTAAATTCTGAAGTCAAAACATTGTGTTGTAACAATGATTGGTCTTTAGAGGCAATCCATAATCGGCACATTTTTTTTGCATTTCTCGGATAGCTTCAAATATACCTTGAGTCATTGATTTAAATAATTGGTGGTTGGAGGGAACAAAGCCTAGAGAGTACGATAGTAGGAACATGTTATATCATTTGGGTTTTTCCAAAAAAAAAAATTTTGACTGGTACCGTAACATGTGTTTCAGCATTATACTTCTCTCAATTGATATATCAGTGGTTTTTCTTTACTGTTTTTGACTCAAGCGCATCAGTAGTAGTCAGTAGTGACTGATCCCCCGTAGTAGAGACTGATGTATTTCACCAAATACAGAGCATAAGCTATCATCCATGAATATTTGGATTCTTCGTAGATGTTGGTGTATTGCACCGGACCTACACCACCCCCAACTTTTCCGTCTTAGCCTTAAGAGCAGCTATTAAGCAAATGAAGAGTTACCTTTTCAGGTTTATTGGATTTAATTCGAATGACACTAGTAACTGGTATGGCCTTTGTTTCTGACCATTCCTATATAAGGTATAATATAATTGCTCTTTAAGAATATGGTGCCCAGAAGTCTCACAGAGCAATCGATAACCTTCATTTACTTTTTCTTCAATTGGAAGCAGAAAAGTAAAACTTCCTGCAAATTTCGTTTAGTTGTGGTGAGAAAGTCGATATATGTTCGAAGTTTGAAAAACCTTGTTATTTACAGCAATAAAATAAGACACATTGGAAAATAAAGTTTTATGATTATACTTATAAGTACTTATAGTTTTATGAATTTTTCAATAAGAAGATGGTGTTTTAATAAAATAGTAGTTAGCCTGTGGTCAGATGAAATTTAAATCTTGTAACTTTCTAAGTTGTAAATGCTTTAAAACTTACTTGTAACCCCAATATTTCAAAAAAAAAAGTTATATGAAACTCATTTTTCATAAGCAAAATTTTTAGTTCAATGGGGTTAGTGGTATTACCTGTAAAAGGTTTACAAAAAACTCCTTATTTTTTTAATTTTCAGATTTATGAACTAGCTTTCTGCATTTGATCCAAATCGATAAATCATTGCTTTTATCTTAATAATTTATTCAAAATACTTCATATTTTTATTAAAACCAATATTGGCGTAAGGTAGTTAGTTATAAGAGCTCGAATGTGCTTTGAACAATGTACAATTTCTGAATCTTTTTAATGTCACTATTAAGCAAACTACTGATCAATCAAAAGGAATATTTGAACTCAATACGCCACTTCATGCTCTCATTTGACAAAGGTAAAACCTTTCCTCTCTATCTCTCTAGTAACAGCGGAAATGTAGAATTTTTCTCCAAAGAGGTTAACGTCTTATGACCCCCTTTTTACAGGTCCTCCTCTAGGGCAAGCCAAGTTTTTTTGTTATCGAGTTTAGGGATCAAGAGGGTGTAGCCTTTTATCAATGTATCTGGAACACAGCTTTTGGAAATGTAAACTTAATGAAATTAACAAAGTTTGCTTCTCAAACACATTAAATATTCGTGACATGTTTAATTCATTCGTATTATAGAAATACTATACATATATATATGTAAGCGAAAAAATGTTAACGTCCTACATAGAGGTATTCGGAAAGAAGTGCTTACACAAACGTCATGCGTAAGCATAGACGTGCAAGGCAGAGAGGGTGCAAGGACGTACGTCTGCATCTTCAAGGCTGAAATTCATTAATTCATTGGATATATTTGAAGAGAGAGTGTGCTTTTTATCGTCTGTTTTTTTATTCTAAATTCCATCCGCTATTTCAGGTGATGGGTTCAGTGCCACAATCCCTGTCATTCTTTTCAATGAGCGATTACCTTGTGCTTTAAAGCCAGGTAAAAAAATGAATTTGTAATTTGAATATATTGCAAAACAGAGAACAAGAAATTAAATTAAAATCATTTCAATTTTTGTCCTGCTTTGTAAGTGGTTAGGACGAATAATGGGTTGAAATTTGAAATTTCCTTCTTTTTTTTATGTTCTTCTAAATTGCATTAAACAAAAAAAACTGAATTAATTCCCTAAAGATAATATGAATACCAATCACAAAGGCAAAAGAAAATATTTGTTTGTGATTGCTTTTGAGTTATTTATCCAAAGAAAATTCAATTAAATAAAAGATTTTTCTTATGTTTGATTTTGCTTTCAGATAACTGCAAAAAAGTAAAGATAATAAAAAAGAAGGTCACTAGATTTCCTTTCCACTGAACTGGTTTTTTGGAGCTTAAAATATATTTTTGATTCTTATCGCTTTTTAATTAATTGATATTTTCAAATTACCGAAGTATTTTAAGCAAGGTCACTGAATTGACACGATGTGTTTACGCACAGTTGGATTTAAGCGTGTAATAAACAAAATCGGTTGATGAATATTTCTAATTGAACCGATCATAAAAAAATTGTCCTTTTCTCGTTTATTTTTCCTTAATCATAACTACATCATCACAATAAATTATTTAAAGATTATTCAATAATTCACTACATTTTACTTTAGATTAGTCGAGAACTCTATCTGACTTCACTGGTGTCCAAAAATTAAGAAAATGTTTAGATTTTGTCGATTAACTCTAGAACTATCGGACAGATTTGAATGAAATTTGGTATATATATAGGGCTGATATAATGCAAAAAAATAGCTATTCAACAGATAAAATACACATGCAGGATCGTGCGTAACAATCATCGAAGTCAGAAGTTAAGAAACAGCAGTTGCAGAATGTAACAAATAAAACTGGTTAACAGAGGGTATGGTCCCCTCTTTCGGATAAACAGGCCTCATATCATGATTTTATACTGGAAATAAGGAAATGCATGAGTTCCTGAGACAATTAATCTCACTAGCTCATCAACTCTGTTTTCAGACCTTGGACGGTTCTCGGAGAGGGTTTGCGAGTTAAGAGAGCGTCCCAAGCATGCTCTATACGGATGAGGTCTGAAGATCTAACTGACTAATCCATTCGGCGAATATATTCACTTTCCAGAAATTCATTGATTAAAGGAGCTCTATGCGCCTCACGTTGCCACTGTCAGTCATTTAAATAAAGTCAGGGCCAACTGAATCCGTGAAGAGGGGAACATAGGGCTTCAAAACATCCTCCCTATATCTCACAACAATCACAGTACTTTTTGTAAATACATATCGGCTTATGCGGCCATCCAACGTGACTACCAAGCCACATCTATCGGAATGGTCACTTTCTTGGACTTTGAAGGACCTTTAGTGGGTCCCTGGTTCCCTCCATATGAAAGTACTGTGAGAATATGTGCAGAGAACAGGAATCAGCTACCTATACACTGATCAATAACTCACATTACTAAACACAACCGTTTTGGTAAGGCCATACTCGAACTTTCGACGTTCCAATTATGCGATTTTTAATCCAAATTAAACACCACTACTTTTACATTTACAGCTATCTATCAAAATATTAACTTAATAGACAAAAACACTTTACAAGTTAATGGATGTTTCATGCTTAAAGTAGTTCTACGTTGAGTAACACATTCATATGAAAAAAATTAAGGAATTCTGACCCAGCAGATTTGTTCTAATTGCTATGTAGCAGTTATGTTAGTTTTTATTAGTTATCTTAGCAATTTTTATAACTTGTTCGCTTTATTTTAAGTACATGTCTTTGATTTCACGGCTCAATGAAGCAAGTAAAATAAAGTTTTTAATTTTACCCATACGGATTTGTTGCTGCTTGTGATTCCGAAGTTTTAAAGGAGATATCACCAGTCTTAATTCTGCATTTGCATTGAGTTTCTATTTCCTTCTGTATTTGTAACGTTAATGTTATTCGGAGTGTCGCAAAATCTTTCAAACTGCAGTCTGGGGATTTATACAAAAAATTGGCTGTAATCAAGTGGTCATTATCGTGAATTCAAAGACGGCGTTGCCAACACGTCGGTTCGAGTCCTGGTGATACTGAAGATAACCACTGAGTAAGGGGCTGCTCTGAGCCAACGCAATCAAATTATCAAATTGCCTAAAGTACATTAAATTTAAAACATTGCATTTACTTTAAAGACTTAAATGCGGTGCCCCCTTTGGGAGCACGTAGCTATATATGTCACGGAAATCAAACGATGACGAGTATATTCGTCAATTGCAGAGTAAGTGTCGCTGTTAAAACTTTGTATCTAAAAGATGGATTTATTTTATAAAATTTCCGATTTTATTACTAATACTTATTTATTTGGTTAACATAAACATGTATTTCTGACATATTTCTCTAAAAATGCAAAAAAATAGTAATTAAATACTAATACTTATTAGAAAGCCTGTTATAACTATTATAAGTCAACTTTTCGACTTTTACCTTTGCCCCTTTTAGGCTAACATCTAAAAAACAGTATCATCGCACGGAAATAAACTCGTTATGTGAATTTATACGCTGTTTAAGTCGGTGTATACGGACATATGAGTTCATTCAAAAATTTTCATAATTTTTTTATTTATTCATTAAGCTTTGGTCTGATCCCAAAATATTCTGAACATCTTGAAATTTGAGAATGTGTTTTGTTTTTCTCAAAAATTACTATTTAAATAGCAAATATGGTCATTACTTTTTCGCACATGCCACGACACAAATCCTGTGACTTCTCCATGACGAGTATGCTCGTCAATCAAAGTTAACTGGTTAAAATTTATAATTTCGACATCCTTCTCCATATGCAAAGTATTGGCAAAGTACTTTGAAATAAAAGGATGAATTGTTTCTTAATGTCGTATTTAGAACAACACGAGGATTAATGTCCTATTTTTCACTAACTTTGTTTTTGTAAGATTGGGAGTGATTTTTGAAAATTCTCAAAACATTCTAATGAAATATTTTGGGGAGACAAAAAACATAGAAATTTCAGTATAGATAATAAATAAATGAGAGAGGGAATTTGTCTCTTCTTTTCTTTGAAACCCAGTAAACATTTACGAAGACTCAAAATAATTGAAACATTTGAAAATTCAAAAATAATTAATCACAGTTTATTGCAAGAAACTTATAACAGTTATTTACTCGTGTCTATTATGCATAGCAACCAAAAACAAAAATCTATAATTCATGAATTATCCCCATAAGTGAAAGCTCCATCAATTACTTTAAAAATAGTGATATGTTATAAAAAAGAACAATTCACATTTTGTCAATAGCTGAATATTAAAGCGTATGCATATCTAATAAAAGATAATCAGCCATAAGAAATTCTTAATTGAAGAGTAATGAAACAAATACAAGTTATACAAATGCAAATGCGGATACAAACAAGTGCAAATGCAACTAATACAAATGCAGGTATAATGGTTTTAGTATTACTAATTAGGGCGAAAGTTTTGTATCGATATTTTACTCGTAATAATTTAATCCCAGTTTAGTAAATTTGCATCAATATTCAATCTGTGATTCCGACAGACCCATGTAAGAATTTTTACCTATGACCACTGATAATTATAATTGCTCATTAATCTTGTTTTAATAAAAGTGTCTGTCTATAATGATTTGACCTTTGTCAAAGTTAAATAAATTGGCGTCTCTATGAATATACCCACTATAGCAACCAATACTAGTATGCTTGATGATCTTGTCACATGACGTTTTTAGCGAATTTTTAATTTTTATTACCTTATATTTTCCCCGTTATGAGCATAATATGGAGCAAAACAATTACTGATTATTCAATCAGTAATTATGATACAATTTATCTATGTAAACATTTTTCCGTTATGCATAATTTCTGAGGAGTAAATTCCCCTTGTTTAAACGTAAATTTAATTTGACGAAAATTAGAACAAACTTTTGATCATTTCGATAACAAAACTTGAGCGGATAAGAACTGTATTATTAATTGAGGAAAATATAAGATGTTTAGTAATTAAAATACTGGTAATTATAGAAATACATTTGAAAATCCCCAGTAAATAACTTTACAATAATGATGTGAGAACCTTAAAATTTTTGGGTTTTGGACTTTTAAAACATTCAATGACTCAATGAATATCATTCTTAATGAATATGAGGAAATTAAAACCTTAATCCCTTAACCGGTGAATGTTTTTGCTCAAAACTTTTAAAGAAAATGCCCATTTTTTTATTGTAAGTATATAAGCAAAATACGTAATAGAATAAGGAAATGGAATAATTTTATTTAAATTTTCAATTTTATAAAGTCTTTCCACTATTTTTTTTTTGTTTTATAACTGTGGATCACAAAAACCCTAAATTTTCCCTTTTTTAAATACTCTTTGAATGCTATGAAGAATGTTTGATATAAGTTAAAATAATTTCTCTCAAGTTAAAAAAAAATCATGTTGATGCCCCTTTTAAGAGATTGAGGGTTTTGTGTGTGTGTGCATGTATATACAAATACACAATTGGAAACACTGTATACATATATATATATATATATATATATATATATATATATATATATATATATAATAATGTAAAGTCTATATACATTGAAATCGGGGCAGAAATTTATCGGCTTTTTTTAGGTTATCTTTCCATTTTTGTTTCTTTTCAAGGAAAAAAAAACTGCGCAATGTCTGGCAGATACCAGCTCCTCATTGAAATTCTGAATAATCCGAATTCCTGGATTTCGAAGAAAAATTCCCACTTTCACCACGAAGAATATACCGTATGAGAAGCATTTCAGTACCATGGATGAATTGCATCTCTTAATAACACTAGCAATAATAATCTCACTATAAGAATTAAAAATACGTGCAAATTAAAGATAGAAAGAAAAATTGTCAGTGCCCGTACAAGGTACGGCCAAATTGTTTGCAATTAACTGTTGGTAACCCGTACGGCGCGAGCACACCGGTTAAAGGATTAATTATTGAATACTTAAAATAGTTAATTAAGAGTACTTACTGTGAGAAAATATTAATGCAATCTGCAAAAGTATTTTTTTATTTCCTTAATAAGAAGTACCAAGAAGATGAAATAATTCCAAGAACAAATTGATACATAGGAAAAACACCGGAATTTCCAACGGATATGAGTAAGATCAGAGGAAACAATTTTGTTTTAAATTTGTTAGGGTTAATATAAATACACTATCAGGAGGAACGTTTTACTTCTTATCAAATTTAAACATCTTGAAATGAACCATTATTTCATTAAGGGATGTGTCAGATCTATTTTAATAATATAATTAATCAAATACTTACATTCTAGCGCCTCGAATATTTGATATAGTTAAGTATCGTTGAACCATTGGTTGACTAATGCCGTAAATAGATAGCCAAGTGAAAAATCCTCCAATTGTTAAGCTCCAGACTGTATGTCGTGCGGTTGGATCAAAATCAAAACTGCAAAAAACAGTTTTTTATTCGTATATAATTTCCGTTTTTATATATATAGTTTTCCTACAGGTTTTAAACTCAAAGCTAATTTTTAAAATTTACTTTCTATATTAAAATAAAAAGTTAAATGATAGGTACAGGTTTTCCATCTTACGAAGCTTAAAACTAATGTATGAGTTATTATATGAAATACATATATAAATAAAACACAACAGGGAAATGTTTATGAGAATTCTAACATATTTCTATGTGTGTGTTGTTCGTTTATAATTGGTAGTTAATGAAACTGCGCTGTCTAAAATTTAATGCAAAATTTAGAGTATTTTAGACAAGAGCTCTTGAAATTTTAATCGTACTATTCTATCAGTAAGTGAGAGATTACAATATGTTTATTCTTGCTTTAACTTAGGTGGTTGATTAAGAGTAATCAAACCGTATTAAAACCGTTTACTACATCAGATTTCCTTGTTACAACAAATTATTAATTCAAGTTACAGAATTGCCCAAGTCTAAGAACTCGCCTCTGAGGCCTGAATCATTTTATTTAAAAGTCACAGGATAACATATAAGAAGCTTCTATTTTTATTTATTTGTTGTGATGATATTTACATACAACTGAATAAAAATATACTCTTCTTGTTTCGATAGAATTGTATTTAAGGATCAATTTCAGTATTTTATAAAATTCTATCAGCAAAATGAAAATTAAAATTCCGATTGCTTTGTTTTTGAAATTCAGTTTATCATATTGTTAATGTTAATAAAATAGAAGGCATATTTCTGCTTCTTTCATAATGGTGAAATATTTTGAAATGAAAGCTAACAAATAATCTTACTTGAAAAATTCAATTCTCTTTCCTTCATCACTTTTGCTCCAGATATAGCTCATTCCTCCCAAGTCTATAGACCCTTTTACAACAACGACCAACATTGCTCCAAAAATTACAAATACTTGAAATAAATCTGTCAAGACTACTGCTTTCATTCCCCCCTGAAAGAGAAATTTCAATGTTTTATTTTAAAAAAGACAAAAAAAAAACATTATTTATAATATTGATTGAATTACATTTTCAGTCAATTCAACAAATTTAAATGGTTTTTTTTCATATTCTTCATTGGATTCTCTTCCTCTATCCATTTCTTAATAATTGGTATTTCACGATTTAAAGTTAAATAAATAATCATTTTTTAACTTCCAGACTCTAAAATAGTCATAATTTTTTTCACGTAAAGAATTTTTTCATGCATCTGTACTTGAAGAAACTTCTAAATCTAAAATTAAACAGGCAAGATGTGAAATAGAAGGGTTTTTTTAATGAAATCTAAGCAAACTAAAAAAAATAGAAAATATTGTAATTTTTTTCACACCATGTAAATACCTTCTAAATTACAATTGTTACATAATGCGTATTTAAATATTCTTCTATTTAACCTTCACGAGATCAGTATCTAAATTAACTTGTATTAAAAAAATTCGTAGGTCATTTTAGGCATCAGCAGAGTTGGCAAGGTTTTTTAACTTGAATAGCTTGTTTTGCGATGTTTTAGTAATATGATAAATCAGAATAAACGTCGTGTTTTACAGCAATTATATTTAATGATTATTGTCTTTAAACAGGTATGAAATTACCTTGCATATTTTACTCTTATTGATAATAAATTGACTTTTATGCTGTTAAATAATATATAATGCAACTACTGTAAACAGAATTACCATAAACAGGTGAATTCAAAATTCATAACTGAAATTTATCGTATTTTAGAGGTAAAACGAATTGGAGAACCTTACATAAATAACACTAATGCCATATTTTTTTAATGTTTTACAAAAAGCTGAAATGCATGTTAATATTAAGTTCTTTAATCAAAAGATATTAAAACCTTTCGCAAATACAACAATATCGTTTTTAATATTCAATTTTTCTCATATTTACGTTAAAGGTACATATGTGTGATTTCAAAGTATATGTCCAAACAAAAATGAATAAAAGCATTATATTTAAAATAATTTTAAGGTATTTCTTATACTTTTAAATATTTAGAAAAATAAAGAATAAGATGACTTTCGCGAAATTCCTGTAGAATATTACAGCAAATAATCTGAAATATTTTTGAGCGATTACCGAAGGAATATTTGGAATGATCACAGTATAGATCAAAAAATGTTTACCTTTCATTATACTATTTTAACTAGAAGTCGTATGTTAAGTGGCAAAACTATATATATGTATCAAATGAATAAATTAAATTAAAATCAAAAACTTACAAAATTAAGCAAAAAGATTAACCATTGAACTTATTTCAATTTAAGGAAGAATTTCATTAGAAACTTAATAAATGCTCAAAGTAAAAACATTTGAAACTGATATTTTATAAATTAAAAATATTAGGAAATCCTTTTACTTACGATAGTTGTGTAAAAAGTACAAACAATTCCAATAGACAGGACACAGAACCAGACTTTAAGACCAGTTACTGTAAAAAAGAAAAATGTATAATTAAAATGGGATGAAATCCCTTAAATTGTTATTGGCAGTTTTTCAAGTGCAAATCATAAATAACTAGTTTCAATATTTTCTGGGTCAGTTCGAAACATTTAGCATTCAATCATCGATAATGAAAAGCAGCAATAAAAAAATCAACTGGAACTGATTTTTCTTAAAAGAAACAAAAAGTAATACATGATTTTATACGACAAAAGAAACATTATTATGGAACTCAATTCATTATCGTGAGATAAATAGTGTTGTTTTATGTTATGACATATTGCCTTAAATATTGTTTTAAGTTAGTAATTGTCTTATTTTTTTCTTAAAGGATAAAATCTTTTGGATATGAAATACGCTGAGAATTGAGGTTTTAAGAAATAATATCCTAAAAAAATACTTATTGTAACAAAAATTACGCGTAAAAATTATTTAATTGACTTTATTTTTCAAAGTTACATTACATTTGAATTTAATAATTCACAAAATTGTGAGTTTCATATGTTTTATGCATAAAATTTACGTAAATTTGTTGAATAATATTAAATAACTAGCAGTTTTTATTAATATTTCTTTTTATATCGAGAGAGTATTTTTATTATAATTCTTTCTAGAGAGGATTATTAAAGCATTAAATGGGAGGACTTTTTTTAATAAAAAAGAGACACTTTTTCAAGCAAACCCTATTGAGAAAAATTAATAAGCACCGAAGGTAACTGTGCTTATAAATTGTTCTCACTTTAAAATAAAAAACACTGCATATTGTATATTTTTACTGCAGAATTCTTATAAAATTTATTGAATAATATCAGTGACACTTCAAATAATCATACTCATTATTAATATTAGTTAAAATGAGCAAGATCTTTATTATCCAAAGATATAATTTATTACTCACATATATTAGAAATGTTTATTATATGTATATATTAGTGTGAATAAATATTTTGGGGTATATTGCAATGCATTTTAGAAAAATATAATTCCATTGTAATTTCTATCTCAAGTTTTAATTGTGTATAATAAATTTTTTACATGAACTACTAATATATTTACAGCTTTAAGTCATCTTACCTTTAAGCATCCACCATTAATTCGTATTCACGCTATTCGTAAAAAAACAATAAGAAATTGAGATGTTACACTTACCTTGCGAAAGTGCAAGAGATGGGGCATACATCACTATGGCCATGTATAATACCTAAAATAAATTGATCAGTGTTATTTGATAGCTATTTTAAAGTTTTTGATAAACACGATTATCTGATACTACTTTTTAAACCTTACCGAAAATATTCACTTTTCAAGCATTATATTTCAAATCAATTTGAATGAATTTATTTTCACATTAATGCAAGTTTTTTTACTACCAAAATATAATAAAACAATAACGGAATTGCAATGTTGTAAAACGGATTAGACAAAATAGACTTTTAAAAGTACAAGCCTTTTTTTTATATTTCACTGCAGGAAACAGCCATTAAGGCCGTCTTCGCCAAATATATGAGAGTATAAACTGAACGTGGAGGGTATTTTCAATCAGAAAACTGTCTCAATTTTCATGAAAAATTACAACTTTTAATTCATACATCTGTTAATAATATTTAAAAAAAATACTTATTTTTTTTTTATTTTAACACCTAACGGGCTAGCTTATTTATCATTAAAATATAGGAGAAAAAAACGAAACACATCTTATACGAAAAAAAAATAGAAAGATAAAAATGAAGAACATGATAAAATACCCGGTTCTCTATAGGATAACAAAGCCAGAATATAATATTAATGTTTCAATTCTTTTATATCTGAAAAAAATATTCTAAAATCGTGTCTATTCTTTAACATTGAGAGGAAACAACCTTAAAATTATATATATATATATAAATTATATAAATAGTTCAAAAAAGAAATAAATATATATTAAGTCATGATAAAGTGCATTTCGAAAATGTCTGTGATATTTTTTATGCTAAAATTTATCACAGAAAAAGACGTATGTGTTTATTTTTTTAAATTTTACAATGTTATATTTCTAATAAGCACCGTTACATTTTCTTCTTCATTTAATCTATATAACAAGATACATTCGAAACTTATTTAATAGCATTTTTCTAAGCCCCCCCCCCTTTTGTATACCAATCAATGCTATGCCTAACATTTCGTCCATTATAGCGAACGGCCAGTGAACAGATGAAAAGAAAATGTAGACAGAATTTAATCTATGTAAAGTACCCTGCTCAGATACATCCGCAGTTTGAGGAAAGGGTATTTTTTATGAATTTTTTAAAGGAAAGGGAAATAATTATAGGCTCAATCGATGCCTTGATGTCTTCGTGAACAGAACAAAGAGAAATAAGCTGTAGTCAGTAGTTGCAACATATTATAAAATAACAAATAAATGAAGAGAAATTTTTGATGACATTTCTTAGAGAAGGAAAGACAATAGTTTCTACAAATATTATACTAGGATTACTTTTATCTCTAAATAGATACTAAGGCTTTACTTGAAATTTCAGCAGAAGATGGCGGAAAATAATTATATAGCATAATTAAAAGTGTTATGAATTATTGGTTTACATATAATTCTACTTGTGCATTAATAATGAATAATTGTATAGTTTCTTTTAGTGTCAAGTATTTAACTCCAAGGTATTTTCTATCATATTTATACTCGCATATCCTTTTCTACTACAATAAATATCGTATACATCTTTTTAGTACTTTAAAATCAGTATTCATGACAAAAACATCCATACAAATTGTATAAAGTTTTTATCTGTTTTTAAATGTCAATAATTTTGTACATATAATACTAAAATAACTAGTTTCTACATTTTCAAAAATTTAAGCTTATTTTCAAAAAATGCCATATTTATGTTAAAAACGATTCCACGATTTATGTTAAAAATAACTTGCTCCGTACGAAAGCCTTATTAACACAAGAAAGACTGAAACTTAGTATATACCTATATTGCCCAAAACCAGTCAAAATAACTGCATTGTGAAAGAATGATTAATGTGTAAAGAAATTTGTTTAAAAATTAACTTTTAATATTTGTTATATGATTTACAGTCATATAACCAATTATTAGTAAATATTAACATTAAAAAAATTTACTTCACTTGGAAAAAAATATATTCTAAGAAATTCTAAGAAATTGTGCATTACATATGTAATTGTTTTTCCAATTGAAATTGAAAACCAGTCACAAAATGGGCAATCTAGTGTTAAATAATGAAACAACATTTTACGTACGTCTATTGAATTAGTTTAATACCTGGTGGTACACGAGAAATTTTAAAACCAATTTCTAAAGTTAAAAATAATTAACTAATTACTATTTATTCAAATGTATTAAAATACATTGTTATTGATTTTGCATAAAACGCTAAAACTTTTAATCTTTGTTAAACCGTAAAATTTTGTTCAATAATTTATCATATTCAATTACTGTTAATATACTAAAGGAATTCCTTAAATAAAAATTGCAAAATTATTTATATTTCTGTCTTTAATGATATATGCAAATAATATACAGAGAAAAAAACTAAATACTTTTTGGAAATATGAATTAACGGTAGATCATGCTTCATAGTTTATAGATGCATGGATAGATTTTTTTGTAAAATGTGCCTGCAGGATGTAATGCAATCTACATTTTGATTTATATTCAGCTGTTTTATTTATATTTATTACTTACTGTACCGAGTTAATGAGATTGTTTTATACAGTGTTTTGAATTATCCTTATGTAATTATGAAACAGCAATATCATATTAAATAATTTTTCTCCATTTTAAGAAACATAATAGAAGTTGCTGGAATGAAGAAAAATAAATTTATGTTTATACTTCTTCATCAACATACTCACAAAAATGAAAAGATAAAAATCAAGCAATTTTTCTTTTCAAGGTTAGACCCGAAGGAAAAAGATCAAGGTTTCTTATGTGTTGTCTGTATTTTTTATGTTTATTTTCCCCCATTTAGCAGTTTATAAATATTGATATTTATAAGCTTCTATATATTTCTTGCTTTCTTCATGTATTTTTCTTTTTGAATTATGTTACAATACAGCATTTAGAACTTCTTATAATAGCTTTAAAATATTTCATTAAAAAACACCCACACAAAGTGCGTATTTTATAGTTCATTATTCAACTTCAATGCTTTTTAATACAAGCTTTTCCTTTTGAATGTCTGTACAAATGGGAAGAAAACTCTTAATTTTCATAATATTGTGATTAAAGAAAATGGTTGATTTTTAACCAATAATTTAATTATTCGCATCAGACTGACCACCTGATCGGTACATCTGCTCATTCACCTCAACGTTCAGGGTCACGAAAACTGAGATGGGCACAGTAGGTCTTGGCCTACTATGGGCTGTTACGCAACCGAGTTTAGTCATTAAAACTTGTTATTTTATACAAAAATATTTTTAAAAAATCTTTGGAAGTGTGAAATTATGTAGCAAAATATCGATAAACAATCAAAAAGAAAAAGGAAATATCCGTTAACTTATACAACGTTTAAATGAAAAAATTTTTAAAATATGTTTTATTGAAATTACAAAAAAATTGTAATGCATCAAATTCATATCAAAAATGCTCATTTTTCAGAGGAAATGTGGCCGCGGCAGCCTTATGGTCTTCGTTAAGGACTCGTGATTGGCGTGTAATGAGCACGGGTTCTAGTACCACTACAGACTCATCGTTAAGAGGAGATAATGCACATTAAATCTGTCGAGGCTCAAAGTCCTCCAGTTGGAAGGGAGGGAAGTTCGGAGATGGGAGTACCAGCTCAAGTGTCGACCTCACCACTTGACCGTGGTGAAAGAGCGTTACCAATCACCCTCGTGTTTTTATGTCACTTTATAAGGTGACGTTAACAAACAATCACGTTTAGATGCAAATAATTTCTATAATTTGTCATTTTTTTTTCTTACAACTAATACTCAAGTAATCAAGTTTCCTTACATTTTACGCTCTTTTCAATTTAATATTTGAAAGAAAAAAACCTAAGGAATTCAATTTTCACCTATACAAATAACCAAAATTTCGGTTTTGAAAAGTTAAAATTAATTATAATTATTAATAAAAGTTCTTAGATCAATTTTAACACTTGATTATCCTTTCTTTGAAAACCAATATTCTATAAGTGACTGAAAATTCTATCCCTAACACACATTATAACGTTTTTTAACATTTTAGAAATTGTTATTTTGGAGATACACTAAAGTTTCACTACTGTATATAATGATTTTACTTGTATGAAGTTAAACAATATATTCAGGTTTTTAATTTTAAATTGGCAAGAATAAATATTTAAGCATTATTTGTCTAACTTTTTTTTCGTAAATTTACGAAAGAAAATAAACATATTATTTATATATTTCTTATTTATTTAGCCTCATGACTTATTCAAAATAACTTCTATTTGTTTTTATTTTTAATTAGAATCGAAATAGCAGACTTTTTGCCAATATTCGCAACAACTTTTGAAACATTCTCCCTCACAACCTCTGTAAATTCTGTAAATAATTAGCTTAAACAGACAGATTTTATATAATCATCGGAATTCAATTTCAAAATATATCATTTTTGTTTGAATAATACGTATTATGTGTTCCATTTTTTTCTTTGGTACCTTAATAATAAATAGATACTTTCGTTATTTTATATATTACATAGATTTCGACATGATATAAATTGAAAGGAAAAAACAACTATGCTTCATAAAATTTTGTGTACTTAACTTACATTTAAAAGGGATGACAATAAAACAAGCTATTATGACTGAAACTTAATTTTTCGCTTTCATTTAAATGCGAAAAGTTTATGAAATATATATGAAGAAATTTAGTTGTATTTTTTGCTGAAATCTATTTCGAAAAAAAAAAGATTTCAAAAAATGAGGGTAAAAGAAATAGGAAAATATTATTTGAAATTCAAGAAATTCAAAAATCACGAATATAGAAAATACTAAGAGAGACTAGATTAGTGTGTACAATTTATCTGATAAAGAAAAAAAGATATAAAAATTTTTAAAACAATAATTGTGTCAAGAGAGATTGTAAAATTAAACGTTAAATACCTTTATAGAACAAATCAAATTATTTCTTCGAAAAAAAAATGTTAAAACTTATTTGTAAAAGATTCATTAAGCAGATTAAATACAATAAATGTTGAGAAATCTAAAGAGTATAAAAATCAGTAGTAAGGAATGGAGAATTTTATAATGAGTAATGTTGCATCCCCAAAATAGAAGTGTTTGTTTTAATTTTCAGAATAAAGAAAATTTTATCTCGTTTTGAGATATAGTTTTTGATTTTCTCTTCCGTGATAAATTATTTAACTCCTCGTTTTATTTTAAGGCGTAGTTTTCTTAATAATCTGTGTAATAGTTGATAGGCTTGTCGATGTAATTAAATGAAACGATAAAGAAGTATACATAAATACTTTTAATATTTTCATCAGTAAAAACTAGTTTGTTCAAGTAATTATTATTCAAACATACCATTAAGTCCTTTTAAACAACATTAAACTAAATTCGTAAACCGTTAAACTTTTCTACCAAAATATATAAAACGGCACGATTTTTAAAAAAACAATGGGATAATTTTCATTAATAAATTAAATATATGTAAATAAAAATCAACAATTTTCTTTTAATTTTAATCAAAGTAGCCTTGTTTTTTAAATGACAGAGTTACTAATTAAATCTATATGGACTAAAATTGCATATTTTTGTTTCCAACCCTAATAAATGATGAAATGTTTACCGCCCTTCAAGATAACATTTTTTATTAACTAATTCATAAAGGTACGCCCAAAGATTTCCATATTTAGTATCAGCTGAAAAAAAATATGCATTCTAGAATGAAAAATAAATATCTAACTAATTTCCTTATCTACTTTTAGTTTCTAAAATGAAAAATAGAGGAGGAAAAATAAATACTTAAACTAGTTTTAAGATTTTTGCTATGAAGTTTCAAGAACATAAAGTAACTAAACTGGTTTACATGTAATTAATTTGTCTTGGTCTTATGTAATCCTTCTTGATTTAAAAATAATTCGTCAACGTGAAAGGTTTATAATTCTAAGCATGCTGAGCTACCTTGAAAAATTTAACTAAAAACCGCTTGTCTGACTTTCATTTACAAAGAAAGAATTTTCTTACAAATGTACGCTTTTTCAAAAGGCAGCAGGAGCCTTTAAAATATATATATATATATATATATATATATATATATATCCCTTATAACTTATCACTAGAATAAATTTAGCATAAAATGATGATTCTCACAATAAAGTTTTTTTTGTGCATATTAGATACTTTTATCACAGGTTTAAATTAGAGTATCGATATCTAAAATGAGAAAGAAATTATTAAGAAAAAGAACCCGAAGAATATCTGTGTGTCTGAACTTTTTACTTAATTTCATTAATTAGTCCCCTTTTTTTTCTTTGGGTTATCCTTTAAATATTTCTGAAATATTATTGGCCCCTGACTATAACATTAAAGTGATATGCGGCACATTTATCGCTATTTGATTTTGATTATTACCTTAAAAAATAATAATATAAGAGAGACATAAGACAATATTTTTAAGGTTCTATTCGAGAAACATCAGTTAGTATAAAATTTTTGTTTTTGTTGCGTTTAGTATATATAAATTTAAGAAGACTTGGTACCCTAAAAATCACAAACCTATCATTTTTTTTTATTTTCATATAATCTTATTATTTGCATTATTATCTTTCGATTGATATATCACTTGTGCATGTCGGAAAGTTAGAAGTTGAATAAAACTTCATTTGAAAACAAATTAGGCCATTCAGCCACACCCTCTGTTTAGAAAAAAAAGCTAAAAAATGCGTTATGATAAAAAAAATCTATTTTATAAATATAAATAATAACTAAGAATGTGTAGTATTAAAAGCAGAATATTTCCGAGGCAATACAATAATGTAGTTTTTCTTCCTTGGGAAATGTGTGCATGTAAAATTTTTAAATTTAGGCATTTTATATTAATAATTTTATAATTTCTCAGTTCTTATTCCTGATATATTTTTCATACAAATGTAATACTTTAATATTATAAGAAGAAAAACAGCTAAAATTTCTGTCGTGACAGAAAAAAATTTTTTTTTAAAGTTTTCCTTGAGTTTTCTTGTGTAATTAGTACTCTCTAAAAGTTGATCATTTATAAAAATGTTTGGGTTGAAAACATAAGAAAATGCAATTATTTTAAAGAAAAACGTATAAGTAATATCTTAAAGTGGTATTTTAAGTTTAATTAAGCTTATAATAATTATTTTTTCAGAATTATAAACTTTAAAGTGGTTTTTCTCAGTTTGTATTTTTCGAAACCTTAGTGCATTCAAAATGCTACTCCTTCAACAATTATTTACCAATCACTTCAATTTTTTTCCTGCGTGTTAAAAATAAAGCATGTAATAAAATTAGGGATCCGTTTTGCTATAAACTGAATACTTTTTTTAAAAAAAAATAAAATGTAAGACATGTTGGCTTTTTCGTTGATTTTTAGCCTGTATATCAACATTTTATTTTTTTTCTCGAAAACGAATGAATTTATTCTAAAATCGATCCCTAAAGTTGTTAAGAACATCCATAAGAATATTATAAAGAAATTTCAGGTCAAAAAATTAATTTTTACAAAAAGAGTAGGATTTTAAAATTTTCCCAATTTTCTTCAAAAAATTTAAATTTTTAAAATTGTGTGAATAATATATGAAAATTTTCATCTGGTAACATTTTCTTGAATAGAAACATTGTATAAAATGTTAAAATATAATTTTTAAATACGTAAATAAAGAAGTTTGCTCAAAGGGTGCCAAGTCCCCTTAATTAGTGACATCAACTTGATGACACAGTGGTAGCCGTAAGAATATACTAAATTTACACAGATAGGCATTTTTTTTCCTTTTTCAGAACTATACAAAAGTAAAGAAATAAAGATAAATGTAGGTTATCATCAGAGTGCTAACCCGTTTGAAAAAAGAATTCTAAGAGGAAATAGGAAAAAAAATACGGTAGTACAAAAAACTAATTAAAAAACGATTATGGATTACATAAAATTGGGATTTAATGCTTATAGTTGTATATTTCGATAATGACATAATACGAGTAAAAACAAACATGTATTGTAGTTACATTTAAAAGTAATCTATTAATTACTATTAACTAAAAGCAATAGAGGATTGGGTATACAAAATCAGAGCCTGGTCTAGTTATATTATGAATACAGAGATTTATTTTATTTCATATATTAGCAACAATAATTAAGGAAATTTAAAATCCACGGAAAGGTCGAAATATGTTCTGAATAAAATGAGAACAATAACAGTATTACTATTATGACATCATTACATATTTGAAAAAATTTCAATACAGCTATCTCTTTTTGTTCTGTTTTGTATCTGTTGTTTACATATGAATATTTAAATTAAGTCAAAGAAGAAAGATTTTGGTGAGATATGTATGCAATTGAAAAAAAGCGACATGAGAAGAAAGTACTGCTTTTATTGAAAATGGACTTGTTAAAAGTTCATACACAGATAGTGAAATGATTCGGAACTTAAATTCGAAGGATCCATCGTAAGCTAGCAATTGTATATTTTGAGTGTTAAAATCTGTATAATTAGTGACCCCTCCCTCGAGGGGGTACATGCTTGCATGTGTCGATATAAGGCATAAAAGATTCGTAATCTCATTTTTCGATACGTTCTGTGAAGTATTCATCAGATCTTGCTCCGGATCTGCGATGTTGTGAGATGCCGAAATCTACCAAATCCCCCCCCCCATACATTTTCGATTGACAAAAGGTCTGGTGATCCTTACGGTCAATGAAGACTATCAAGAACAAGAGGATAGTCCAAAGAAATACCACATGAGTATCTTATTTGGAAAAGGGCCTCTCGGTTCCATGAAGGGTAATGCGATCAGCTGCAGGATGTTATCAACATATTGTTGAGTTGTTGAAGTGGTACATATGAAAAGTAGAAAAAATCCCCAGTATAACAGACCGCACTCACCATCATCACACCAGGGGTATTAGTTGTATACCCTTATAAGACAAATAATGATTGGGATCGCTGTTCTCGGCCCTTCCATTCATGGATCCGATGGTCATCTGCCACTAAGTTGAAACACTATAAATCGCTGAACACGTTAAGGTGCCTACCTGATGGCAGCTAGAATACTCGTCTATAACGCCAATTTTGGCATGAAATCGTACTAAAGGCAGATATCTTAAATTCCTCTATGAGCATAACACAGAAAGGTTAAGAGCAATGACATTGCGGTAAGTTCCATAGTACAAAAATGTGGCTGGAGTTATTGAGTCTTGGGTATAAGTCCAGGAGTTTCTGAACACTCGCTGTGCAGAGGGGATGATACATTTTAAATTTGTCGATGTAAATGTTCTCACGTAGGTGTAGTGGGCATATGTGGAGATTAGAGTGCTAGCTCGGATGTCATCCTTGTTGCTTGGCAAGATTCAAAATAATGACCTTTACTTTGTCTTAGCGTTCATAAGAAATCAAATCAAATCCATACGTAGTAGGAAAGAGTTTGTAGCTCGTTGAAAAACGGGCAACAATGTTGTTTTGGCAGTCCAGGCTTATCACATAATCATCCTATCCTGCCTCGTATTCATACACCTTGTAGTTCCAGTCTTCATTACACCGATGAGTTCCTCTTAACAAAAATTTCTATCACCTCATTTGCACAGCTGTATTTTTACAGTGCAGGTGATGGCCTATTGTTAGGTATTACCATCCAGCTTTACACATCCTAAATCTCATATGGGATCACGTTGAAAGTCATCCAATTTACTGTAAAGTCTTTTATAATATAATAATGACATTATTGTTATATCATTAAGAAACTTCAAAGCCTATAGAGTGAAAAGTTTATCTGTCCACAATTCTTACCTGTTTTATGCAATGTTGAATGCGCAATAGAAATAGAACTATAACCGAAGTTGATATTAATTAGCTTTGAAAGTAATTTTATCCTTCATATACTTGGAATAAAGAAATTAGCATGCGTAATTTCGATATTATTGAATCATTTTTTGTGAGGGTGGCTCATTATTTTGAAAACAAATGTGGTATTTGAAAAATTATCACATCGTTTTTGGGATAGACGTGCTGAACATGGAAACAAATATAGTAAGTATTTGAATGAAAAAATTTCTCTAACTTACACTTTTTGAAATAATTTCTCTCATCAATATAATTTTAATTAACTATACAAATTATTTTTGTCCTCAAAATGGTTGGTATTAATTCCTGTTATAAATCTCATTTTTTTCAAGGGTTCATTTAAATTCATATGCCATGACACGTTATCTCACCTAAAGTGTGTGCAAAAGGTTTACGTACTATCCGAGAATAATAAAACGCTAAATACTAACCATAGCCTAACATAAAATTTTCAAACATTTTATGAAAAATTCAGAATTAACATTAACCTCTGAACTGAATACCAAAAAAATGAAATACTTTGAGATACTGGTACATTAATCTTGTTTAACGATGATAAATAAAAAATTAAAAACTTACCTCGTAAGCCACTGAGTAAAAAAAGTTATTTAGTATTCTTAAGTATAAAATTGCAGGGATATTTTTTAAAATAAGGTAACTTTTGGTGAGAGATAAATTAATAATTTTTTCATAAATCTTCCATAAATTATAATGATGGGATGTATTCAATTTCTAAAATGTGTTTCAAACATTACTTAATTATATTCATGCACTCGGGGTTTCATATAATTAATGTTAATTTAAGATTAATTTCACTTTAAAATGTGTTATTTGGATTTGTAATTAAGTTAAAGAAAACAATTTTTTGAAATAAAACCGCAATTTAAAATTGCTTGAATAAACACTTTACCTCTCCCTTTAGTTTGAAGGGGAAAAAAGAATACTGTAAATGTCTATAACTACTCCTTTAGAGAGGTGCTAGTTTATCAACTAAAATGAAGAAAATGTAGTAAATGCATAGCATGCATTTATTAAAATGTAAATTTAGATATTTAATGCCACACAGACAGGTGCTCTCTAAGAAATCTAAATACAAATTAAAGTCACGATAAAAAAAATTCATCAAACGCTCGATCTAAGTAACACTTATGCTCACATGTTTATTAAATATAAAAAGTTATGTTCTTATTTTAGATTTACAGTAATAACCGAACTTACGCGATAGGGGGAGACTGATTGATAACCGCATAATTCGGGGTATGATTTTTCATATGAATACTTATGAATTACTTTTATTTGGGACCGAAAACGAGAGAAAATAATCATTTAGAGAAAAAAAGTAAATAAAATCTTGAGTATAATAATGCACATTCAAATTTGTAAAAAAGCCAAAGTTATCTTGCTGTAGAAGTTTTCATAAAATCGAACAAAAAACAGTCTGCTGGTTTAAAGATTTTTGTCTCCCATAAAATATCCTCGTAGCATGCTGATATTTTTTTTTATTCCTTGTTTTGTTGAAACAATAAGCTCATTATTGGAATCTATATTTTCTAAAATTTGTGTAACCCTATTGCAATTTAACTAGTAATGCATATTGCCTTCTGTCAATTTCCCAACCACCATTCGATCTTCTGATTGAACTGGGTCTATAGCAATGATACTCAACCAGCACCTCGCGGGTCGCATGTGGCCCACCGGCTTTTTTTTGGGTGGTTCGGTCATGGCCCATTGCACTAAGAATTTCAGTTACTGGAGAACAATGTATAAAAAGTTTAACAGGAAACTCTATCAATCAAGCAATAAACTGTATCAATTTTGCTATCAATTTGTTTTTTATTATTAGAAAGTAGGCAAGAAGCTTGGTCATAGATAAAAGAAATTAGAAATTATTTCATAACTAAGTAAAAATTCATAAAATTAAATGCTTGTGTGTGTTTGATGAAAAAAGTTAGTACAGTATTAATGTAAAAGCCAAAAAATGAGTTTTAATATTTTGATCAGTTTTGTTTATTGATGTTGCGTTGGTCTTATAATGTGCTTTCTTCATTATCCGCATGAAATAGCTATCATGTGTATGTAGGCCGCGTGAAATACCTGTCATGCGTATGCGGTCTGGCGGGAAAAAGGTTGAGTACCCCTGGTCTAAAGACTCAAGTTCTTTAATGTCTTGCTCTTGATCATGCATTTCTATGAACTCGTCAATTGTCAGCTCCTGGTTATAGGAATCCAGTAGCTCTTGAATGTCATCACTATCCACTTCTAAATTTATTTGCTTCTAAATTTATTAAAAAATCTAAGATCGACAAATTCTTCAATCCCAATACCAATTTCGCCATTTTTTTTCTTTTTTGTCAAACAAAAGACGAATTGACAAGATTTGAAAATCGACTTTGAGTTCGCTTAAGTTGAAGTATTACTGTAATAGTATAAGTGAAATGCATATTTGTATTTCCATGCTCTCAAATATTAATTTAGTTTTATGCTTATAATTTTATTACTCCACTGAGAACATTAGATGTAGAACTATCTTGTTTTATTTCAAATGTGAAACATGTTACTTTTTCTCATTCAAAAAAATTTAAATTTTAAACGTTTCTTCCTTAAATGCAATATATCATCTTATACCTGATTCAAATAAACGTCACTTTTAAACAAAAGATAAGTAGAGTTTGGATTAATCTTTTCTGTAATTGTTCATGACCTGACTCATATACATTAATACGAGTATAAACTCTCGCACATTTAACCTGAAAACTTTCCTAGAAATTTCTCAGAATTTTGAACTCAAAGCATTCAGATAAAACTTAAATGCATACATCTTTAGATAAAATAAAACTATTTTAAAATATACTTACCATTTGTATTGTAAAAATTGTAGAACATATCGTTCGAACCGGTTTGCTGAAGCGCAGCTCCAAATACTGTGAAAGAAAAAAAAAGGTTTTTACATTTCGAAATATAACAATCCTAAAACTAAAATAATTATACAGTTCCAGTTCAAAAAAGTTTCAGAATAAACACAGGAAAGCAAAAAAGTGGAAAAGGAAAGTAACTCACTGTTGTGACCAATTTAAAAATTGTAATAACAGGAAAAGTATTTTAATTTCATAAAGTAATTCCCTTTGGGAATTTAAATAAAATCTATTTTAATTTTTCATGGTTAATCATTTATGAAAAAATAATTAATAATTATATTTAACTCCAATTTGGGAGGCAATTTGATTACAATGTTCATTAAAAAAAAGTCCATGGTCTTTTTAAAAATTATTTTTATTATTGTTACATTCTAAAACTTCGCCGCATAGTTTCGAATAAAACTGTCAATTATATATATAACATTCAATAAATGTGCGGTAAAAAAAGGAGTCAAAAAACTACGCAACACACTTAAAAAATTCAAAACCTGTTTATCAAATTGTCTTGCCATATAAGGGTGCAAAATTATAAAAATAATTTTTTCAAGCATTTTCTGTATTCAAGTTATTTTTTATTACGGATCTGTCATAACATTTGTGAAGCCACATATCACATTAGACAAAACTTAAAGTTTCCTGTTTTTTTCATATTTTTATTTTACACCTACCTGGATTTCAAAATTTGCAAAATGTGATTCCATTTAGTTATAGTTCATTAATAATACAAAAATATGAATAATTTATCATACATTTTTAATACTCCCCCTCAAATTTGAAGATACAATAATAACAAAAGTAAGAAAAAATAAAGCATTTAATTTAATCCTGGTCCTGCATACCTTTATAAGGCCGCAGTAACCAAGTAGTCATGGTAGCAGACATTGTCGCAATCGGTTCGTGGGTTTGAGTCTTGATACCGTTTGACAGTGGCATATATTAGAGCTTACAAGCCTGTTTAAATTTACCTAACCATAAGACCCAGGATTTCCCGAAAAATCAAAAAAGTCAATTATAAATTTATATTCTTCCTCTTTTTCATCCACTATTGTGTCTAAATCAGTTGAAGAGGAAGGTTAAGGTACTGTAAAGCATGCTTAATCCTACTTCCCTGCCCTAAGTCAGCGACAGAGTGAGTTTTAGAAAATATAATAGTTTTTCAACTGTGGTCAGTTTATTTGTCTTTATTTATTGGGTTTTTGTTCGTGGTTTTCGGTCTCATAATTTGAGCTTTCTCTGTTTAGTAGGATATGTAATTTGTCCATCATTTCCTTAATTAATTATTATAATTATGTATTCAGATGATAAGGACATTTTTTACGTACGGTTATTCATGAAATATTTATATTCTAATTTATTTAAATTCAAATACAAATGTAAAAAAGATATTGTATGGACGAATGAACAATATTTAAATAAATGTAAACATTATTGCAATATAAGTGAAATATGAGTGTCAAAATAAATTTCAAAAGACTAAAAATCAATAATTGTTTTGAACGGTTACTAACAAACAGTAAGAGCTCCTTTCGGTGGTTGATAATTTATGTACAAAATTTAGTTCGTCCATGAAATATGACCTGTTTGATGCATTAGTTTTCCTTAAATATTATTTTATCAAAAAACTAGATATATAAATTATGTTTTTATGTTACTTTTCTATCCTTTTCAAGTTATCAAACCTAATTAACGTAGTTTTATGTTATTTTTAATTTTTTTATATACAATTAAATAAAAAAATATTTCTAATTGCTGAGTCTTATGTTATACATTTTTATTTACTTTCTTCGGTTTATAACTCAGTATATTTAAGGTAAGTGTTATTGTATATATAAGGTAACAATCTATTTTTATATTTTATTAATAAAAACTTGATAAAAAACAGCTCCAAAAATTCCTTATTTTATGAAAAACTGAAAACCAGGTATTGATATTTTACCGGATTTTTTCAAACCCTAGTATGGATACACGTTAAATACGTCTAGGATCGAGGACGTAACGTATAAGTGTGTTGTGGAATTTTAGTACTTTGACGGAAATATAAACTCATGCATATTTGAACTAAAAAATCTTTTAAGCAATCCTTAGATAAATTTACTTACGAATAAATATGTGAATGAAGTTGTAGATTCAAATTTATGAAGTTAAGTCACGATTTAAATACCGTAGCGGTTGGTTAAATAATTTAAGAACGTGTGCGAATTAAAATTTATTCATTTTATTTACTATTATAACAATGAAATTTTATCAGGCTTTGTAAATAGTTATTGCAAATTCCACACAAGTTCTGATTTCAATTAACATTCATTCTCATCCATATTCAACTAGTGTTGAATACCATTACGCAAAATAAGGAATTTGGATTTTTGAAAGATATGCTCATTCAGGACGTCCCTGTTTTTTTCGTGTCACAAATTTAAATGAGGGATTAAAAAACCGAATGTCCTTTCAATTATTTAATTATATCTTTAGATGTTTAAGTGAATAATAATGCAGGAAACGTTTGTATTTAATGAAATGGTGAAAATAAATATGCCTTATTTAAAATTATTTATGCATTATTAAGATGTAACTTGGGCACATAAAAAACGGATGTATACATAATATGCATTAAATAATTTATTATATATATGCAAATAGCATTTCGTTATTTTCATTATAAATAGAAACTATAAATATATCTATAAACACTTTCCACTCCAAATGCTCATGAATGTGTAAAAACCAAAATCCTTATCTAGTGGAAATTTTGTTTTTTGAAATTTTATTATGTATACAAATATAGTACTTGTGAATCCTCAGCCTAAGAATTTGATAAAGTATTACTGCGGATATATTACTTTGTTTTATTCTGTCTTTTAAGAGCAGGTTCTTATGATTTTAAGGATTTATTTTACTTTATCAATAAATAGTATTGATATTGTGAAGATACCTTTAAAATAGTCATAATTGAGATCTAAATAATGTTATAAAATACTACATTCCAATACACCTTTATTGCATACTTAAGATATTGTTGATTCCCAACGAAAACTGTGTTAATTTTAACGGTAATTTGTATAAACAAATACGATGCAAATATAGATCTGTAATGGAAGGATTTACTAACAATATTTATCTAATTTATATTTATATTTTTTCCTAAAAAACTTTATCTTATTAATAGTGATTTTTATCTACTTAGATATATTGGTGAGTTTATAGCTTTTGAATTGTGATAATTTAATAGTTTGTACCTAAAATTAATTTTTAACCCTAATAGATCACACCTTATTAAAACTAACAAAAAATTACTTGTGACTGCATTTAACTTTGCAAATTATGGGTAGTAAATTAAATAGTAATATTTTTGATAAAAAGAATACATTTAAATGTAATTTATAATTAAAGTTTCCTACTTGAATAGCATAAGTCATACACTATTTATAGAACTATTATTCTTAATTATTTACAGCCTAACAATTACCTAGTTAATAGAAATGTTGACAAAAATAATAACGTTAAAAATGTAAAAGTTATTGTTTGGAACACACACATGACTATCCGATTAATTTTCTTTAAGTGTATACTTGTGATAGTTTTAATGTTATAGGTTTAATGCAAGTTTTCTTATATCCCTTAATCCTTGGTGATTTGATATGTAATACATTTCTTCGATTGCATCTTATTTACTTTGAATTATTCTATTTTAATTTAGATGGTAACTTTGGTTAGTTTGTTAAGTAATTTTTGAAATAAGAAAGTCTTTATTACTATCATACTCATATTTTCTTACCCAAATTATGGATTTCCATGTTTTCTATGAATGACAAGTGGATGTTTTTTGAAGTATCTTTTTAAAGAATTTCGTCTTTAATTTTTCCTTGATCACCCTTGTTAATGGCTTTTTACTAATAAGGTGATTTATTACTTTTGCTATTTTAGGTTTTTAGCGAATGCATTTTTCTAATTGTTTTAAGTTTTTTTTAAAATTTCTTACTATTAGTGTTTTTCCTATAGTATTATGAGGTAATGCATGTTTAGATTTTTTAGTTTTTACAAAACAGTTTCGTGTACTGTTTTTCTCTTATATATATATATATATATATATATATATATATATATATATATATATATATATATATATATACATGTTTGTGTTTGTGTGCTATATTTTTTTTGAAATTTCATTTAAATATTAATTTAAAATAAAATTCAAATTCTTATCAAGCGAATTATATGAATTCATTCTATAGTCTAGTTTCTTTGAAACTATAATTTCAAAAAAAAATTTATTTCTGTTATTTAAATAAATAGTAATACTTAATGAAAAGCGATTTTCTTATGTTCTGCTGAATGTCTTTAAATGGCACTAAATGTGATGGAATTTTCAAAAATCTTTTTTTAGATGGAAAAAAAATAAAGACAACACATAAAAAATTTTCAAGTTACTGTAAGAGAACAAACTATAAAGTGTTGGCATCAACGCGTAATTCGTATTTTTAACCCTTTTGCAAAACATAATATCATGAAGAAAATTATTTGTATTGGAAATACTTAAGATGTTTCAAAAATGCAATTCAATATTAAGTTTTCAAATGTAACACTTATTTTCGTGCTAAAGGAAACAAAAATTTAATTATTGTAATATGACTAGTTTAAATGGAACCTATTCATTATAAATTAGTAGACCTTTAAACTCTGTAATGTTTAACAACTGTATACACTATATAGAGTTTAGAGAGAGAGAGTAAATAATAGTTTCGACACGAAATTATTATTTCATAATATAAGAACAATAGCAGTAAATTGAGTTCAAACATATTTTCAGTAAGTTATGGTTCATTTGATTCAATTATTTTTAGTTGCACAGAATTTTACATCCACTTCCCCTGTAACTGCGTACACGATGACTATAATTTAGCCTGTGTGTAGAAATACTAAATCTGTGAAACCCTATAATAAAACCTTGTACCACTAAAACATTTATTTCGAGTTGCTCAAGTCAACTCAAAATAAGTTTTATTTGTAAATAATTTTCTCATTAGAATAATAAGTTTATCAATAGTTGACATCATTCACACACACACACATATGAGTGTTAAGTATAAACTAAAACATGTGTTTTTACTGAGCCATTTTTACCTGAACCACGGTTAAGATAGAATTAACCTAATTTTATGCACTTTCTTTTAAAAAAAAATATATGCTTTTATTCTAATTTGGATCCCTATCTTGATATGCTTCTTAAGTTCTTAAATTCCGTTATTCATGGATATATGAATATCATGGATATATTCTACAGTAGATATCCACCTTTCTCAATACTATTTTACATTTTAGGTAAATTATTTACTGATATCTTACGCAGATATCTATAGATACCTAGAAAGGAATAATAAACGACATTTTGATGGATGTGAAGATAATATTAGAAGGCTGTGCTTGTGAAAGTGATTGAATAAAAGAAATAACTTCATGTTTTAAACAACAAATGTTTTGAATTCTTTGTAAAAGGGATTAAAATGGATCAGAGAGCAAAAAGTGAAAACGCAAATTGTTATAATATATTTTTTCCCCATTTTTTAGAAATTGCATATAACAATGTAGTCCTACAAATCAACTGAGAAATGTCTTTTCGTTATATAGTAAGAGCTAAAGTTTTACACTGTTCTTTGAAATTTATGTGATATTTTAAAAATAAAAATGTTGTAATCATTTTATTGAATGATACTTAAAAACATGCAATAATACTACTCACTTCACGCAAATATTAGATATTAAACAAATATCCCCACTTACGTATAAAAAATTAAATAATTTTGAAGATACATTTTTCTTAATTTACAGTAAAATCCGGAATATAATGCTTACTGGTGTATAACGCGCACTTATACTTTCAAGGGGCATTTTTTAATTTGTAGGTATATCTGCCGTATAACACGCATCCTCTTTTGTACGAAGTAACCTGAATTGTACGTGTGTAATGATATTAGGATTTGAAGTCATTTATTCGTGAAGTCATTTCCCAGACTTTTTAAAAAATAGTATACTTCTAGAACTACAATCCTTTAAGCACATTAGGTATTTCCTTTCTTTTAAATAAACAGTATTTCGATCTATGTAAAGGGTGTTTTTTTAGAGGTATAGAACTTTAAATTGCAATAAAACAACGATGTACTATTCGATTGACATGAATTTTTTTTATTCGAAAGATAATCTTGTGGCATTACATTTTAAATATGATTTTTGGCATAGGACTGCCACGGCTGGCTCGGATGTAGTCCAATTTTCGATGACTTTTTCCAACATTTGTTACCGTATATCGGCAATAACACGGCGAATGTTGTCTTCCAAATGGTCAAGCGTTTGTGGCTTATCCGCATAGACCAATGACTTTACATAGCCCCACAGAAAATAGTCTAGCGGTGTTAAATCACAAGATCTTGGGAGGCCAATTCACAGGTCCAAAACGTGAAATTAGGCAGTCAATAACGTGTCTTTCAATAAATCGATTGTGGCACCAGCTGTGTGACATGTTGCGCCGTCTTGTTGGAACCCCAGCTCCTGCACATCATGATTGTTTAATTCAGGATTGAAAAAGTTAGTAATCATGGCTCTATACCGATCACCAATGACTGTAACGTTGTGGCCTTCATCGTTCTTGAAGAAGTACGGACCAATGATTCCACCAGCCCATAAAGCGCACCAAACAGTCAGTTTTTCTGGATGTAACGGTGTTTTGAGATACACTTGTGGATTAACTTCACTCCAAATGCGGCAGTTTTGTTTGTTGACGTAGGCATTCAACCAGAAGTGCGCTTCATCGCTAAACAAAATTCGCTTATGAAAATCGGGAAAAACGGCAATCTCGTTTTGGGCCCATTCGACGAATCTACGCTTTGCTTGATCATATTTAAAATGTAATGCCACAAGATTATCTTTCGAATAAAAAAATTCATGTCAATCGAATGATACATCGTTATTTTATTGCAATTTAAAGTTCTATATCTCTAAAAAAAACACCCTTTAGAACACTAATTTTTTTAAAAATTTTTTTGCTCGTCCTTTTTTTTTATTTTTAAAGCTATCATTTTTATACCCTAGGTACAATGTGTACCCTCAAATTTCAGTCTTATTTTTTGTATTAAAAGAGCACGCTATACGCCAGATTTTACGGTATTTTTTTCAAGCAAAGAGGTTTTAAAGAATTCTTAGATAAAATGAAAATATCTTAGATAAATTACATGACTCTTGCAAGCAAAGAAATTAATTTACATTAAAGTATTTTAAATAACGTGTATTAATTCAAAATGGTCAGGTGTCATTGCTTTACTTCTGCTCAATATTGATTATCCTCATATTCAATATTCTGAATTTTCAGTTCTTCGAATTTGTTTAACTACTTCACTTGAAATAAATTTTATCATTTAATTACGATGCAAAAAAAGAAAACTCATACAACTGTCAAAAAGTTCCGAATGAAAATATTTGCACTTATTTAAATCTTATTTTATAAGGAAAAGCGTTATATATATATATATATATATATATATATATATATATATATATATATATATATATATATATATATATAAGTATTCATTCTAATTTTCTGATGTAAGTAAAATTTAAGATTCTTTCAAAATAAGTTTCACACATCAATTTACCCAACACATTCATTTAAAAAGAAAATATTTTCCAAAGTTAAATTTCTAACAATATAGAATTTTATATTTTATTTTAGTGCAAAATTTCATTTTGTTTCTTGTCATCCTGCCTTCAATTTATATCAATGATATGAATTTAAAAAAAAGACTTCATTTTTTATACCATTTGATGCACTCTTAATCTGAATTTTAATTTTATAAAATCCGTGCATTTAAAATTTCATTTCTTTAAGCTTTAACTATTGTAATAGATACTATTGTATAACTCTTGGAATAAAATTATTAACGAATCCGTTATTTACAATGTATATACAAATTCGTTAGCCTTATTATAAAAAACAATAACTAGGTAAGTAATTTATAACACATCCGACTTCTTTTCTTAGTTAAACATTAAAAAAACGTGTGTCTTAATTTATTTCTTCTTGTGAATAGAATCAAGTATTAAGTTTTAAAAAATTAAGAGATATCAATTCTGAATCAGAGATAAAGTCTTAAAAAAAAGTGATTTCCTCATTATCTCATAAACTCTGATTTCTTTTTAATTTTGTTTTCTTGAATCATTTAAAATGTTAAATGTCCTCAGTAATACAATGTGATGTACAAGACTATATAGCGTAAGTTATAGGTTAATTCAATTTATTTAACTGAGCTTTTAATTTATCTTTCTTTATTTTTGAGGAAATTATCCACATTTTAATAAACAGCTTTTAGAAAAAGCAAAAAGTGCCTTTGGGGACTAATTTTTCATTTACATACAGAACAGGTATTTACATTTTTATTCTAATTAGATTTTGAAGGATTATTTCCTTCTAAGAGCATTAATATTGTATGAAAATTTACAATGAAACCTGAGTTAAAGATTTATTGTTAACTGGCATTAAGTTAATTTTTTTAAAAGAGACTTAAAATTGAAATAACAGATCGCAATTTATATTGGAAAATATTTTGATTAAAGAAACTTATATTTGCTCAAGAAACACTTCCCGAATAATTTTTTATAACCACAAAATAACTCAATTTTCATAATGTGCAAAATAAAAAGTGCAATTTTTAATTTTACCAAGTTAATCTATTAAGCAATGCCATCTACAAAAGATTCTTTTAGAATATTAGAACATGATTTTGTTATAAAACTTTCTGCAGAGTTTAAAAATATTTTCGAACTTAAATATATTTCAGAATGTTCTTTAATATATTGTTATTCAAGGCATTTTCTAAACTAGAACTTAAAATTTTAAGAAAGTAACTTATTTAAATTTATATCGTAATTTAAATTCAAATTAACTCACAAAGAGAATATGTTCCTCAAGAACTATCAATTTGATCTTTGTGGCACACATACACACATTCAGCCTTTTTATTATTTCTCAGAAAATGTTTTTTCTTCAAGAATCTGAGCATTAGTGAATTTATAAAACTATTTTCCATAATAAAATGAAAGGATATTAATTCATAAAATGACAGAATAAATCTTTTAGTATACAATACTGAGTGTAAAGTAATTAATAGAACATCCTTGTAAATTTACTGAGAAGTTAATTAATTTTAATTTTTTAACTACAATTAAATATTGAACATTTATGTTTTCTTTATTTTGACACCCTCCGTTTAAGTTAATACACATTCTTTATATTTGTATACGTTTTTAACTTTTCATTATGAAAACTAAATTTTTACATTAATGAATTTACAACTGAAATAACAGTGTTTACAACATATATATTAAGCAAAACAAAAATATACAAATAACATTTTATAAAATAACTTCTATAAAAGACAAGCAGCTTCCGTATTTTGTTGAGAAACATAGCATACAGAGTGAATTATATTAGTAGTAATAGATTAAAATTGGTGGTCTTACTCATTAAAATGATTAATTCATAAATAAAAGCAATGAGCTGGCATGTTGTGTTTGTAAAAACCCTAGAACTGATGACCCTTTTTTAGAGTAAAGAGTGATTGTTAAGATAAAGGTTGAGGATAATCAAAGAAAGAGCAAAAGTAGGCAGATTTTTCACGAAAGAAGGTCAATTGGTGGAAAAAGAAACGATTTTCTATTAGATTCTTTTTGTTTTGTTATGAGCATCGTTAGTTGTGTCATAAGAAGAAATGGTGTTATGACATAAGAAAAGTGATCATGTTATGCAAGAACATGAATCTTGGTATTTAAGAATTCTTTGGGAACTTCTGAAATACCAAGAAGATTATGCTGATTTTATTGCAACATCAAACTTCAGCAAGATTGAGTGAACTTTACATTGCTAGAGTACAATGCAATAAAGGGAAATTAAGATGAGACGAGATAAATCCTTAAAAATACAGTTTAATCTCACTCTGGCCTTATCACCTGTTGATTTAATCTGTACAGAGTTTTGAAATAGATTGAATCTAATCGAATTTAAAACAAACATAAACAATCAATAGCTTGAGTTTAGGAGTCTTAAAAAGACTGGTATGATTTACAAATTTCTTTTTTTTTATTTAATGATTTTCAAAATTTTTTGGTTGCCTCCTATGTGTATGTAGTATTTTATGCAGATCTTTTGTGTGTGTGTGTGTTCAAAATTTCATAACAAACTATCCATTTAATTTTTTAAGGAAAAACTTAAAATTTATGAAGTGATTTTAAAGTGGTACTCTCTCTCTTCCTACAAAAAAATATGGTACACACATGAAATTTGATTTACACGTCCGTCTATCTATCCATAACAAAAGTTGGTATAAGATTTGGAATAACATGATTGATTTTCGAACAAAACTTTTTTTTTCAGAATGCTTATTGAAAATTCCTTGAAAAATGTGTAAATTCTAAGTTCACTTATTTAAAAAAATAAGTATTGTTTTGATTCAAAAATGCATAACAACTTTTGTTACATGTATTATTAGCAATAGTTAGAAAACATATTAAAGTATTTGGCAGAATAAAAACAAGGTTTAACATTTTAAATGAAGACAAACTAGTTATTTTATTTTTCTGAGATAAGTCAGCTAGCTTAAAGTTCTGATTTGTCATTGGGATGTGAATAAAAACGAACGTAAAAGATATTTTTACTCTGCTTTTTTTTTGACTTGGAGCTTTAAAATTTTGTGAGATCATAGAAAAGCCTATAAAGGATAATTTGAGCTAAAAAAATTAGATTTGATTTTTTTGACCGATTTTCGTCGATTGAATCGTATTGTGTGTCCCCTTAAAATGTCTAATTATTTAAGATTTATTAAGAAAAAGTCAAGTATGATATTGATAACTATTTCCGTATTCCGAATTACTACTGCAGTCATGGATAAGTTCATCAGAGAATGTTAAATATAAATGATTCTGCCAATATATTTTAGTTGGTATATTTATAATTTAATGAAATTTTCAAATAAAAATTTTGCAGTACGCAATGACACTAAATTTAATAATATTTGTTCCTTAATACTTCATGCTCCACATTTATCAAAATTTAAATTTAACCCTATTTTTGGCGGAATATTCAAGGTGTTCTAGGATAAATGTATAAGTTATAGAATCCCCCCCCCACCTTGAAGGAGAGTATATTTAGAAAATTAACCCATTAACCGCCAATTTTTTTTAATTTTTGTCTGGATAAATTATATATATATATATATATATATATATATATATATATATATATATATATATATATATATATATATATATATATATATATATGTCCAAAAAGTTGTGTATCGTAATAATTATTTTCAAATTATCTTTAATTTTTGTTTTGAAAATATTTGATACTTTTGAAAAAATGTTATATTTTACTATATTTATACATTATAACGAGGGATGTATACGTAAAATTCCAAATCCCCAAAAGGGAATAACGCAGCTAATGTGTTAAGAAAATAGCCAACTCAAAAGTATCATATTAAAGGATTATTTCTGATGCCCATCAGTTTCTAACTTTGTCAAACTGTTTTTTTTTTTTGTAATTTTATTAGTTTTTGCGCGCATTCTCACCAAGAACTCAATTTTCAAGCATATTTAATGTATCAAGGTAATAAATTAGCACAGGTTAATAATTATATGATAACACAGACTAATAATTTAAGCAATTTAATCAATAATTAAATGATACTTTGTGAGAAGAGGGGTTATGACACTGAGAAAAAACTAATGATCCTCTGCCTTTACAAGAGATAACTATACAAAAAGTAAAGAAACACAACAATCAATACATTAAACAAATTAATCAAAAAAAAAAACATCGTTAAACTCCAGAAGCCTATTTTCTTTGGTAAAAAGTTTGAAAAATCATGGTGTTCTTGCAGAAATATTTTACACCGAGTTATTTGATTTTTGTGTACCAATATTCAAATTCTTCTCTAATGAAGTAGTGTTTAATAATTTTTAACACGGAATATGTAGTTTTTTGTGTTCCTTCTTAAAAACCCTTTTATATGAAAACTAGTTCATCTACCTTTAATTTTTAACAGTCCAGATCGTTTCAAAAAGTTTTCGTATGGTATACTCTCTTAAGTAAACCATTTTATTATAATAACCAAAAAAAATCAAGGCAAATTTCACAGAACACTAAGTAAAATGGACACTGACAAAACAATTACACGCATGATGGTGCGAAAATGATAAAGCCGGAATAAAGGTCACAGAATGACAATGACAATTTCAAACTTCTGCTTGTCAATGCCACACCTTTTTTTTGAACTCGTTTGGAGGAAGTCACAGAAGAATTCAAGAGTGAAATATGTTGAAATGCTTTGTTTTTATTTCAAAATTTTTCACTTGTCACTTTAACATACCTGTTTGATACTAACAAAGGGGACCTTGAGGAATACTTCTTCGATAAAATAATTTGTATATATGTATAAGGAATTTTTTAAAAAGTAATTATTAAAAGTTGATTATAGTAAAACTTCGCAGGATGAGCTCTCTAATACCAATCTTCAGATTCAATATATATTTAAATTAGTTACAGAGTCACACACTGGAAAATATTTATTGGAGTCTTATCTTACTAAAAAGCAATTGAATTACTTAAGATCAGGGGTCTCCAAACTTTTTAGATTAACAGGGTCCGGCACTTCCACAGGAGACCATGTTAAATTACGTAAGTTTATGCACCTTTTTCTCAGAAACTTCTTGCTACTAATAGATGAAATTTTCACAGTAGGTTATATGTACTATCAATAAGACTTTAATGGAAGGTTTTGTTTTTTTTTTGTTAAAAATTAAAATAATTATTAATTTTTTAAAAAATGCCAAATTTTTTTTCTTTAAAATTTAGTTTAAAAATACATTATCTAAAACAGTTCGCTAGATATATTTTATTCCCTCCATTATATAAAATGGGTAAACATGTTGAAAATATGCTCACTGAAAATTTGAGGATCCTACATTAATTAGTTTTTGAGGAAAAGGTACATAAAGGGAAAAATATTGCATTTTGAGAAAACAGGCTTTAAAGTAAGAATTTGTAATTTGTCAATGAGAGTGACTTCCTTTTAAAAAATAAATAAAAATACTTCTAATTATCGTATTTCTATATATCATATATCATTTTAAGCAGAAATGTTTGAACTTTTAAAAAATGTAAAAAAGTCAAAATCGATAATTTTTCAAAAATTAATGTGCCGGACCCTCTTAAAGGTCACATTGAATCCTCCCCTTAATTCCAAGGGTCAAGACCCAGCTATTTCCTCATTCCAACACCCTCTAGTTTTAAATTTTGTGCATATTTCGTGTACGGATAAAGAGGTAAATGAGGCAACTCCCTTTCCGGAAGACATATATCTGTTTAATCATAATTATAATATTAAATTTCATTACGAGAATTACCTATGTATGTCAAATATTGTAAGTATTAATGATAAATCCCATACCATTAATTATAGTTAGAAGGCTCAATTTTCTTATGCATTTCAGGTATTATGTTTCTTTACTAATTTGAATGATTTACTTACTTACAAAACTTACAATATAATCAAAATAAACTTGGAAGGCCTGATTAGTGATGCTGAGGGGTTGGTGTTGGTCCGCGGGACGTAGTTTGGAGGCTCCCGCTTTAGGTGATCATGTGCTACATTTTATTTAGTCTAACAGTTTTCTTTTATACGTTAATAAAAAAGAAACATTCTTCTTCATATTAGAATACCTCCCCCCTTCCCGAAAAATTAACTTCACAAAAGTTATAAAAAACAGATGTATCACCAGAAAGTGTGAAGGTTGCGAGCACATCAAGCATTTATATACGACACTTTATTTCATATTTTAGAGGCAATTGAAGAAAAACGAAACAAAAAATGTTGGTTAAAGAGTTTCTTATTTATTAACGCATGTTGTTAGATAACAAGAGCCATTTTCGATGAACGTCGTAATTTTGAACAAATAACCAGGACAACACCCAAGTTGGCAACTCCACTGTATAAACTTTCAAAAAACATTATTATTGAAAACTCTTCATCGAACTTCTACCGAAAAATTCTCTCTGTATGACAGCCGAAACAAAATTAACCTCTTAACTACCTAATAAGAGTTACGCAATTCACTCCTGATTGCCACCATTTTTGGGGCTGTATTTGGGGGGGAGGAAAGGATAAAAATCTGCTAACTTTTCTCTGAAATAAGTAAATCCTTCTCGCAAACACTGTCAAGTTCATTTTATTGCAGTCCAAAGCCTTCGGAATAGTTTTACTGATAGAAACGCAAAGAAAAGAACGTATATCAGTAAGACGTATACATACGTCCGGGGCTCCTAATACACCGGTTGAGTGATAGGAATATATACGCCGGTGGAGTTAAGGGGTTCTTGCATGAATTGAATGTAAGCCACCCACAATTTGGTGCTAATATGCACTCCTTGAAAATTAAAGTAACTGAATTGTCCTGGTCACGAATTCGAGACTGGAATTTTTTCGAATCTTTGGTTTGAGACCTGCTGCCACTGAGAACCAGCTTTTTGGTTAGTAAGTTTAGAGAATGGAATACTTTTATGTGGGAAACGACACTTGGTCAAGTGTCGTCCTCGTCACTTGATCAAGATTCAAAATTACAGGGTTTGTTACCAATGGTCATGCAGCTTCAATGAACGACTTTAATTAATTTTTAAAAAGTAAAATTCAATTATTGCAAATAAATAGTTGAATCAAATGAAAAAAGAACTTTTTCAAAATAAATTCCCGTATAAAATATTTAAGGATCCATTAAATTCTTTAAAATAAACTCATTTAAAATTGGCTTACAATAAAATTGAATAATTCGCATAAAACATCTCCGTATTTTCGTTTATATCTTCAATAAATGCATACAATGACTTACTGATTGTGAAATATCATACAATATTGATTAATACATGGAAATAAACCTACGTCTGTGATAAATAATACTAAATAAATATCCCTAATAGCAATTGTTTATTCAATTTACGAAACGACTTACTCAGAATGTTAACAAAGTTTAACAGCTGTGCTTTAAATAGTTAAGTGCTTATTGTTTTAAAACACCGAACTTGGAGACTATTAAAATTTGTTTAGACATTTACAACATTCGTTCAAGTCAAATTCTGAGCATATTTTTATACCACAATGAGGCGTAGGTAAGACAGAGTAGAGTTACTTACAGCCCAAATTTCGAAAGTGTTTCTATTGTTATTTTTTCCCCCTTAAAACCAGACGTTGACAAAAAAGTGCATACAAAACTCGATTGAATTTAACCTTTTAATCCGACTTCGATGGATGGATGACCGTAAATTGGCCGCTTGACCCACATAAAGCTGGAAGTGCCAACATATTTTTTTATCTATATAACAATGGATATACAATTGTTTAGAAAATGTTAAGTTATATTGTGAGACAGATCGCAATAATAAGCTTTCAGTTAAGCTTCCCAACACAAGCAATATCATAAATGTTACTCGTTTAAGAGATATTACATCCGTAGTATAAACATATTCGAAGTGTAACTTTTGATTTCATTGTATAATAACTAATTGATTAATTGATTATTTTTAACTTTGCAGCAACATAAGGTATGTTGGTGACTGATCTTGTAGTTTTGAACCACGAGCAAGGGACGATGACAACTCCTGAGCTGAAGTCCCATTCTTCAAATTTCCACACCGCGCCTTTGTGAGATCCTTAAGCCTCGACAAATGTAACAAGAATTATCCTCACAACACTATTGTCTTTATAATTTAGTTCAGATGGATCAAAGTTACCAATTAGCTATTTTTAAGCATTATATTCCAATCCTATCATTTAGTATACAGTATAGCCCAGGGATGGCTAACCTTTTTGGATCAAAGTACCATTTTTTCTTAAAGAAATATTTAGAGAAGTATAGACGTGCCGTCAAATAATTTTGACTTGGAATTATTGAGAAAGTAATAAAACTAAATACTAACAACTCAAACCTCTTTATTTACAACGAAAAAATACATTTTGCACTGTATATTATTAAGTATTTTATTTATACGTGTAATTCAAATTAAAGTAACATTAGTGTGAATTCTGTTGTGGTAGATTAGATGACAAATAACTTGTATTAGGATTGTAAGATGTTACTTTTACCAGAATGCAAGCTGAATTTGAGTCATCTTCCTAACGGTTTCTAAGTGAGTTTTCAATGTTATTCATCTCTGAAAATAATGACTCGCAGGCATAGGTAGATGAAAATATGGTTAAAATAGCATTAGCGAGCTTCTTCAAACAGCTAAATGTATCGGGAATTGAATTCCGTGTTTCCAAAATTTCATTACTAGCATTTTTACTTATATTGCTTGTTAATCTTTCTGTTTTAATCAATTCCAACTTTCTCCTTTTTTCGACAAATTTTTGAATCCATATTGAACTAGACTGGAAATCAATCAGTTACATTTCAAATTCTTCACTTAACAACCAATAGAATACGGACAAATTCAGTTTATTATATGAAGTCACATCAAGATACATAAAAAACTTGAACGTTTCCGATAATTCTATGAACTGAGAAAATCTCGCTGAAAACTGCGACCGATCACTGATGTTTCTCGTAATACTTCGTATTGAACTTTCTTATTTTTAATTAAAATGCAAACCGTTTTGACCTGTGGTGTGCCCAAAATATTATGTCGCGTGCCATGCCCTCCCTGGTCTATAACGAAAATTATGTGGCTGAATTTTCAAAAAATGGTTACTTATTTTTTTTAAAGAAATGTATAATGTCCTAATATATGGGTTTTTTGCGACCTGCAAGAATCCGGACTGCCGGGTTATCGAATGCCAAGTTTTAGGGACTACTGCATTAATTTCTAATAACTATATAGTTTGTTTATTTGGTACTCAAAAAATGTAATAAATAATTCATAATTTAACTTACAATTGAAGTTTGATAAAGTACAATAAAGAAAGGAATAAAAAGAAGGAAGTACATTTGATTCATCTGAAAAGTGTGATTGAAATTCTAAATCACATTAATTCAAAAGGAACGAAATAAATGCAGTTCCTTTTTGGATAATTCATTGAAAAAAATCATTATATTATGCTAAAAAGTTTTCCCAAGGCTTATTTTTTATACGTTTTGAATGTATGAATTATTTATTAATAAATTGCAATTAAAAATAAATACTCTTTTTAAATATTTTAATTTATTTTATTTTAATGATTATAAAGATCTCCACATACTAATCAGAAAATAGTAGCAAAAATAACATTTTTGAAATGATCTGAATAATGTATATATATATATATATATATATGTGTGTGTGTGTGTGTATAAATATATATATGTGTATGTGTGTGTGTATATATATATATTTACATGTATATATATATATATATATATATATATATATATATATATATATATATATATATATATATATATATATACATGTACTACTGCGTTATTGTACTACTGTGCCTATTTCTTCTTATTTAGTATAGTTATCTTAGGTTCTAACTATCTGTGTATTTTTATGTTTTGGATTTTTTATATATATACAGTATGTACTATGTGAGTAAAAAAGTTCAAATTCTCAGTAATAATCATTCGAAGAATTTTGGAGATAGCATAAAAGGTATCTAAGGTTTTCCAACAGGATACATGGGTTTTCCTTATAGGAATTGACGCAGAAATAGACTTTCTTTGCAGTTTAACTCACCAATATATAATATGAATATCGCAATGCCCAGTTAAAAATTTAAATATTACATATTTGATAACTCGCTCTGAATATTTAATAAAATAAATAAGTCTAAAAACTAATAATTATTGTTTACAAGCGCCTAAATAATTAAACTATTTCTTCAAGAAAAATTTTTTTTAGTTAAATATGTCTTTGGAGCTCTTAAAACCTACGTTTGGGACCTGAGATATTTTAAGAATTTGCTTGTGGCTCATCCAGAAATTTATATAAAGAATCAACAAATATTACCTATGAAATTTATAGCATAGCATTACAAGAAGTCTAACGTTATAAACAGTCACACCAGATGTGATGTTTTCAAAAGTAAATTAATTACCCAATACTTCATTGTTTTCTTGGACATATTCGAAAATGTTTATCAATGTTAAAATAATCTTATGCAAATTTATTACTTTTTATCAAAAGTAAATACATATGAAAATAATGTAAGCGTGAAGATTTCGAAATTGTCTAACAAAAAACGATGAGAAACGTGCTTGAAGGAACACGAAATAGTAAGATTTTAAGTTATTGATTCAACAAAAGTATGTTTATCTTGAATTCATAATGTATTCAATGTTGTAACGGCAAAAACAAACAACCTTCGCAATGACAGACATGACTGCGAGGAATATACTAAGAAGTTCTGTCTAGGTATTTATTTGTCTATCTCTTCCAATGCGTTCTTGAATTCATATCCTCTTGTAAAATTATTTTCAATGATAAACGTTTATTACTTTTTGATAATGCTACTACTTTTTATAGAGCTGCTACTTTTTGATAACGAATGATACGAATTTTTTCTTTTAGGAAACAGAAATCAAATGAAAAGTTGAAACAACGAGAAAACTATGAGGGAAAAGAAGCGAGTTGGAACTTAAAGTACATCAGTTAAAATAGGCATCATTGCAATGAATTGCAATTTATTTTAAATTTTCGCGTCAAGAATTTGGCGTATTATTTAATTTAATTTTAATATAAATGAACATTTACTATCTAAAAAGGGAAATAATTCCAAAAGGAAGAAGGAAATAGCTTTTTGATTTTATCGGAAGCATGCGTTATTTAAATTCAAAAGTTCGTCGGTATGGAAATTTGAATTTTTCATACTCTGTATGCGATGCATTTTCTTTATTTTCTGTAGTTTCTATGATTAGAGACTTATAACGATTTACGGTAAACATTAATTCATACTTAATTAAAATTCTAAATAATTATAATTAAAACAATTAAAGTTAAAGGAAACAAGCATTTAAGTGTGATGGATGAAAGTATTGTTAAAAATAAGAATTATTTGAATTATTCCAAAATTAAAAATTTTCAGGAAGTATTAACTATTAGATACAGTAAAGGATAAAGAACTAATACTGAAGCTATTCATTTTATAATATCAGTGTATCAGTGTATATTAATAGCTGTATGCGGCCAATTATATATATATATATATATATATATATATATATATATGTATATATATATATATATATATATATATATATATGTCATGATTTTAAAGACAGAATTAGATTAAACTTTAAAAAGGAGATCTTTATTCAATCATTTCGACATCTCTTTTAACACTGAGAGCAGGGAGGGAGGAAAAAAGCACGCCATGGTGGTGGTTTCAAGTAGATAGCACTTGAAAAACAAATGTGATGCGTATCCGGATTTTATGATCGTATTTGAAAGTTAATGCTGACACATATGGGGGCTGTAAAATCTAAGGATCTGGAATTAGACATGTTTGTTGGCTAGGCCATATGTTCGGAAGAAATAAATGGTTGATTAGTTTGATACTTGAAGATGTGAACTGAGAAAGATGAGTCAAGTGCTAGATAGAGAATTTAATTTTTAATCTAATTTAATTATCCTTACATTTATATTTTAAAAAAATGTTCTTCACGGTTATATAGATCTAAAAAAACATCCTTCAAACTCTTCCAAATAACTACTCGTAAATTTAAATGATTCATTAGATTTTGATATCTTGCCTCTTATTTATTACGATTTGATATTAAAATAATTCTACTTTATTAACAGAATAATAAGTACATTGTGCACAACTCTTTTTTCCCGTCAATTCCAAGTTTGTACTTTTACTTAAATTCTCTACATAATATGGGTAAAATATTAAATTATAGTAATAAATCTGCGCTGTAGAAATTGTAATTAGATTTTTCTAATTCCTTTATTTCTGGTATTTTAATACTAAATTAAAACATTCGTTTTTATTTAAAATGTAAGGTAACGTAATAAAACTTCGAAAAAAAATATGCTGCATTTCTCCCGAATTTCTGAATAAATACGTTTCAGTTAAATAAAAATTCCCACAAATATAGTTGGTAAAAAGGTAAATATAATTCAGTAAAAACCTTTTGAATGCTTAAAATGAAAAGCAGCAATAAAATTCCCGTACAGATATTAATAAATTAAAAGTTTGAACAAGTAATTTTTTTTTAATTCTATTATTTCCAAAATCAACATGACAAAATACAGTTAAAATCAATTTTACTATTTTTAAAAAAATATAAATAAACACTAAAATGAATAAAAAGAAAATATATTTACCTCATAAACACTTGACAAGCCTAAGTTGTAAAATACTGGCATAAAAACATATGCAACGGTGGGAAACATGAAACAATATGCAACAACAACCATCCAAAATTGTGTACCAGTCAAATAAGTCTCTGCGGGAATACCCAGCATGGGTATAGCTGACATAAAGCTGGCCAGTATAGACATAGCCACAGGAAAAACTCCCATCTTCTGACCCCCCATGAAAAAGTCTTTAGTAGTTTTTTGCTTGCTTCCAGTGCACGCATAATACACACCAATTACAGCTGATACCCCCAGCATAGCGATAAATATCGCATAGTCCGCTGTGGTGAATCTGGATAAAAGTTCTTCTCTTGTTGTGTGCGTTGACATATTGCACTTGATGAATAATATTAAGATGAATGGAGAATCAAATCAGAAAAAGCTTGCTCTTTTCGGAGGGTGATATTGTCTCTAAGGGACCAGGATCATTCCATGCTCGGGTTCAGCTCTCAAAGAACACTGCCGGCTCCACGTCCAGAGCACCGCTTTTAATACCGGTAATGAAAAAATAATCTCCTTACACTTTCGGAGGTTAAGAGGGAAGGAAGAGAAGGGAGGGAGAAAGTTTTCGGGAGAAAGTGTGATACGTCACACCGAAGTATGTCAGACTCGGAAGATAGGAAATTCCGTATCTGTGGTGTAAAGAACATGGAAAGTTAGCCTTGGTACTACTCTCTCTCTATAAATGCTCTACTACGGATTTGACGAGTACAGCTGAAATTTTCCTCCGTTAAGTTTACATACAAAGACTGAGCTTGGCGATTTATTGCCTCTGTTGGCGACATCCTGCTTTATATTTATATTTTATATATTTTTGAGGTCGGTTGGATGCGCAACAATAGATGCCGTTAAATATATCGTGCTTACATATTATCCCTGAAAGAAGAAAAATGTTTGACACTGAAATAAAAATTTTGTGGTTTAAGAAAACAATTTTGTGTGTGTGTGTGTGTGAGCATTTTCGTTATTTATATATCTGAACAAAAACAATGGACACGATGAATTACTTATTTATGCTTTTGTTCGATACGAGGACAAAACGAAATTATAAATTTAAATCAAGAATGGTATAGGTGTAACAGAATTTCTGCGATATTTGTCTTCAAGAAAAGTTGACCAGAATTGAATACTTAGGCACGCAATTAATGTGTTTCGTCTTTACTTTGAAATAAATAGCAGATGATTAAGGAAAAAGAATTTTGCCATATTACAAGTAGTTTAGATGCAATTGTTTACATAGTAACTATTTCGAACTAAAAATTCCATGTAGGTTAAAAAAACCTTTTTGGCCTCTTTTCAGTTTTCAAATAATAATAATTTATGCTTAATTTCATTTTATTTTGCAAAACATTTTTAAAATATATTAAGTTAATATAGTTGTTTGAAACAAATAACAAAGTTCTGCAGTATATTTTTTGTCTTATAATATTTTACATCAGGAGGAGCTTTTTCTCATATCTCCAGTATATTATTGGAGATGTTATGGGGGGAAATTGAATCACAATCTATTCAACTACGTTTGAAAGAAGTTTTTTGAGGGATTAAGAGTCCGTAAATTGCTGATTTTTCTTGACGTTTGGAAGCATACTAATTTTAAAAATTACAAATACTGGAACTTAAAAAATTGTGTTAGAAATGGAAAAGAAGATTTTGAGTCAAAATTCTCTGAGAAACACATTAAGATATTTTAAAAAATATCCTACATTAAAAGACAAAGATATTAAAATAATTAATCTTATAATCTTTACATAAGCTTCATTCCTGTCAAAAGCCTGAGTTAAGATTAATAAATTCAGGTTATTTCAAGGGCTATTGCAGATCAAAATAAAAGTAGTTGATCTTCATTAAAATGTCTTACTCATGGCAATTTTATCATTTTGCATAAATCTACTAATATTAAACATATTTTACAGTTTTGTTATGTTGGAGCCATGACACCATAAAAACAGCTAGATCATGTATTTCGCCTCATTCTAGAAGTAAATTTTTGTGCTATTACCTTTAAAAATTAAATTACAAAAGCAAATCGTTTCGTGGAAAAAAAACTTAAAAATGGTTACATTTACCGTTAAAAAATTTACTCCTTGCCTTACAATCCATTTTTGTTGTTTGATTTTTTTAAGTGTAGCAACAAATTCATTTTTAGAAAGTTTGAGCTTCAGAAAATACTAAAAAATACTAAATTTTGATACTTCGGTCAAAAAAGCCTAGCTTTTAAATTATTCAAAAACCTTAAAAATAAAGTTTTCGTATTCTTTAAATTCCTTTTTTTAAGGAAATTGAAGCATTTAGCAAGTAAAGAGAACTTTGGTTTTTTTTTTTTTTGTTTTTTTTGTTTTTCTTGCAAAGGGTTGTTTCTGTGACTATGCAAAAATAAAATATTCAATACTTTATTAGCTTTTTATACTTGTACAAAGCATTTTCTGTAAACTCAAAAGGAATAAGCATGATCATTGAAACTTCTATTGTACTTTTTCAGTACGAATTAACTCATGAATATGTGTTAGAAAACTATTTGCATTTCATAATCTTTTTCCTGAAATTAAACTGATTTTGTGCTGGAAATGCTGATGAAAAAATTCTTGTCACTCTCATACTCCAGCGTTGCTCAAATAAAGCGACCCAATTGAACAGATCCGATTGCTTGCTATTTAAAAGCATCCTTTTGCTACAAACATGCCTTGTTAATTGAAATACTAAATAAAAAAAGAAGTGGTAAAAAGTAGTTATGAAGATAACAACTTATCTTCTGCAATAGCGCACACAGGAATTTCTCAAGGGGGGTTCCGGGGTCGAAAGTTCACCATTCTTGTATCATGCACATTTTGATTTGTCGATTTTCGGGAACAAAACACAGTAAAAAACTAATTATTGAATAAATAATTAGCATTAATTAATAAAATAAATCATTAATAGCAAATACTTAATTAAATTTTACGAACCATATACTTAGAATTATAATCAATCGGAAAAAAATCAAAGGCTTTGGGGGGAGGGGGTCCGGACCTCCAGCCCCCCCCCTTGTGTGCGCCACTGATATGCTGTAACGGTAAAAAAAGCATAATTTATTCAATAATGTTCTTCCTCCATTTCCCTTAATAAAAAATTTACTAATATTTATTTAATATTGGGAGAAAAATATATCATTTCAATAGTGTCTAACTTTTCAAAATAATTATTTCATAAAATGAAGCGCGCGTGTTGTTGAATCATTAGATACAAATCCAGTTTTTCGAGAGTGGAAAGTAACACAATGCATGTTTATTATTATTATTATTATTATTATTTTCTTTAAAATATTGTGGCCGCGGTAGCCGAGTAGTATGGGTATCGGATCGTGGCAGCCTTTGTCACGAGTTCGAGCCCAATACCACTAAAGACACGCCGTGTAGGGCTGCGATACACGCTAAATCTGTCGAGAGCTGAAACGTCCACCCGTTGGTGTGGTATGGTAGTTAGGAGAGGGGGTGCCAGCTCAGATGTCGTCCATGTCACTTGACCATAGTTCAAAATTACGTGGTCCGTCGCCCAAAGCCCTCGACTAGCTGAACAGTGCGACGTTAATATTCCCTCACTCACTTTTTAAAATATTATTTCACTTGAAATTAAAATACTAATTTTTTTTCAAAAATATGTTTAATTTAAATTGATTTGAAGTATGGTTTTAATCCTGTTTGAGAAAATCAAAATGCCAGAGTTTGAGTTAAGTCTAGTAGTAACAACTAAAAATTTTATTAATCGCGTAATTTATCATTTAATGAAAATTCTATAAAACTTTTAACTAACAATATGTATAGCTACTTATTTATTTCATTTATTTTATTATTTTTGTCAAAAAAAAAACACTTTCTATTCCTTTTAAGGTGTAAGTTTTATTTTCAAACTCAAACACATCATAACTTCACACACTGATTTATTTATTTTTGTTATACATATTTAAGCTTTTGAACACCTCGTGTTATAACAATTCAAATTAGAACCAATAAAAATATATAATGAGTCTTGATAACTTGTATATAAAATCTTTGTTTATTTTTACACATTAATAAACAGTTAAGTTATATTTCCAAGGCTTTACAGCCAAATATGATATTATTTATTAAAATTGTAACATCATTTGTCCACCTACCCCTTTTAAAAAATTCTACTTAAAATATATGAAATTCTAACGTATTGTCATGATATTTAATCAGATCAATTGTGGAAAATTTTCATTGTTTTTATAATTATATCATTATCTCAACGATGCACATGAAAAATTAAACTTGGGGAAAAAACGTTACATATTTACAACCAATTTAATCAATACTTGTTACAGAAATTCCATTAATAAAACACGCTTTCAAGTAAATTGTCTTATATGCAACAGGTTCCATGAAAGGAAAATTAATAACAATAGGTTTGAATATTTATTTTATTTAAAGATTAAAAATATTTTTGGCAACATAAAATTCGTCTTACATCTCATAATGCATATATACCAAACCACATACCATTTTAACCCTTTATCTGCCGCATTATGATTAACTGCAGTTTTTTTCATACAATATATTTTTTTGAATCCCTATTTTGAAAATTAAGGGATATACATAAACAAAACACTCAGCTTTGGGAAATTTAATCCGTTAGAGAGCTAATTTATTAATTAAAAATATTCAACTGTAAAATTAATTACTGTTCATTTAAAGTAAATAGTCAAATCATTTTTTAAAATCGTCATTAATATACAAAAAATAAGACACTTACCTTTTGACACTAACTATTTTTTCGGAACAAAAATGACAATCTTCGCAATCCGCTGAAAACGCAATTTTTGCCTTAAAACTATTCGCCTTCCCCGCTAAAATGCTCCTCTTAGAACCCATGTTGCCATACATCTAGGAAGAGTGGACTTAAGAAACTATTCCTGCTAAATATCGTCAAAGTATTCGTAAAAATGGTTATTCTATGTAATTTTAATGTGAGTGGTACTTATAAGTACCGTGGGTAAATAAAAGGTTAAAAACCTAATCGTGAATCCGTGAACTGTTTGCAAAGATTATAGTAAAGAAAAATTACATTCTGGAGATAATAACTTTTCATAATTCTCATAAATGAAGAAATAAATGGCTTATTAATCTGTAGAACATCTGTAAATGTATATTTGTTCATCCATAAAGTACATGCAAGATGTTTTCGTTCCATTGATAATAAATATCGAGAACAATTTTGCATTTCTTTATTCTATATTGTATTTCATACAGTTCTTTTCTTTTTGAATACTTTTTATATTAATTGAAAACTTCGCGTTAAGAAATGAAAACAGTTATTTATTCAATAAAAACAATGAGTATTAATTTAAAATACTCTAAAATTATATTTCAGTGAAGCCTTTTTATCTTTAACCATTCACTCCTATTTATTATTATAAATTAGACATTTTTATTAGCTTAAGTAGTCTAAAATTATCATTAAAGGTAATCATTAAAAAAATTTTATTAGTCATTCAAAGTTTTATTTCATTAAATTTGAACATTATATTCTATTTACTACACTAAAAAAATTTTGGATTCAAAAGGAAATGTTTCCTTAATAATAAATTCATACGAAAACAACTATTTAGTCTTTACTTATTTTCAATACAATAATCTACCAATGCATAATGTGTTTGATATCTTAGTGAAGAAACTTCGACTAAGAAGAAACTAAAAGAAATGCATATGATTTCTGTTAACAAAAGTATTTAATGAAATAACAAAATAAATCTAACAGTTGTTTTATGAATCGTAAAGGTAAATTATCTTTTCTCGAATATATATATAAAGAGGATACAAAAGAACCTTCTTTGGTCTCTTCCTTATTTCACGTTATATTATAAATTGGATGATTCCCCGAGTTTGAAACCTTTTATCTTAATCTTCATTTTAAGTGTCAATTTTTTAAATTTATTATTAAACCATTGATACCAAAATTCTCTAGAAATTTATCGCATCTTCAATTTTACATCCCCACACACATGAAAACTAAATTTATTATCTGATATTGTGTGTGATTCTTATAATGTCTTAGAAAGGGTATAAAATTAAGAATATTTTTTCTAAAAATACAGAACAATACTCACACACGTAAACAACTACTGCTTATAAATATCAATTTTTTAATCTAATTATTGGTGTTCAAAAAAAGCAAAAAATCCCTTTCATTTCAAACAAGGATTGACAATATTTTGTTTCTTATTATAAGCTCTAAATTCCATCAGTCAGACAGAAATGTCAAACTGTTTCATTCTCTGATTCTTTTCTTTTGAAGGCAGTTGTATTTCAAAATAAAAAATAATTAATTTTTCATGACATCACTTTCTTTCAAGAATTATTCACATACACATACATATAATGAAAGAAAGATGATCCAGAAGTATATAAATCCTACAAAATAGAAACTGATAAAATTCTGAAAATTAGGATCTAGAATATAAAACCTATTATTAGAATACGCAGGTCAATAGATTAAAAATGCATGGCTATTGTGTTTTTTGTCTTAGGGATGTGATGCTGAATTGAGTGTCCTTTACAGAATAAAAAAATCAATAGATAAAATAGCAGATAATTTATGCACAATAGTACAAAAAACTACTAAACGAAAACTAAAAATATCGATTAATAAATAAGTGTAAAATTTACTCGTGTATTCAAACAGAAGGCAAAAAGACAAAAATTTGACAAATTAGAAAAAAACATTATATATAAAAAAAAGTAAAATACCCCTACGTAGAACTCAATTATATATATAGTTTTAATTCTCTCCTTTTTTTAAATAGTTTTGAATTTACTTTTAATTAAAAAAACATCTTCTAAAGTTTTTTTACTATACAAAGACACAGAGACATTTAATTAATTTTTAAAATAACATATTTTTATAAATAAAAAATAATTGCATCTTTCAAATTAAGCACAAGTTTTCACCCTAAGTATAAATTCCACATTCCTCCGGTTAGTTGTAAAACGTATAAGTTTAAAAGGCGAGAAATTTGGCTTGTTAAAAGATAAATATGCAGCGATAAATTAATTGATAATTTTGTAATAAATTGTAATAATCTTATATCTTTTGATGTAATTCATGCAAAAAATTATATTGTACCATTTTAGTTATTAAGGGAAAAAATACCCTCATTATTTTGTACATTGTTTTAAAAAGTTAGCGTAAAATTCAATATATACAAAGGGGGATATAGCTGTAGGTGTTCTTGAAGGATTATAGAAATAACATTAGAAAACAAAAAATAGAATGAATATAAATAAAGCTTTCTATCTTATATTTATTACAAGATATGCAAAAATTATTTTCAGTTTTGTAAATGACGCATTATTTATATGTATTGTTATGAAATTAATAAATAAAAATTTTAATGAATCTTACACTTCAAATTAATTTCTTACATTAAAGTATGAGATAAAGGGAAAAACCGAGAAAGAAAAAATAAAAAAAGAACTTGACATTGAAACCAGGATTTAAATAAGTGTTATTGAAATACTTTTAGATGACTCACGAATTATATAGGTATTTTGTATATGTTATTTTGTTCTTTTTCATTTAATTTTATCTAACTTTAGGTTACGTTAATTAAATCTGGATTTCCCCTTTATAAAACCAGAACTATAATACACATAGGCTATCTTTACAATGGGACATAACTTTTTCCCTGCGCCCTGTATTTGAGAAGTATTACGAAACAATAACATTTATGAGAGTAGAAAGCTAGAATTACGATAACAAAATTTAGAAGAAAATAGCATTACTCATTGCATCAAAAGAGTCTCATTCACAAACAAAGCTATTAAAAGGATGTATTTCTGCGTGCAAAATGCTTTTCTAAAACGTTTCATATGATATAGACAAAACACGTGATTCAATGGTGGAAAGAATATGATGCTTTTATAAATAAAGATAGTTATTTTTTTTTTCTTACTGATAATGTTCTGATGTAAAATTTAGGAAAAATTTCTCTTGACTTATTAATTAATGGTATGATTATGATATTAAATTATACATATCTGAATTTAATAGAGCTTTTAAAAGTTTCTCATTAGTGTATAAAATAGGCATTAAAATTACTGATGACGAATTGTAAACCTTTTAATAAGTATCTCTTGCTCATTTACATCAAAATAAGACCTTAGGAATATAAAATTGAAGTCTGAATTTATATTGAAAAGATATGATATATTGGCATCTGTGTTTTACACGCATTTAAGTTTATTTAAATATTATGGTAATTTTTCCATTATTGAATGATAGATTGCTTAAGTAACCACATCTTCTTATTTAAGTATTACAAACACAAACGGAATATATATAGAAAACTTGAAGCACTATTTAATTTACTATGGATTATCTGAATTTTATAGTACTCTTTAAAAGGATTAAACATTCTTCTGTTTCTTTTTATTCTTGTAAATTAATACATATAATTGAAAAAGTAGTATTCAGATACTTAACTTCAGTATGTTTAATTATATTCCTAGATTTTTTTCATCACTAAGTAATAGTTACATAAAGTCAAACAATTATCCCTCGAGTATTTGGTTTCGATAAATATTTGCTTTTCACTAATGCTGTGCGTTTGATGAATTAATAATCAGTAAATTTTATTTTCATATTGTAAAACTACTAAATTAATTTTAAAATAATACAAAAGAGTAAATTTTCCTTTATCAATAAATACTAAAGAAATATTTATATGTTATTTTAAAAAGAAATCTTATGGCTGTATATTTTTTCTAATACGTTTTTGAAACTGTCACAATAGGATGACTTAAATCAAATCAACATACTATACAATTTTATAAGAACACCATAATGTTTTCATGTTTACAGAATTTTAAATTTCTACTATTTCTACGTTTCTATGACTGGCATAAAGCGAAGCTCTAAGCTAATCCTTACTGCATCGTCATTTACAAAATTCTACTGTAATCAATGAACACTAATTTTGTATATATTCTTGATTTTATTAAAGTTGTATAAAGTAGTATAACTCAAGAATCTTCACTAAAAATAACATTTTCACTTCACAAAAAGTTGTAAATATTAGTACAATTTTCGTAAAACTTCTTTTTGATAAAACTTATATTTCAGTTCATTGCATCCATTTAGAATTAGCCAATTCTTCAAGGTGATGACTTGATAGTAGACCGATATAAGTTCATTGCCCTAGGTCAAAAGATCAAAGAAAAAAAGACAAAAAACATTTTTTTTTTGTTGTAAACATTTATATATGTGCCGAAATCATCTTAGCCTTCATGGTCATCGGGTATCATTATCTGCATTTTCATGGATTCTCTTATTATTTACGCCTTGTGTTCTCCAAACATATCCTCATTAAAAAAAATTATTTCTTGCTTTGCATTGAAAAAATTATTAAAAAAAGCTAAATTTAAAATTACAATTTACTGAATTTTACTGAATTATTATTTATTCCTTAAGAGTAGGGAGCGAGAATGAATTTAAAGATAATAAAAAAATAATTAGCATCGACAATGGCTTTAAAAATATTTTGCTCCATACCCTGTATATCTTTACTTATGAGCTTTCTTCCCATACAATTAGGGAACGTATAAATATTAATTTCTGTTTGTGAAATTAGAGCAAATTTTCCAGAAATTTTTGCGAATTTTTCTGCAGCGCAGTTTATTTTAATAGACTATATTTTAACTAAAAAAATATTTTAAAATCCTATTTAGAAACTAAAACGAAATTTATAAGAACAACTAACTTATTATTCAAATTTTCTGTTAATAATAAGAAACTTCCATGTATTATTTTTATTTATCTTGATTTAAAATGAAATTTACTAATTTTTAGAAATTAAGTTCATTATAGTACTTAAACCACCAAACAATTTATCAATCTTTAAGTTACATACACTGTATTCTATAATAAATTTATAGTAATAGTATCGTCAAAAAACCTTTTTAAAACTACTACATTATTTGAGAATAATTATAAAAATTTCCAATTTTTCTCATTCTTTAAAGTGTATATCTGTAATTAATTTACAAATTAACAATCAGTTCGTTATCTGTCAAACATCAGTATACTGTCATTCTACCCTTTAAATCATTTTAAAACGTTAGCAATATACTAATATTAATAGGCTACATTAAGGTATCTGACTACGTTTAGAACCATGTGTGATTTTGCAAAAGCCTATAACTGAATAATATTTATGATATTTACTGTCACTTAGATTAGAAAATGTATAAAAAAATTTTTTTTAAGAATATTATTACAATGAAAATTTATTTAAGTACAATATTTTGACAAAAAATGAACATGGACTGACCAATTTTCAAAATATTCTCCTTTTGTGAAAATGCTTCTATTATAATAATATTTTGCCTGTATATAGCTCAGACCTCTGTACAGAGGCTCAACTAGAATTTTTGAAATATATAACTTAGAAGTGGGTTTTTATCCATGTTTTACGCCAACAGAAGGGAGAAATTTTAAGAAAAAAACGCCGATAATTATTTCAATTGGTTATAACTGAAAATAAAGTGAATATTTTTCAAAAAAAATAGTTCAGACTCTCTGGAGAAGTCTTTACTTTATATAAGCAAAATATTATTATTTTATAAGTATTTTCCATAAAAGGAGAACATTTTGAAAAAAGGTTATTCTAAATTACTTTTTTGCCAAAATATTGTATTTAAATAAATTGTTTTTCGTCAAAATGTCTTTAAAACAATTTTATACATGTATTCTTATCTAAGGGACACTAAATATCATGAAAATTATCTGTTTATGCGCGTTTTTAAGTCACGGTTCCGAACATAGTAAGATACCTTAAGCTCTTTTAGAGTACATTTACATAACACAGATGCTCTATGTGTTTCGAATTTAAGAAAATTACTTTTACTATAAGAAAATAATATGAAACGGGATAGAGTCATAATATAATTTGATTTCTGTGAATGCAATTATTTAAAGATGAGTCATTTTAATTCCACTAAAATATATGCTCAGTCTATACTTCCATATAAACGCTTGTATCATTTTCCGCACAGTGTAAAACTTTTGTAAGCGGAATGGAGAAGAGAATCAATTAGGATAAAATAGCTCTAATTATAGAAGACGATCTTCTCACGAATTTCACTAACAGTTTCAAAATAAAAAAATAATAATCTTTTAAAACCACAACGCCTGGGTATAAGAGCCATTTTATTTCCTGTGAATGATGACTGGGAATTTTGTTAAATAAATAATACCAAAATTATAGTAGAAAGGTTCTTAGTACTTCTATATCCTTCATCAAAAGAAATACATGCATCAAATGGGGTCGCAAAAATTATCTCGATGCGATTTTAATTACTCAGAGGAGAAATGCGTTCATGGTCAGTAGGAATTATCCTCAAATTATCATCAATTTCGGTGAACGGGCAACCTCTAATATGAATCTTTAGTATAAAATAATGAACCGATTTTAATACTCGGAAATGGAAAGAATGGTATATGTGCCAAGGATGAAATGTATCTTCTCTAAATACTAAAAAGACAAAATGTTTTTTAATATTAAAAACCAAATTTAATTAAAAAGATCTTAAAGTTTAATTATATTGCTTTTCTACGTTAATATGGAAAAAAACCTTTTTTCTGAGAACTTTCAAAATCAAAGAAAAGTGGCTTTCATACTTTTTCGTAAATTACAGTTAGAAATATTTAAATCAATAAATTATTCTTCCGTATTATAATGCATCAAACAATATTATTTCAACTTTATACATATAATTACATTTTCAGTCAACTTTTAATTCTTACTTTGATTCACAAAATGGGAAATAAGAAAAACAGGGTCTGGAATTTTCCAAACAATACTTAAAATTCCCTCATGTGAGTAAACAATTTTTAAAAATCTTTCCACAATATGTATTAAACATTATAGTTATTAGTGATTCAGTTCATCATGCAAGGCCCATGTTATATCACGCCACGCAGATGAATTTTTTTTAACTACAACGGAATTCGATGGGATGTTAGAAGATTCAAGTCACGATCAAATCATGAGGATGGTTAATGAGCTGGTAAATCACTCTCGTAAATTTCACACCATGTTAAATTTACATTATTACTATTACATTTATTACCATGTTAGAAATTTACAGATCAATTGTTTTTAACGTCAGTTCATTCCGTTATTTCCCGCGACAATGTTCAACGGAAATGAGTTACGATTTATAGATATACAATTAACCAGATTTATTGCTTTAACAAAAGTGTAACGTCCTTGAGGACGTTAGTATTTGAGGATTCGAGCAAAGATCATCCAAAGTACTTTAAACTCAGTTTTATTACTTTTACTTAATCACACTACACAGTTAAAGGGAGGGAATGCGCACTAAATCTTTAAACCCGGAAGTGCAATCGCATCTAACTATCAAAAAAGCACCTATCTCAATACTGGAACCTCCGGTCGTAATCTAATTTACAATTCTATCTCAGCTTTCAACCATCAACTATCAACCATCGACCATCATCGTCTAATCTAATACCTATGCTTAAATAGAAGTACTCTTTTGCCTAAACCTCGTCTTCTTCACCGAGAAAGGTTTTTAACTGAACTCACAGTTAAAGATTAATTTTAGAAGAGAATTAGTGGAAGAATCACTGATAGTCCCGTTACAAAATTAATACTTAATGTATTATATTAGTACCTTGTGTGTTTTTAAATTCATAAAGCAATAAGATACCAGTGTTCTGGGTTAGGTATTTTTCTATTTAGAATAAAATAGTTTTTCAGAAGGCAGACAGAGAGAGAGAAAATGCAACTTAAAATGTAATTTTTAAAGCAATTTTTTGCATCTCTTCCTAGATAATTAAACAAAATGGACTGTGGAAGAAGTAGTGTGTGTGTACTTATATTAGGAGTTTGTACATAAGTAAACCAAAATATATGTTCTCAGAAATAATAGAAATAATGTCATTGACCAAATTCCCCACAACTGACCTCCTCAAAATTCTAAGGATTTTCCAAAATTGCAGATGTGGGTCAAAGAACCAAACCTTGAACGGGTCCGCAAAAGACGGATGATACATGGATTTCTAAATGGGATAAATATACTATCCTATGTAAATAAAAAACGAATGTCATCGATAAAGGAACGGAAGTACACTTCGAGGTTGCTTATCAAAAGGAACAAAAACAGACCTACTTTTTACTTCAAAATACAAAGCGATCAGTGAACTATTGAAAAACGATGTTTTTTGTGTATTCTGAGTACCATGTGCTAATGTGTCGAAATAAATGAAATAATGTTGCAAATAGAAATAGGAGATTTTTATCACTTTATATTTTCGCTTGAAAAAAACTTGTTTTTATTTCAAAGTATATCGCATATAACGAAAGATAACTGATTAAAAATAAATAAAATATTCATCGTATATAGCTATTGAGGAAAGATGCCTTTTGCTTAATATCTTGCTACATGTGCGACGCTGGTAACTTACTTCATTTTTTTCTTTTTTATGAAAAGGCAGAAATATATCAGTACAGAAACGTTGGAATAAATCAGTATCTATATGAAAAAATTATATTTTAAGTTACAACTTAGCTAACTACTTACCAACATACTTATATCAAAAGGTTATTATTTGCTCGTACTTTTCGTTAAGAAATTTTTTTTTCAGTAATTTAATTTCAGACTTCATTTTGAGAACTCTCTTTGCAAATGCAAGTAATATTCTTGTTGGTTTATATGCATACATATGCAAATATATTAATACAAATAATTATTATCAAAGAAATTCGGACTCTTAATTCTCTCTCTCTCTCTCTCTCTCTCAAAATTAAAGTTTTCTTATTATAACTTTCTAGCCATTTTAAATATTTCTAATTAAATATGGCAAATATTAATTCCTTATTGACATCTTAAATTCGTTTCATTTAATATTTTAACAAAGTAAGAATGTTTATTCAGTGAAATTATTTAGCTAAATAGATTTTTTGAGTTTAAGTTACTCACGATTATTTTGTAAATATGTAGAAAATAGAATACATTTCACTATTTCATCGAAATAATATTTTTTCACGTATCACTCGTAATGTTTTTAAATTAACCGCTATCCAAAAAAAAAAACTAAAAAAAATAATAAAATATATTTCTACCCCAGTTTCTGTTTAAAAATAACAAACAGATATAGTTTTTAGTTAGTTACATTACATTAGATTTTATTACAGGCGGAAAAATATCTGAATATGTTTTAAAAAAAACTATTTAAATTATCTTTACGATCGTAATCTTAAATACAAAAGGAGAATTTACATTACCATATCGAAATGTATTATATTTTATAGAATGTTTGCTATTTACACTTGATTGCATTCAGATTTTGAATTTTCCATGTAAATATTTTATATGGTTGTCAAAACTAATCAGCATAATTGAATTAACATTTTACAAAGTAGTTGAATTCTAATACTTTTTTTTATTTGGGACAGTATTTTTTGTCGCAAGTCATATATTTCAAAAAAATTTATATCAAACACATTTTTAATGAATCTTTATTTCAATTTAATCTTCTGATTTAATAATTTCGTAGCTTTCTTATTCTATTTTTTTTTTTTTTAGTGTGCAGGAACCTAAAGTACTCCCCCGCCCCCCACACTGCGGAGGGAGAGGGCCAAAGTCTGAATGACGCCATCAACATAGATTTTCTCACAATTTGTTTTAGATTTCTTTAAAAACAATCTTTAAGCAATTTTCCAATTGGTGATCTGACGTCATTCAAAATCAAAACTTTAATACGCTCATTAGGAATCTTTGATCTAATAACCAAATAAAAAATTGTTTGATTTGCTGTAATTTCCGTGATGAGAGACGCTTCTCTCTTTCGTGGGTTTTATTTTTAAACCTAAATTATATAAACTAACAGAAGACGGGAAGAAACAGACGAGAAGAAACGGGTCCCTAAAATGATTGAAGTTAAAAAAACTTTGAGTTGTTCTCAAAAACGAAAAACTCGAAAGGAAAAAGAGTATAATACTAATAGCAAACATGCAGAATTGGATAACTTTTTAATATCTGCAATTACATCATCTTCTGCAAGTGCTAGTTATAGTAATGGCAGGGAACCTGATGAACAAATCCTAAATGTGAAATTTATACAAAGAAAAAAACACAGTTTCAGACACTTCAGCTTATAAGGATACTCTATCTGAAGAAAAGGAGTCGAAAGAGGAAAACGAAGAAACAGACTTGAATAGAAGGGATTTTGCGCCTTATGTAGGTACATCCATAGATACAGAATTAAGGGAACAAATTTTAAAATAAGGCCCATGTCAACCAGAAGGTAATCTCCACAAAGATGCCCAGTGAACAGTTCAGATTTAAGCACATTTTGGGCCCTGGTCGCAAAAGATCTTCAGGCCCCTTTGGCACTGAAGGAACGAAATATATATATAACCATAAAATCTGATTAAATCCAGCTTATCCGGGCCCCTGGAACCTGCTCAGTTGCCCCAAGCGCCCAATGGATAAACCAGCACTGCAAGGGAAGGAGCTTTTCTTCATCATATTATAGTTTCATATCCAGGGTAGCACAAAAGATCGAACGGATAGTGTTGCGCTATTCTGCACGACTTTATGTTGCTTACTGTCAGGTATGTTGGCTTTTCGCTGACAGAACAAATATGTATTTTAAAGAAGCCAGACGTAAAGGTGCGAATGACTGGTAAGGAATATCAAATATGTATATATATATATATAAAGAGTGTTTTTTTTTCCCCGGTAAAGAAATTTAAGTTGGCATTACTTTCCAAGATGGCGACCGATTTAACAGCTGTCAAGTGATTTATTCTCAGTTTGGTTTGGCAATTCATCAAAACGATCATCAAGCAAGGCGTAGATTCGTCGAATGGGCCCAAAACGAGATTGCCGTTGTTCCCGATTTTCATAAGCGAATTTTGTTTAGCGATGAAGCGCACTTCTGTTTGAATGGCTACGTCAACAAACAAAACTGCCGCATTTGGAGTGAAACTAATCCACAAGTGTATGTCTAAAAAACGTTACATCCAGAAAAACTGACTGTTTGGTGCGCTTTATGGGCTGGTGGAATCATTGGTCCGTACTTCTTCAAAAACAATGAAGGCCACAACGTTACAGTCAATGGTGATCGGTATAGAGCCATGATTACTAACTTTTTCATTCCTGAATTGAACAATCAGGATGTCCAGGAGCTGTGGTTCCAACAAGACGGCGCAACATGTCACACAGCTCGTGCCACAATCGATTTATTGAAAGACACGTTTGGTGACCGCCTAATTTCACGTTTTGGACCTGTGAATTGGCCTCCAAGATCTTGTGATTTAACACCGCTAGACTATTTTCTGTGGGGCTATGTAAAGTCATTGGTCTATGCGGATAAGCCACAAACGCTTGACCATTTGGAAGACAACATTCGCCGTGTTATTGCCAATATACGGCCACAAATGTTGGAAAAAGTCATCGAAAATTGGACGTCCAGATTGGATTACATCCAAGCCAGCCGTGGCAGTCCTATGCCAGAAATCATATTTAAAATGTAATGCCCCAAAATTATCTTTCGAATAAAAAAGATTCATGTCAATCGAATAATACATCGTTGTTTTATTGCAATTTAAAGTTCTATACCTCTAAAAAAACACCCTTTATTAAAGAGCATGAAAATTCTATAATTCACATTCAAGATGACATCTGGAAACCAAATAAGGCGGTGGTTTTATTATTGAAATGCAGTTATATAGAAGAAGTTAATAAGGTGTGCCACACACACATATCTTACTAAGATTTATAGACGTTACGATGACTTTAGCGATGTGCAATCTTTCTTTTTGGGGACATCGAGAAACTCGAGATTCGACTTAAAGAGGAAACTTTTTGTTCCTTTGTCAGAAAAAAGAATTCAAAAGTATCTTAGTCCGAAAATTCAAAATAAACTTATTGCTATTATGGGTTCTAGAATAAAAAAGAAAATAATTTGTTAAAAATATAAGGAAATGTTCTTTTTTCTCTATTGTTCTTGACACAACACAGGATGTTTCAAAAAAAGATAAATTAAGAATAGTAATAAGGCATGCAACAACTGATGTTAATGCTAATAATGAGCCAAATAATATCAGAATTAACGAAACGTTCTTAGGATTTATTGAGGCGGCAAATCAGACTGCAAAAAGTTTAGAAAATGGCGTGTTAAAATTTCTAAATACACTGGAAATTAATTTTCGAAGTGTCGAGGACAAGGATATGATGGGGCAGCCAACATGAGTATAGGTATGGGGGATTACAGAAATTAATTTAGGACAAACAACCAACAGCAAATTATGTTCACTGTTCAACACTAAACCTCAATCTTGTTCTACTCACCATTTGACCAACGATTAAAATTACGATTTTACCAATTTTGATGCTTTTTACGGTTGGATAATTGGATCATTATTAAGCATTATTATTAAACACTTTTATGCAAATAGTCATAATACATTGGATACAGTAAAATCCGGCGTATAACGCGCACCTATACTTTCAAGCTGCAAATTTTAGTTTTTAGCTATATTCACCGAAAAATGCTCACCCCCTCTTTACGAGAAACCTGAAATGTGCATATCCAATGCTTTTATATTTTGAAGTAATTTATTCGAGGTGTAATTCCAAGCTTTAGTAAAAAATAGTGTTCTTCTAGAACTATTACCCTTCAAGTTCATAAGAGAAATGCTAGTTCTTTCAAAGAAACAGTATTTCTCGATACATGTAGAAGACTAATTTTTTTCTATGCTCATCTTTTTTTTATTTTATAGCTCTCATTTTTATACCTGGCGTATAACACGCACTTGTAAATTTCCATCTTATTTTTTGTGCTAAAAGTGCGCGTTATACACCGGATTTTACAGTAATTCTTTCTCTTGTTTCAATTTATCTCAACGACGAAACACTTATAGCATGTAAAAATGTTTACATTCAAGTTTTTATTTTAATGAAGGCCCTCGATGAATTTTTTTCTCCCTCCTATGAGTTTGTGCCTGGCGGTCAAGGTCGCGGACTCGTGGCCGGCGTGTCATGAGTTCGAGCCTAGTGCCGGTGAAGACAAACCATGCAGAGTGTACCACTGAGTATTAAATCTATCCAGGCTCAAACGTCTTCCCATTGGTGTGGAGTGGGGGTTAAAAAAGGGAAGTGTCAGCTCTGGAAACACCTCCTAGGTATCATCTAGGACAGGGGTGTCCAACAGGCAGTCCGCGGGCCGCATGTGGACCACCAGTGCGTAAGTTGCGGCCCACCGACTTCTTTTAAAAAAAATTTAAATATCAGGCTTTTAAAGTTTTCATTTTGGAATTTATTTGAGAGGAAATTTATATATATGTGGGGAGACAATAAGGGGTCCAATACGCTTCTCTTATGGTTTATTTAACATTAAACAAAATTAATTAAAAAGGTAGATAAGTTTTTACAGATAAGTTTGACGATGATATTCAGAAGGTAACGCCTGCTCGCGCACCTCTCGCGTTCTTTCTCGCTGCTCAAAGTTTTTCTCAAGAGTCTCTGTTTTTACAGTTTCAGTTCTGCTTTTACTTAGATGCGCCTGCGCGCGAGACTGTGTTTTGCTTTTGGCTGCATGCCACAACGGCCCGCCTGACTGTACGCTGTCCGCAGCGGTATTTCCATGGAGACCAGAGGAGAATCTGAAACATACAAAAAAACGGAACAGACAAGGACTATACGACAAATATATAGAGATTAAACATATCATAATTTTTTTTTCTGAACTAGACAGTTTCTCCATCATGTGAAGGCACCTCTTCGACATCCGGAAGGTTCCACAGGAAAACATTGTGTTTCACAGGCATAAGAACGTCTTTTAACAAGTTGATCTTTGGTTGAACGCATTGATATTTTCCTCTGTAGAGTTCTGGACGTCTGTTCAAAACGATTTCTCTTTTTTCCTTCGCTTCCACTGCCAAGGCTCAAAAATTTTCCGGAGCAACACAAACCGTCTATAATTACGTTCCATAGGTGAAGGGGTAGGTGAGCGGGAGATGAATTCCACGGAACTCGTTTTCATGGCACAATTGGCTTTCTTACACAATACTATATCAGAACATTTTTCTCTTACAATACTCAATTTTAACTTAGTAATTTTAATTTTATTACATTTATAATCCTTAATTAGAGAACTCAAATCATTTCTTGTATTAAAGTTTTTAACATATGGCAAATCATAACTAGAGTTTTCTATCACATTTGAAACAGAAACATTTGGAAAAGAAATAGCACAATCTGCACTCAAAGAGGATCCACTTTCACTCAATAAAACATCGCTCTTTGCGTGGCCTAGTTTCTCTATTTCAGAATATACACTGGGATGTATAATAAATTCTTCGGTCAAGGTCGGTAATATTGCTGTTCTCACACTTAAGCTAGTAGAGTGTTGATTAAGAGAAATATTTATGGGTTTAACTTCTACCATTCGCTTTTCGCCAAAACATGAACTTAATGTTATGATCTCTTCGGAAGGTGTTTGCACTCTAATTAGTGAGGAATTTAAAACTGGGATCTGGCAACCTGAATCAATCAATGCTGTTACGGGCTGATTTTCCACAAAAAATGTTTACGTATTGAAGATTTGCGCATTCATCGCTATTTTGTTTTTCGCTCTCTCTTTTCAAAGTATTCACGATTATTCTATTATGGATGTGGTCATTAGATTCTTTAGGTTTAAAACGCTTCTCACAGTCTCTTGCGCAATGAGATGAATCACCGCATATATAGCAATTTTTATTTTCTCTTTCATGATATTGGGGATAGTTCTCTTTAATCTTTGGTTTAAAGTTTTGTGACCTATTTTTAAAGGGGTCTTGGGTATATCCATAAGTAATAGGAATTTCTTTACGTGATCCGCTTCTAGATGAAATATAAATATCACACTCTTTAGCTAAATCAATAGGCTAAACCAATCTTCTGCTTCTCGAATGCCAATATGAGTTGCAGTTTCCTTATTAAAGTTTCAAATAATTTATCAGAAATTATAAGATCACATAGAATTCAAAGGAATTAACTTTTTCTTAACGAACCATAATATTGGAAGTTTGCCGTCAATCTTGCAGCAAATTGGATGTATGTCTCGCCTGATGATTTTACAGCATTTTTAAATGAGTTTAAACACTCGCGAGGAGTTAATTGGAATTCTCTGAGTACTATAGATTTTAGTTTTCATAGTCATTTAATTCCTCTTCTTTAATATACAGTAAGACGTTATGAGCTCTTTCGCCCAGAAGATTTATTAAAATTTCAGATTTATATTCGTCATTTATTTTCTTGGTTAAAAATGCGCGTTCTAATGATTGGAAGAACAGATTAAAATTTTCAGATCTGGTGGGAACAGGAAGAGATAAAGTTTTTATACTTTTTATCATATTTTCTATGTTAGTTTCGAACTGTTTATCTTCGACTTTAGCTGCGGGATTTAAACTTAATGCTTTATTTTTAGCCGTTTGAAGTTCGACTTCTTTTTCTAATTTTGCTAACTGAAGTTTCGCGAGCTCAATTTTTTGTTCTGAAGTTACCTCTCTTTCGTTTTTGCGATACTCTCTCATCTATACAGTTTTGAATTAAAGTTTTAACGAAATCTGGATCACTTTCAAATGTACTACTGTTCTCAATTTTAGTCTTTAGTTTAACTATAGTGTCAGTGCTTTCGACAGTACCGTCTAGCTCCTCAACGACTCTTATGAGATCCTCTTTAAGAGCGTTTTTATACATTTTATAAAAATATGAAAAGATCCTACCTTTTTTTTTTTTTTTTTTTTTTTTTTTGGCTCCCCTGTTGCTCGCACGTACGATGTATCAATAAAAACGTTGATTCCACTGATGTCACCTCTTCGCAGGTAATATAGTTGAAATTGTGGTTCCGGCCTCTACACAGGCGGAATTTTCGTCGATGGGTTTTCCAACCTCTACACAGGCGGAATATTTGTCGATGGTTCGTTGAAAAATACACCTCTACACAGGTTATTTTTTGTTATTTGTTCCGACCTCTACACAGGCGGAATATTTGTCGATGGTTCGTTGAAAATACACCTCTACACAGGTTATTTTGTTATTTGTTCCGACATCTACACAGGTTGAACGAAGTTTCGAAAAATGGCGGCGCGTCTCCTTCACGGACGCTGTTGTTCATTGTCAGACTTTGGTTCAAAATCGAAATTTTATCTATCCCGGCCGAGCCCCCATAATTTGTGGGAGACAACAAGGGGTCCAATACGCTTCTCTTATGGTTTATTTAACATTAAACAAAAATTAATTAAAAAGGTAGATAAGTTTTTACAGATAAGTTTGACGATGATATTCAGAAGGTAACGCCTGCTGGCGCACCTCTCGCGTTCTTTCTCGCTGCTCAAAGTTTTTTCTCAAGAGTCTCTGTTTTTTACAGTTTCAGTTCTGCTTTTACTTAGATGCGCCTGCGCGCGAAGACTGTGTTTTGCTTTTGGCTGCATGCCACATATATATATATATATATATAAATATATATATATACATATATATATACATATAAATGTGGGAGACAACAAGGGGTCCAACACGTTTCTCTTTCTTATGGTTTATTTAACATTAAACAAAAATTAATTAAAAAGGTAGATAAGTTTTTACAGATGAGTTTGACGATGATATTCAGAAGGTAACGCCTGCTCGCGCACCTCTCGCGTTCTTTCTCGCTGCTCAAAGTTTTTTCTCAAGAGTCTCTGTTTTTACAGTTTCAGTTCTGCTTTTACTTAGATGCGCCTGCGCGCGAAGACTGTGTTTTGCTTTTGGCTGCATGCCACAACGGCCCGCCTGACTGTACGCTGTCCGCAGCGGTATTTCCATGGAGACCAGAGGAGAATCTGAAACATACAAAAAAACGGAACAGACAAGGACTATACGACAAATATATAGAGATTAAACATATCATAATTTTTCTGAACTAGACAGTTTCTCCATCATGTGAAGGCACCTCTTCGACATCCGGAAGGTTCCACAGGAAAACATTGTGTTTCACAGGCATAAGAACGTCTTTTTTTAACAAGTTGATCTTTGGTTGAACGCATCGATATTTTCCTCTGTAGAGTTCTGGACGTCTGTTCAAAACGATTTCTCTTTTTTTTCCTTCGCTTCCACTGCCAAGGCTCAAAAATTTTCGGAGCAACACAAACCGTCTATAATTACGTTCCATAGGTGAAGGGGTAGGTGAGCGGGAGATGAATTCCACGGAACTCGTTTTCATGGCACAATTGGCTTTCTTACACAATACTATATCAGAACATTTTTCTCTTACAATACTCAATTTTAACTTAGTAATTTTAATTTTATTACATTTATAATCCTTAATTAGAGAAACTCAAATCATTTCTTGTATTAAAGTTTTTAACATATGGCAAATCATAACTAGGTTTTCTATCACATTTGAAACAGAAACATTTGGAAAAGAAATAGCACAATCTGCACTCAAGAGGATCCACTTTCACTCAATAAAACATCGCTCTTTGCCGTGGCCTAGTTTCTCTATTTCAGAATATACACTGGGATGTATAATAAATTCTTCGGTCAGGTCGGTGATATTGCCGTTCTCACACTTAAGCTAGTAGAGTGTTGATTAAGAGAATATTTTTGGGTTTAACTTCTACCATTCGCTTTTCGCCAAAACATGAACTTAATGTTATGATCTCTTCGGAAGGTGTTTGCACTCTAATTAGTGAGGAATTTAAAACTGGGATCTGGCAACCTGAATCAATCAATGCTGTTACGGGCTGATTTTCCACAAAAATGTTTACGTATTGAAGATTTGCGCATTCATCGCTATTTTGTTTTTCGCTCTCTCTTTTCAAAGTATTCACGATTATTCTATTATGGATGTGGTCATTAGATTCTTTAGGTTTAAAACGCTTCTCACAGTCTCTTGCGCAATGAGATGAATCACCGCATATATAGCAATTTTTATTTTCTCTTTCATGATATTGGGGATAGTTCTCTTTAATCTTTGGTTTAAAGTTTTGTGACCTATTTTTAAAGGGGTCTTGGGTATATCCATAAGTAATAGGAATTTCTTTACGTGATCCGCTTCCAGATGAAATATAAATATCACACTCTTTAGCTAAATCAATAGGCCTAAACCAATCTTCTGCTTCTCGAATGCCAATATGAGTTGCAGTTTCCTTATTTAAAGTTTCAAATAATTTATCAGAAATTATGAGATCACATAGAGATTCAAAGGAATTAACTTTTCTTAACGAACCATAATATTGGAAGTTTGCCGTCAATCTTGCAGCAAATTGGATGTATGTCTCGCCTGATGATTTTACAGCATTTTTAAATGAGTTTAAACACTCGCGAGGAGTTAATTGGAATTCTCTGAGTACTATAGATTTTAGTTTTTCATAGTCATTTAATTCCTCTTCTTTAATATACAGTAAGACGTTATGAGCTCTTTCGCCCAGAAGATTTATTAAAATTTCAGATTTATATTCGTCATTTATTTTCTTGGTTAAAAATGCGCGTTCTAATGATTGGAAGAACAGATTAAAATTTTCAGATCTGGTGGGAACAGGAAGAGATAAAGTTTTTATACTTTTATCATATTTTCTATGTTAGTTTCGAACTGTTTATCTTCGACTTTAGCTGCAGGATTTAAACTTAATGCTTTATTTTTAGCCGTTTGAAGTTCGACTTCTTTTTCTAATTTTGCTAACTGAAGTTTCGCGAGCTCAATTTTTTTTCTGAAGTTACCTCTCTTTCGTTTTTGCGATACTCTCTCATCTATACAGTTTTGAATTAAAGTTTTTAACGAAATCTGGATCACTTTCAAATGTACTACTGTTCTCAATTTTAGTCTTTAGTTTAACTATAGTGTCAGTACTTTCGACAGTACCGTCTAGCTCCTCAACGACTCTTATGAGATCCTCTTTAAGAGCGTTTTTATACATTTATAAAAATATGAAAGATCCTACCTTTTTTTTTTTTTTTTTTTTTTTTTGGCTCCCCTGTTGCTCGCACGTACGATGTATCCAATAAAAACGTTGATTCCACTGATGTCACCTCTTCGCAGGTAATATAGTTGAAATTGTGGTTCCGGCCTCTACACAGGCGGAATTTTCGTCGATGGGTTTTCCAACCTCTACACAGGCGGAATATTTGTCGATGGTTCGTTGAAAAATACACCTCTACACAGGTTATTTTGTTATTTGTTCCGACCTCTACACAGGCGGAATATTTGTCGATGGTTCGTTGAAAAATACACCTCTACACAGGTTATTTTGTTATTTGTTCCGACATCTACACAGGTTGAACGAAGTTTCCGAAAAATGGCGGCGCGTCTCCTTCACGGACGCTGTTGTTCATTGTCCAGACTTTGGTTCAAAATCGAAATTTTATCTATCCCGGCCGAGCCCCCATAATTTGTGGGAGACAACAAGGGGGTCAATACGCTTCTCTTATGGTTTATTTAACATTAAACAAAAATTAATTAAAAAGGTAGATAAGTTTTTACAGATAAGTTTGACGATGATATTCAGAAGGTAACGCCTGCTCGCGCACCTCTCGCGTTCTTTCTCGCTGCTCAAAGTTTTTCTCAAGAGTCTCTGTTTTTACAGTTTCAGTTCTGCTTTTACTTAGATGCGCCTGCGCGCGAAGACTGTGTTTTGCTTTTGGCTGCATGCCACATATATATATATATATATATAAATATATATATATACATATATATATATACATATAAATGTGGGAGACAACAAGGGGGTCCAATACGTTTCTCTTTCTTATGGTTTATTTAACATTAAACAAAAATTAATTAAAAAGGTAGATAAGTTTTTTACAGATGAGTTTGACGATGATATTCAGAAGGTAACGCCTGCTCGCGCACCTCTCGCGTTCTTCTTCGCTGCTTCTCTCTTTCTCTGCTCTAATGTCCAAAAGTTTTTGTTTCATTTCAATGCGCCTGCGCGCGAAGACTGCGTTGCTTTTGGCTGCATGCCATATAAATATATACATATATATATATACATATATATATACATATATATACATATATATATATACATATATATATATATAAAATATATATACATATATATATATAAATATATATATATGCATATATATATATACATATATATATATATATATACATATATATATATGTCATGATTTTTAAGACAGAATCAGATTAAAGTTTAAAAAGATCTTTATTCAATCGTTTGTACATCTGTTCTGACGCTAAGAGCAGGGAGTAAAAAGCACGCCATGGTGGTGGTTTCAAGTGGATAACACTTGAAAAACATATGGTAAGTATCGCTGCTTTGAAGAGGTTGCTTGCAAGTTAATGATGACATATGTTGACTATTAAATCTAACGATCTGGAATTAGACATGTTTATTGGCTATGCCATATGTTCGGAAGAAATAAATGGGTGATTAGTTTGATACTTGAAGATGAGACCTGAGAAAGATGAATCAAGTGCTAGATAGGGAATTTAATTTTTAATCTAATTTAATTATCCTTACATATATATAAATAAATCTACAATGTATTTGCAAGTTGCATTCTCTTGTTTTAAAATAAATTCTTTTTGATAATAGAAATGTCCTTTAAATTATATTTTATCAAACAGTTACATTTGATTTTTCTATAATAAATTACTTTTTTAATAAATTCCGAATTGCATTATGCATATCCTTTACTATGGATGGTAAATGATTCTCTGTGTGCGCGACTTTCATCTCTCCTCCTCCTTTTCTGTTTGGATTGCCCAGAAAGCAAGAGGCAGTCAGAGATGTTTTTTCCAAGTTTAAAAAAAATATTCGGGACGGTTAAGATAAAGGACAATTTATACTTAATCGTTTGCGAATGACAGCACTATCAAATTTCAAGAATGAGTAACGAAAGAGATCAATTCAAAAGGAACACTGCAATCTTCAAGAAAATGGCAGCACACACACTGTAATTCTTTAAACATTATTTGATCATTGCATTACTATATTATATGAACATTATTATATTATCTATGTCTGTATATATATGAAAAATAATGAAAACAATAATAATAATTTATTCTCTGTTTCAAATTTTCACTCAATAAATGTTTGTTTGTTTCCAAATCTGATATAAAGGTACATATTTTTATGTGCGGCCCGCGAGATTATAAAGTTTTTCCGAAGTGGCCCGCAAGGTCCTTTGTGTTGGACACCCCTGATCTAGGAGGTGTTGGCTCTGGTGTCCAGCTCGTCACTTGACCTTGATTCAAAATTACGAGGTCCGTCTCCAAAAACCTCGAGTAGCTGAATAGTGCGACGTTAATATAACTCTCACTCCTTGGAGTTTTTCTCTTCCCAAGTCTTTTTCTTCCCTTTTTTTTCTTCAGCGGACTACCAACCTTTTTATATAAGATACAAGTTTTTATAAAAGATACAAGTTTATTTTTTGAATTTTCAGAATAGAGAAATAATGCAAATTTTGTTCTGATGATGTAACATGAAAAAGTACATATACTTTTACAACAATTATATTTAGTTGCGTCCAAACTATTTTGAAAAAAGATTTAATCATTTTCATTCTGTTTATTATTACTGTTGTTGTAGTTATTATCTGAAAGGCAGAAAGTGATTTTTTTCAAATAGCCTTTGAAATTTATAAAATAAAAAATAGTTAACTTTGTAACAAAACTTAAAAAACATAGTTAAATTCAGATTGCATAAAACTTATGTTAAGATAATTGTTTCTTCCCGTTAAATAACTAGTTTTTCTAAAAGTGAAATTAGTTTTTATATTTCTTTTTAAAAAAACTTCATTGTTATGATTATTTTTAGAAGAAATACATTTTATGTAACGAGGAAAGAATTTTGATAAAAAGTTGTCTCTGCAGCTTTTTTTTTCAGTTAGGATATTCAAATAAGGGAAATAATAACATGAACATACAATTGATATTTTGTAAGAATCATATTGGTAATATATCATATCCCAACTGTGTTTTCTAATATTAGAACTCTTTCGTAAATTTCATCCACTATACGTGTATGCGAACTTGACCGGTATTTCTCCTGAATTAAAATAAACTCAATTCATGTCCTTGTATTTTATTTTCAGTTTTAAAGGAAACACGTAAACAACCGAAAATTTCCCCCTAATTCTAATTTATATATTATTTTCAATCAATGACCTTTTTGAAACGATAAATAAAAGAGCTTGGTAACCTTATTCTATTTCGATGATTTCTACATCTAAGGTCCAAATTATTTAACTCATTGCGAATACTAGGATTAATACGCTGCAAGTAGCCGTCTTGTTTTCACTAGCCGACTCAGAAAATCGAATATAATTGAGGTAGATTCTGCAACTACATCGGCATAGATTTTATAGGCGACTGCACTCGTGTGACACAAAATAAAAATACTTAGCGAAGTTATGATTGGTTTATAGAAAAAAATAGTCTCCAAATCTACTTCAATAGCTAAAAAAACATACTAAATATCTGCACTTATTCAATAAATAACCGATTTTGCAACGTTAAAAGGGGAAATGATCATTTTCTGTTGGAAAAAATCGCATATGTAAGTTTGAGAAATTACTCGTATCTTTTTTTTAATTAAAAATTGTTGAAAGTTCAAAATTGGAGAAATAATATTTGATATTCTTTGCAAACTAATTTTAAATAAATTATATTTTAAAAAACTAAAAAATAAGCTTTTATAGTTAATCGAACTAAAAAGTTATAATTAATTCTCAATATAAGAATAAAATGATTAATGAGAATATATCACAATGACATTATTTATATAATGTCATTGTGATAAAAGCGTATGTGTGTGGGATGCTTTATACTACATTTTACACTAACTCTGCATTTCAGAATAGAACAAGGAAGAAATTATAACAATTAATATCGAGCACTCCACGCTTTCACCACAATGACATTAATTTTCTCTTTAATCATTTTATTCTTATATTAAGAATTAATTTTTACTCTTTAATTCGATTAACTATAAAAGCTTGTTTTTTAGTTATTATAAACTATAATTGATTTTTAATTTTTTAGTTCGACCTATAACAAAAACCTGTTTTTTTAGTTTTTCAAACTATCATTTATTAATTGATGAATCAATCTTTTTTGTTTGTTGTATTTGTATTAACCATGAGCATTTTCTCTTTAAGGGTTGTAACTTAATCTTTTAGTCACCAGATCTGGAATTAGTTGAAGAATCTGGAAATGGGAGAACGTTAATCCTGATGATTCTGATCAGGACAATGAAACAAAATTACTTAATCATTGTATCGCCATCGGTCCTGACAAGTGTACAAAATTTCAAGTTAATCTGACCTTTTAAAGTGGGTAAAAATTGAGTTCAAAGATTCCGTTAGACACCGGTTAAGCTAATAAAAAAAAGGGTGTTAAAACTATTATGTGATGTGTAAGTGTTTCTGGACGTCATTGTGTGTATGTCAGTGTGTGTTTGTGTATATCAGTATGTGCGAGTATGTATGTCAGTGTGTGTATGACAGTACGTATGTGTGTGTAATTTCGTTATATAAGTAACTTTTAAAGTTTGTTTAATGTTCACGCAAAGTTGGTTTATGTGTGTATATTTAAATATTTTCAAAAAGCTAGACAAATTGAGCAACTTAAAATAAATATTACGCTTAAGGAGAATATGTAACTGTCAAGAAATAAATATGCTTTAATAAACAATACTTATAGATTTACTACGACATATAAATTAAATATAAATCAAATGTAAAATATTTTTAAAGAGTAGTTCTTTCTACATCACGAGGTATATAAAGGGAAAAATTTGAATCTTCAGTTGTTTTGAAAAAACTTGGATCATATTTTTGAGTCGATAGATGAAGAAAATGATACCAAAATTTTAGACAATAGAATAAATGTACAAATTTAATTTTTTTTTTAAATTTCTACAGTACTTTTCTTACAAGATAATTACTGTGAACCTAAATATAAACTCTTAACAAATATACTACTTTTATCTATTAAACAGACCCATCATAGACAGATATATTTCAGGGATTTTAAAGGACGCAATAAATAAATTATTCTTCGTCTTTTTAACAAATAATCTATTCAGGAAGCGAGGAATTATTATAAAATAATTTATCATGTGGTTTACATTCGTTACCTTAAGCACAAGTATTTTTCATTCATATCATGGCTCGTTATACACCAAAACCTGATTAATTGCCTTGAAGTCTGCAGAAGAGTGTCTGTGGGTAGCTGCTTCCTATAATATTTTGTTTTGTAATTTAAATGTTCAATTGTAGCCTTGTGATATGTACTTACTATTAATCTTTAAGCTTAAAATGCCTCATAAATTCTGCTTAAGAAGAGTTTAATCAGCTTTGTTTCAAAATAACTATCAGTGATTCAGTTTGAAGCTTCAGCAAAGGATATACATGTCATTAAAATTGTAAATAAATCCACTAATCAAGTAAAAATTAATTGGAATACAAATTGCAACTGTATTCAGGATGTTTCGTAAGCATATTTTAAGACTGACCTATAGCAGTTAAATCCATTTATTTAAAGCATTTAAAAATAGTACAAAGGAAAGGGTTCTATTCATTATTAGATCATGCATGAAATATATCGTTGAGAAAATTTTCATTTTGGTTAATTGTGATGGTTTAATAATCGTGACAATTCAAAAATCTGTTTTTTTTAATCCAATCATTGTTTATTCAATTTCAGCAACAAGAAAGTTTTCTGAGCGCACGTTGAATTTGAGATACAAGAGAGGGAATTATTCTAATACCAAGTTTAAATACTTCAGAATAAACAGAGGAAAACGTAATATAAACAATATAATCTTGTGTTCAAGTGAAGGGAATAATTAATTATTTATATAAATGGCATCATTGTCTAGGGAATATTTGATATCGGTTAGTAAAGCATGTGAAAGTCATTATGATATTCTATTACTTGGAATCGCCAATTAAACAATCAGAAGCTCAAAGTCGAAACTTTTTAACGAGGAATCACTAATAAATCTATGAAAATAGTCATTTAGGAAAAGATGAAAAACGACGAATTTTGAAATAAGGTGTTCAGATTTTGAATTAGATATTATAAATAAAGAAGATTCAAATTTTTAGTAAATATTAATTTAAAGTTATTGCATGCATTATAGATTATTTACCCCCCGATTACTTATAATATATTTCTGTATAATATTTAGTCTAAATTTTAATTTGAAATTTATGAAATGTGTAAGAGTGATTAATACTATAGACATTGATATAAATATAATTGCTTTTAATATTTTTAAATGCATCTGTTTAAGTTGAGGCAAATTTTTTGATTTTTTTTAATTTCTCTGATTATTATTGATTCCAAGTTTTTGAATGACAATCTCTTTTGCTATTTACTGTACATATAATTCCTAAATAAATGAAATTATCTACAAATGAAATTAGATAAATTAATCAGCATCTAACTTCTTTGCAGGAAAGGGTGAAAACTCCGCATTTATTTCGTTAATTAATACTGCAACGCTTTATATGTGTGAACATACAAGGTTTTCCAAACAATCATGTTTAAGAAAACCATATATTAATGGCTTGAATATTATTTTGAACCAATAATGCGATCGTTTGTGGAAATTAAATAATAAAATTAAATGCGTTTACTTATATATGCATATATATATAAAGGAAAATATCAACAAAACACCTTAACAAAGTCAATTTTATATTCTTGCTAGTGCTTCCGCGTCCGGGATAATTTAAAAATGGCTTAGCAAAATTAATAACTTAATTAATGTAATTAACTTCCTATGTTTATGGAATTAATACTTCGAACTGAATCAGAAACGTATAAATTTATTTTGAGAAACACGTTTACTCTTGACCGTCTTACAGATAGTGAATTGCGTTTCCACTTTCTAATAATAGAATCCGGAAACTAAAGTGTTCCATTTTTAGAACACTAATTAATTCAAGAAAATGATAAATAAAAGATAAGGGAGAAAGCGAGCGTGGTTAGTAATTCCCGTAGTCTACAATCGATCATAATTACTTATTTATCTACCTTTTATAAAAACTGAAGAATTTGAAGGTCTATTGACATTAAGATACAGATGTTGTGTGATTTAGAAGTAGTTAAAAGAAAAGATAGCCTGCAGGTCTGATTTTATTTGACCAAGAGGAAACGAGAAAGATTATGTCTCCATTTAAATCCTTTATTAAGGATACAATTCCCATTCCTGTCTAAAAGCCTTGATGTCACGTTAAATGTAAACATTGCCTGAATTCACAATAATGAAAAAGTAATAAAACGTCAGATCACGTGAGATCTGGTGCACGTCTCACAGTTAGAAGTATTTTGAAATTCACGTGAGGTTAATACAGGCTAGTCGAAACACGCATCGTTAATGTTCGTTTCCTTTTCTTGGGTGTTTAAAGATAATTTATTGCCGTATAAATGCACGTTTTTGGCAAATGTCATATAATTCATTGTTTTCCCTAATTTTGACTGTTATTCTATAAGAATTATTGAAGAAAAGTTAATGGAAAAAACTTTTAAAATAGTTTGTAATGAAAGACTTGACTACTGGGGTCGTTGCTTTAATCTTTAAGTGCTTGCTATTGTTTGCTTATACTGAATTCTGCTTGGATTTTGAATAGCGCTATAATAAATTAATTACTATTACGAAGCAAAATAATCTGCAATTCTTAATTTTAAAAATTTAAATACATAGAAAAATAAGTAGTATTATACGTATAAAACCTAGCTTTTTTTCGTGTGGTTCTATTAAACCTTCAACAATAATAATACATATAAGCTTTCCATTTAATGTAGAATTTCTATCTTCAAAAGCAAGTAGTTACAATCATCCCATGTTATTACAGATAGTGTTTTTATTTGTACAATATGCCGTAAAATCCAGCGTATAACGCGCAATTTTAACACAAAAAATAAGATCGAAATTTATGGGTCCGCGTTTTTTGCCGGGTATAAAAATGATAGCTTTAAAACTAAAGAAAAGATGAGCATATATAAAAAAATAAAAAATTTTATATGAATCTAAATACAGTTTATTTAACAGAAATGACATACCTTAGGAACTCAAAGAATAGTACTTCAAGAAATAAACTATTTTTTTCAGAATCATAGGATAATACCACGTTTAAAGGATTTCAGAACATAAAAGTATTGTATACGTACATTTCAAGTTTCTTCGTAAAAAAGAGGGTGCGTGTTATACTGCAAATATAACTAAAAATTAAAAAATGCGGCTTGAAAATATAAGTGTGCACTATACCGCTGATTTTACGGTATATTTATTTAATATTACTTAAATATATAGTCTCACTTATGAATTTATTTTCAGTTCCTTTTTATCCTTATCTAGGTAACTCGTTGTGCCCACCGTAACCTTTTGTCTATGGTCACAGACTCATGGTTTGCGTATCATAAGTTCAAGATGTAGTGTAGGGGGACTGAAGTGGCGTTAAACCTGTCCTGGCCTTATGTCCTACAGTTGGCGTGATGTGATAGCTTGAACAGCTCAGATTTCATCCTAGACCAAGGATGGCAAACCTTTTTGGATCAACGTGCCATTTTTCTGTAAGATATGTTTCGTGAGGTATAGGTGTGACGTCAAACAATTTTGAATTAATTTTGATTTTAATGTTATTTGGAAAATAATAAAACTAAATACTCACATCACAAAATTCTTTATTTACTACGAAAATATACATTTTGCACTGTATAGTAGTAAATGTTTCAGTTATACGTTGTTAAATTTAAGTAACATTAGTGTGACTTCTGTTGTTGCAGATTTTATATATAGATGACAAATAACTTATATTAGGATTGTAAAATGCTACTTTTAGCAGAATGCATGTTGAATTGAAGTCATCTGCCAAACGGTTTCTAGTGAGTCTTTAATGTTATTCGTCTCTGAAAATAATCACCCGCAGACATAGGTAGATGAAAATACGGTTAAAATAGCACAAGCTAGCTTCCTAAAACAGTTAAATGTGTCTGGAATCGAATTCCATGTTTCCAAAACTTCGTTAACGGCATTTTTACTTATATTGCTTGTTAATCTTTCTGTTTCGATCAGTTCCAATTTTTTCCTTGTTTAAATAAATTTTTGAATCCATATTGAACTAGACTAGAAATCAATAAGTTGCACTTCGAATTTTTCAATTTCCAACGAATCGAATTGGAACACAAGTTCAGTTTATCAAATAATGTCAAACATCAGGGTACATAATAAACTTGAGCGTTTCTTACAATTCTTTGAACTGAGAAAATATCACTGAAAACTCCTCGATTGAAGAATCAATTATGGAAATAAATTCTTCAATAACTATATTTTTGTCTGGTTTCTCATGAAAATTTTTATCTTTGAAATTGTTTTTCAAGTTTGGGGTTACTTGCAATAATATAGTTTCTGAACTAAAATGCAAACCGTTTTGATAGGCGGCGTGCCCAAAATATTGGGCCGCATGCCACCAATGGCACGCGTGCCAATGGTTCGCCATCCCTGTCCTAGACACGAGAACTTGGATCAAATTTACGAGGTCTTTCGTTGATAGCTCTCGTGTTCCCTTGTAGTGTGACGTTAATAAATCCTCACTAGGCAGCTTGCGACATGCGCCCATTCTTGTTTCTTTTAATACATTTATCTAAATTGTAAGTACACTTCAAAATCACAAAGCAGATTAAATTGCTCCCTTTATTTATATTCAAATTTCGTTTATTTTACTTATAAATTCATCCTAAAATTCTAACTTTGTATAAATATTAAATGCTGTCCGCAATTATTATACGGCAAACATTAATTTAGGTAATAATTCTTATAAAATTATTACTTTAATACGATAATTTTTCTTCACGATGGTCTATTCTTATTAGCCGTTTCAGTCAGCTGTGATTCAAAATTTATGCAAAGAAAATTATAAAAGGGGGGGAAATGGGGCGAGTGACAAAGTTAATTTAACTATTTTTAACAATTTCGTTTTTGAGTTAATTGTTTTTCTTTGCGTGCATTATTTAAATGTCAATTTATTACATTGTACCTTGTTGAGTAAATTTTTATTTTAGTATAATCCAAATTATATAGGATTATTCTTTTAAAAATAACAGATCAAGATGACAAATCAGATAAAAATACACTAAATTTTTAATCTTTGAATGTATAAAACCGTACACTATTTAATGAATCATTGACATTAATTTTTTTCTTGAATAGTATGCAATGAAAAGGTTCTAGTGAGGATAATTTGAGTTCATAGTATATTAGCCATGTTGCTCAAAATCAGTGCATTTTATTAACAAAAATCACAAACAAATTCCTCACCTTCAAAGTTTGAATAATACTCCCCCCATGAGTGCTATGTGTCACATTCTATCTAGTCTTGGTGAAGGGACAACATACAGCTCATTACGTGCAGAACGCAGCGCACTTTCTTACGGCTTTCTCCGTGCCAAGAACGTTATCTATGTTTCTTGTAACAAAAGCCTGCTTGTTAAACACAAGGGTATCATAACGCTCGCGCGTGCAAGTCCACATTATTTAAACTTATTAACTGCATTATATATATATAGTTACCGTTGATTTGATAAGAAGATTTCACAATAGCAAACGAGTCCTTTTGTCAGTAATAATTTTTCCTAGATACGTGACCCCAAAGTTGTCACAAGCTGGGCTGTATTGGCTCTTTAAAAGACCAAAAAATGAAATTTCTAATAACATAAGAAAATAAATAGTAGAACATAATAATAAAGAAAACAGTAAGTAATGGGATAAGATGGCAACATCACCAATTTCCTCCGATTGTCAATTTTAAAATTCTTTGATTTTTGTGGTAGAATTAACAAGAATAAGAGGAAAATAGATAATGATTGTTGAAACGCATATTACCCAAGGATACATATCAAAGAATAACTAACTCTTACTTGATTTTTCATGATAACTTACATTGAATGTCTTGAAAATTACAATAAGACAAACAACATACACGAGCAGCATCAAACATATAACGAAATTGCGGAAGCGGTTTCACTGAGGGATTTTAAAATTTCCAGCAGTGTGGAATACTACTATTATACGTAATGCAGTGGTGTTTAGATAAATAAAATTAAATTGAATCATTTTTCATCTTACCAGATTCGTCAACTTGTCCCGATCTCCTCTATCTGATAAACAATTCCCAATTATGTCTAAATTTATCAATTTGATAAGAGTATGGTATATTCTTTTAAGCATGTCTTCGTCAAGTGTAAAAGAACTTGAACTGAACCAGTAATACCTTTTCAGATCGAAAAATATCTCAATTTTTATGAAAATTTGTATTGTCGTATTTATGCACCTGCTTATAATTCTGGGTTCTTAAAATTTGGAAACATTCTATTAATAAAAATATCTTAGAATTGCGAATTATAACTATAATTTTAATGCTGTAGCTATTTCTTAGAGAAAAAGCATTTCAATTTGGGATTGTATTCTTTAATATTAAGCCAAAACAAAAAGCAAACAGGAACTAGCAGTTCAATCAAATATCATTACGTAGAGTAAATAAGCTAAAATACATCAAAAATATATCGAGTATATTGCTGTATGCATAGAAAAACGCGAACGCGTGTTTTAGTTATCCAAAAATATAATGATTTTATGCAATAAATTATTCAAAAAGTAATTTATAATTTGTATACGTGTATTTTTCATTCAATACAAAATTAAAAAATAGTTAAATTTTAAATATTCTATTCGAGTTAGAACCAATTCGTCCCCTTTAAAATTGGTCCTCTTAATATCTACTTACTTTATGTTTACAATTTAAAGTTAAGATAAAATTGGTTATAATCTAGCTAAATGGCTACTTTATGTTAGCAATGACTTTGAGATACATGAAATTAAAAAAAATAAAACTATCTCAAAGTATTAGAAAAATTAACACGAAATGTAAAGGTACGTCGTGGTTTATACTCTTAAATTAAATGAATGATTTAAAAAACTAAAAAAAATACAATATTTTTTTACCGGCAAAAAGTAAAATTTTTGAAACAGTTACGATTTGTTGCGAAACAACATTTAGACCAATCAGTATTATTGCCAATGTTTTGTATCAGACATATAAAAAAGAATCATTATTGCAAAAAATATATATTCTGTAATTTCAATTTTTAATAAAGGGTTCTAAATAAATCTAACAATGACCATAACTATCTAAGTTTATTCTATGAAATTCTACATCAGATAAAAATAGGATTTTTTTCTTTAATCACTTTTTACATTTTACCGAAGACGAATTTTCGAAAATTTCTCAAGCCGTATGTATTCTGAAAATTATAAATAATTTGAAAAAGCAAAATAACTATTCGAGATTTGATCTTCCTAGTTGCTGATATAAATTAATGTGATTATATATATATATATATATATATATATATATATATATATATATATATATATATATATATATATATTGAAAATTAGTTTTTACCACACTATTAATATATTTCAAAAATTTAAAAAAATCAATGAAGTTATAAATTATATTGTAAATAACTCACAGTTGCAAACATTTTTAGTGATTGGAAATTTTTTTTAAGAAAACTGAGTTGTTTAAAATTGTCTAATCTGAGCTAACTGCAAAGAATCCTTTGAAACCACAAACTGAATGAAATATAAAACTACTAGATTTGTCTTCTTTTTATTTGCATAAGAAGAGGAAACATGTTTGTGCATTTTTAATGAGATATGGGCTAAATTTCATTTCTCACGTAAAGCTTGCAAAGACCTCGGTTAAGCGCAAATTGAATCCAGTGACATCCTTTTTTTCTTGAAGGTAATTGCCTTTTGAAAGTTGAAACGTCTATTCTTTCGTAAAAAGTGTAGAATTTCAATAGGTTTCTAGTTTCTGAATGATCTCAGTGTGTTTTCTCTCTAATTCTAAACCAGTTATGGGTTTTCTTATTTACTTAGAATCCTTTGCAGCTGCTTTTGTAAAAACATTTGTGATCAATGCCAGCCACAGAAAAAGAAGTAAAATATAGTTCAATACAGAAGTAATGCACTTCAGTAATCCTCAAGGGAAATAAAGGCTATTTTTACTCACTTATTAAACAAGTTTTATTTACAACGCACCAAAAACTAGCGCGATACGACTAAAAAATCAAATTCCACTTCGATGAATCCTCTAAAAGTTAGATTTTATATTAAAATCTTTGTCTTATTTATGTTTTGAATAATAATAAAATCTGTGCTTCTCATGAGAGATTACGATAGTCAAATGCAACGTCCAAAGTCACTGAAATACGCACACATAAAATGCTTGATAATTTGAAATACAATCAAATTTAGAAAAGTAAAAAAAGTTAAATGCATTTACCGTAAAACCTGGTATATAACCCGCACCCCCTTCTTCACGAAGAAACCTGAAACGTACATATGCAATGCTCTTACATTCTGAAGTCATTTATTCGAGATATTATTCCAGACTTTTGAAAAAAATAGTATACTTTTAAGAACTACAACTCTTTAAGTTCATAACGTATGTCATTTCAGTTAAATAAACAGTATTTTGATGCGCTTAGAAGTGTAATTTTTTTTTATTCTCGACTCTCTCTCTCTCTCTCTCTTTTTTTTTACATTTTTAAAGCTATCATTTTCATACCCGGCGTATAACGTGTACCTGTAAACTTCGATCTCATTTGTTGTATTAAAAGTGTGCTTTATACGCCGGATTTTACGGTGATTAAAAATTTAAATCAAATTTGAACTACTTGTTGCTAAAATGAATATTTAATTCGTGATAGAAATCCAATGCAAAGAGCATGTTAGCATTAGATAATTATGTCTATAGAACCATTTAAAATAATATTATAATCCATTTAAAGCAAAATAAAACCTGGATAGGATTTTTCCACAGCCTAATGACCTAATGGTTAATGGTCTGGCATTTGTTTAATGATTCTTTGTAAAGAGTGTTTTTTTCAGGTATAGAAGTTTAAGTTGGCATTACTTTCTAAGATGGCGACCGATTTAACAGCTGTCAAGTGATTTGTTCTCAGTTTGGTTTAGCAATTCATCAAAACGATCATCAAGAAAGGCGTAGATTCGTCAAATGGGCCCAAAACGAGATTGCCGTTGTTCCCGATTTTCATAAGCGAATTTTGTTTAGCGATGAAGCGCATTTTTGTTTGAATGGCTACGTCAACAAACAAAACTGCCGCCTTTGGAGTGAAGCTAATCCACAAGTGTATGTCGAAACACCGTTACATCCAGAAAAACTGACTGTTTGGTGCGCTTTATGGGCTGGTGGAATCATTGGTCCGTACTTCTTCAAAAACGATGAAGGCCACAACGTTACAGTCAATGGTGATCGGTATAGAGCCATGATTACTAACTTTTTCATTCCTGAATTGAATTGAACAATCATGATGTCCAGGAGCTGTGGTTCCAACAAGACGGCGCAACATGTCACACAGCTCGTGCCACAATCGATTTATTGAAAGACACGTTTGGTGACCGCCTAATTTCACGTTTTGGACCTGTGATTTGGCCTCAAAGATATTGTGATTTAACACCGCTAGACTATTTTCTGTGGGGCTATGTAAAGTCATTGGCCTATGCGGATAAGCCACAAACGCTTGACCATTTGGAAGACAACATTCGCCGTGTTATTGCCGATATACGGCCACAAATGTTGGAAAAAGTCATCGAAAATTGGACGTCCAGATTGGACTACATCCGAGCCAGCTGTGGCCGTCCTATGCCAGAAATCATATTTAAAATGTAATGCCACAAGATTATCTTTCGAATAAAAAAAATTCATGTCAATCGAATAATACATCGTTGTTTTATTGCAATTTAAAGTCCTATACCTCTAAAAAAACACCCTTTAGCGACTCATGATCGTAATATATCCTGTTACTTAAAACTTACGTTTAAAATTCATAAGACATAAATTACTTCCAAACACTTTCATTGTAAATTAAATTTTTAAAAGCAGAAGATGCTGTAAATTTCTTATATAATAATGTTAAATTTTGCTATAAAACACTTCTTATAAAAAAAAATTTATTTAAATCTTTATTTATTTAAATCTCAAATTTTTAAATCTCTTTATATATATATATATATATATTTGTAATAATCACGATGCAGAGCATCTGTTCATTGTCATAATATATCAGTTTCTACTTTCAATTTCGTGTGCGGAAAGCATGAGTAGAAATCGTGTCACATTGTGAAAAAGAAATCTAAATAATAGGTGGCGAGTCATAAAACCTGCTTTGAAGAAATGGGACAAAAAAGCATCATTACCTCGCCAGGTTACGGGCACTCCATAACCCAAGATGCCGTAACAAATAACCATTCACGTGACCCACATCCTAATACCATCAGCCGGTATAAGGAGCATTTCGCACTTGAAAGCTTTGTTTATAAAGAATAGAAGAGCTTGTGTGTATCTTGTATAGAAAAGGTACATAACCACTATGACGCAACATCTTGAGCAATTTTTTCCTGAAACACTACCCATAAACAACATCTCAATGCGTGGGATGTGTATAATTTCGATTTATATGGTATGTTTTTCCTTAAAAATTACTAAAAAAACGTGACACAACTCTTTCCCTTATCATGTAGGAAGGAAAATTCAACACGCACGTTAAAAAAATTGATGTACAAGAAATTTATAACTCTATTAATATTTTTACCTACGAACGGATAAATATTTGAAAGTTTAAGGTTTCTTAATTGAAAATACTTTTTCTGTTTAATTTTAAAGATAATATTGAAAAATATAACAGTTCTTTTATTAAAATAAAAGTCGAAAGAAAATGCAAAGTATGAACTATTTTGAATTCTATCCAGCATTTTTCTTTTTTTAAAGAAGAATATTCAAAGTGAAAAGATAAATTTTAATGTGTTTTAACAACAAAGAGAGATAAAAGTATTTCATAATCTTTTGTTCAACCTTTTTGCGTTTGTTTTCGTTTCAAAAAGTGCATGGAATGAGGTCCACAAACTCAAATAAAAGCAAATTGTTTCATGTTTAATAAACTAAGATAGAATTACTATATAATGAGAGATTTATCTTTTCATTGGGACAACAAATAATAAAATTAATCCTAACCTTATATATAGGGTCAAATATCACTTCTAAACTAGCTTTTTATTGTCTTAAATATTCCATAGTTTACGTCTTAACTTTCTTGAGACAGAAATATTTCAATTGCCTTAAAATATCATTATTAGGAACGTATTGCACAATGTTGTTATGATTTGTACTGTAGAAACAAATATAATTTGAAAAGATGAAAGGTATATCTTTGTGTCAAAAAGAGCATTTTCACAATCTAAATTTTTAATTCTTTTTAAGTAGTTTAATAATAGTAGTTAATAATTCGATATAAAAATATTATGTATTTATTTTTAATCACTCCCGGTGTAAAATGCTTAATATGTAAGAAACCTTCATAAGCATATCTCAGCGTATCACAACATTCCGCGTATTTTTTACCTTTTTGGTGGTTTCTCAAGCTTTGAAATAAATCCGCTTGACCAATCATTACTACTTGGTAGCCATCGCTAATTTATGTATGCTTATCGTTTTTAAATAGCTGTAATATTTTAATAATTGTTTATCATAAACAGAGAGAGTTTACAAGTTTTAAAGAAATATACCACTGATCTATTATGCATTTTGATAAACACTGCCCGAGGCTCTTTTGCTCGTCTCAACAAATTTTGAATTGTTTTGAAAGTTTCATAAAAGTACTAATTATTATGATTTATTATTCCAAACACTGATCAATCATGTTGTTATAACATCACAATTGTTATGTTAAGATATTGTGCTTCTATAAAGCGCAATACTATAGAAAAAAAGCAAATTACCTTATTATAGATTACCGTTACAATCTTATAATGATAACAATAATTTTTAATTTAGTCTGTTTTATTTTTAATTCTTGTCTTTGAGCTTAGCTGTAAAACTGTAGGAGATAGAACTTTATTATAAGCAACTTTATATAAACACTGTTATTATAAACCAAGTAAATATTACCTTTCCCAGCTAGTTTGAGAAAAAAATTTCTCTTGACAGCTATTTTCTACAACAAACATATTCACTTCAAGAGTTTTCCTGAGTAGTGACATTTATTGCTATTACCAGTTTGCACCAGCCAACGCGTGGCAACGTTTGCTTTCCTCTTTATAATCTTTAAATAGCTGGCCGAGGCCTTCTACTGTCCACTTCCTCTACGGCGATCTTGTGTGGGAACGATGACCTAATGTGCATCTAGAGGTCAAAGAAAATAAAAATCCTTCTCAAATTGAAAAACTACATTTAAAAAACTGAATATTTTGTTGGATAGGAAACATTTTCTTTCGTCCGAATTCAGAATGGTTTTCTTCTGACCTCAACTCATTAAGCCATTACTACTTAGTATTTATCAAAGTTATCTTTTCTCCGGTATAAATGTAAGTAACCAAATGTAAAAATTGCATTGAATTTTCTTATTCACAGTACTTAATATTTGCATTTGATATCTTCATACGCGGATGGTGTAGTTTAGTTTTAGTAAATATATAATTTCCTCTTTCTATAATATCAACACATGTTTTTCTTACCATTTTCTAAAAATAACTACTGAAACTCGTAAAACGTAAGAGAATTAATTATGTATAATATATATAATATGGTGGAAAAATACTATTTTAGATGTTTTTTTTAAAAAAAATCATGATACATAAATATAAAAATTCATAATGTGCAATTTTCTGCTCATTGATAATATAACAAAAATATTTTACAACAAATATGCGCATAATTACCTCGGATTCTATTAAATACTTATATATAATTACTACTTATTATAAAGTACTTATATGTATATAAAAAATTGGGTTTTTGGGCTCCGAAATGAAAACAAGCCTGCTAAAGAAATGACAAAATAGAGCATGTAATCTACAAATGCAAAAACGAGATAATATGAGAAAGAAATATAAATTTTTTTCCCTAAAATTTATACAACATAAAACTGTTAAAGTCGAATTTATCTCCAAGAGGGAAAGAAAAGCTCAGAAATTTATTACATCGAACAAAATAATAATATACAGCAAAATAAAGTATGCACACACACACACACACACACACATCTCTTTTACTAGCAAAAAACTAAGTCTTTCATTTAGTTAAAAAAACTGGTAAATAATGAAATTGAGGTTACTCGGATATGTGTGTGCGTGAATTTTACTACATTTTTAAAGGTTATGCAAACGCGCAAGATGTCGAGATTGAATTAATTTGATGAAAATGAAAGATAAGTTTTGTGTACAAATTTTATATAAATGAATTGTCTGTTATTTTTTTTTTTATTATTTTTCCACGGATGCAAAATAAATTTACCATTACTTTCTCAGTCATGCTACTAAGAAGGCCACATAACAAACTATCAGTGTTGGTCTACATTGACAATCTGAATCTTAAAACTTGTATTCACAAGCCGTTGTGTTGTAAAATATAATGGCAAGAGAAGCAAACTTTAAGTTTCTACAACATTATTTTTTGTATAGAAATTAATGTTGTCACAATTAAAAAATAATAAATACTTAATTATTGTTTCTTTATTAATTACTCGGTCGGTTATGTAAGCTCAACACTGAAAAGATATATACGAAATAATTTTTACCAACAAATAGCACACACAGAATAAGTTATATCACTAGAATTACACTAGGTGACTTTCCAAGAGGAAAACTTTTTAGCTTTACTTGTTGGTGAAGTGAAGAAGTGTATGGAGTGTGGGGTGCTAGCTCAGATGTCATCCTCACTTGACCGATGTACAAAATTGCAAGATCCATGTGTAATAGCCCTACCATTGTATTAAAGTTTGAGGCCAATAAAAAATCAAAGCAAGGCAATATTAATGATGAGTAAGTCTTATCGAAGTCAGAGCATTTTGCTTATCTCACACCTGTTGGATGCTTCGTTCATGGTGTCGGGCAGCGTTTCTCAAACTGTGGGCCGGGCCTCCCTAGGGGGGGGCGCGATAACCCTACATGGGGGGCGCGAGCTTATCCAAACTAAAAGATTATTCAAAAAATTGTTAATTTAAAGGAAGCAAAACAAAAAATACATTCGAACTTAGTAAAAAATAAAATATACATCTACACTGATATAATACTTATAAATGTATCACAATGGTTCTCAACGTGGGAGATAACGCCCCCTTGTGGGCGTTTGAGGCTTTCAGGAGGGCACTAAAAGACCTAGAGAAAATTAGGGGATGTTGAGATGACACGGAAGGGTTTCGCCAGATTAACCAAATATAGTCTAAAAAGACTATTAAAAACGCGCTGATTATGTACTAACAAAAGTAAATTTTAATACTAGTTACCTTATGCTGACTGTATGTATTGAAATCATTTCTATTACGTATACGAAAATTCTCATATTTGGATAGTTCGGAAAGTGGATGAAAAATTAAATATTACATTACATTCAGACCTATAAACTGCATGATATAGTAAATTTTATTTTCTGTAGTGTACGTGTTGTCTTTGTCTGTGAGCAGTATAGGAAAAATGTTTCGGCCACTGCATTCCCCATTACGTATTTTATTCAAGAAATATAATTAAATACGTTCACCAGGAATTAACGTGTGATTCTTTAAAGGCTGAAACTGTCAATTTTTTTTTATTTTGAAAGTAATAGTTTATTGTGAATTACTTCATATCATTAAAACCTTCTTTCAAAAGCGTCTTTATGACAGGTAAGCAAAAACTTTTATTCCACTCTTTTAAATAAGGAAGAAATTCAATAGCGTTTGAATTCCAACAATATCCTATCTAAAACTAAAATATATAATATTACACATTTAAATATATTTGTGGCATTGCCTATTTCAGATTTACAAGTATAAAAAAATGTGGGCTTCAGAAAAAAATTAATTAAAAAAATATATTCTATTACTAATAGTATATTTTTTAAAAAATTTAAATCTCTTGTTTTCAGCATGCATATGTACGCTCTTATTTCTCTAGAGTGGGAGAGGTCGGTATCGAAACCTTAGACTGGGGGCCCCAGTTCAAAAAAGGTTGGGAACCTATGATGTATCAGTACTGCACAATATGTTTGTTAATTAATTTATCAGCATAATACTTATCCTGTTAACTACTACACTAACATAGTACTTATCCTATTACTTAAAAGTAACTTTAGTTAATATCTATTACATTTTTTTAAAAGTATCATATACGAAATTGAATACTTATCTTGTGTGATAATTAGTACAGTTAATAAATCAGGTCATATTGTAGCTTAAGCGACAAAGTATATTATTATTGCATTCAATACATGGGGGGTGCGATGAAAATTCTGATTAAAAATTGGGTAGCAAATATTGAAATTTTGAGAACCGCTGGTGTAGGATTTTGGATAACAAGCAATGTGATTTCGCGGAGGGTCATAGGAATCATTCCTGGTGTAGCTTTTTCATGAAATTGATATTGAAGAAGATTTATATACTTTGGATTTTTTTTTATTTCAAGCGTTGATACCTAATATCGTCGAGCAAATGTAAAAATTTTAGTTTACTAATGAATTCCACAAAAATAATTGCGTTCATAACCCCTTTTCCTGCAACGTAATGCAATTTTAATATTACAAAATCCTTAACTTGGGAGCAGTTGCTCGCTCGATAGCAGCGTTAGTGGTTGCGCGGGGGTGACTGAATCACCCCAATCCTTTTTATAATTACTTTTATTGTACATGATAAAAATTGTAATCCCAGTGAAAAACTTAATTAAAAGGAAGTATACTTACCTAAATTTAAGGACTTTTCTAATTTATTTCATAATTTGAGAAAAAAATTCAATCAAATTGAACTAAAATGTTTCAAATGAGCGCAATTTCAATAAAGAACACAAATCACATACGCTTTTCTCTAATATTACAGGAATGATAGTTGCAGGCAAAACTGTCACATTTTGTTAATCTTATTGTATTTTTATTGTCCTTAGATGATCGACAAATAGCATGTTGAACTTTTTCTTGCTTGTGCCTTTTTGACATGGCGCAATGTGCCTTGTGTCTCACTTGTGGCTTCATATCCTTTTTTCTCCAATGGGGCTGCATTTTAGCAACTTAGCCTTTGAAGACATGACAAATCCCCAAATGTGAAAACCCTTTCATGGTGGCACCATCGAGTGGCGACCTCGCTAGCAAATTTAGACGCTTGAATTAATTTTTAATTCAAGCTCTCGTCGGAGGCTAAATATTGCAGTGATTTAATTTTACCGAGAGTACCAGAGCCAAATTGATACTCTCAAGGGATCTTTTACATGCCTCATAATCATGTAACATGCGTGCCTACGATTTTCGCATTGATGGTGTTCTTAAGGTAGCATTTGAAAGTTTTCCTTTCGACTCAAACATTTCATGATCATCTTTTTCCTCAAACTTACTTTCGATAGCATTATTAATCTCCATTATTTCATCAGGTTCTTCCCTTGCTTGATCACTTTCTTTTTTTGAAGTTTCAACTTCATCCAATAGAGATTGCAGACATCCATTTCTTTTTTTTATATACTGTTCATTTACATTTATAAGCCATAATGAATCATACAACACAGCAATCAAATAAGTGTCGCTCACAGGGGAAAAATGTAGCCTATTGATAGAATATTTTGAAAAAAAGTGGTCACGTGGGGAACTCATTCGATCGAAATACTTTAAGATTAAAAAAACGTTTGCCATTTCCAAAAAACGATGTATATATGCGACAAATATGCGCGCGTTTTAGTTCTCATAAAAACTGTCACATAAAGAGTGTTTTTTTTCCAGGTATAGAAGTTTAACTTGGCATTACTTTCCAAGATGGCGACCGATTTAACAACTGTGTGAAGAGATCCCCTTGGATCTCACTTTGAGAACAAGAATGATTTGGAGTCAGATAAGACCCAGTAGCCATTTTTATAAATAAATTTATTTGGTTATCTTTCTCAAATAGAATCAAAGACTTTTATTAACAAATATATCAAAATAGTTATATGAGGTTTAAAAGGGACTTTCCTTTAAATTAACTTAAATATTTAATGATCTAATTAATTAAATATTAGAATATCGATCACGCAGAGATTACCACGATAAGAGATCCCAGAATTATATTCAATAATGTTCCTATTGAACATTTAACTTTAATCTCACTCCTAATATAAAGCTTTAATGAGACTTTAAATATAAATCAATATTTACCACACTGAATCTCAGCTCTTCCTGAGATTAATTTATCCACCTAGAAATCTTCACAATAATAAATCTCTAACTTCACTATTCTACCTTTCTGCTTCAATCTCTCTCTCCTACTGCTTTTTACTTTACTATTCCGTTTAACTTAAATACTTTATCTAATCTGCATAACAAGGAATCCTGTCCTCTTTTTGGAGCTGATTGGAAATAGGAAGGAGAATTAAATTTCCCTAAAAAAGACGTCTCAGAAGGTGAGTGATAAAGTTCCGTATAGGTTTGTCACAACTGTCAAGTGATTTATTCTCAGTTTGGTTTGGCAATTCATCAAAACGATCATCAAGCAAGGCGTAGATTCGTCGAATGGGCCCAAAACGAGATTGCCGTTGTTCCCGATTTTCACAAGCGAATTTTGTTTAGCGATGAAGCGCACTTCTGTTTGAATGGCTACGTCAACAAACAAAACTGCCGCCTTTGGAGTGAAGCTAATCCACAAGTGTATGTCGAAACACCGTTACATCCAGAAAAACTGACTGTTTGGTGCGCTTTATGGGCTGGTGGAATCATTGGTCCGCACTTCTTCAAAAACGATGAAGGCCACAATGTTACAGTCAATGGTGATCGGTATAGAGCCATGATTACTAACTTTTTCATTCCTGAATTGAATTGAACAATCATGATGTCCAGGAGCTGTGGTTCTAACAAGACGGCGCAACATGTCACACAGCTCGTGCCACAATCGATTTATTGAAAGACACGTTTGGTGACCGCCTAATTTCACGTTTTGGACCTGTGAATTGGCCTCCAAGATCTTGTGATTTAACACCACTAGACTATTTTGTGTGGGGCTATGTAAAGTCATTGGTCTATGCGGATAAGCCACAAACGCTTGACCATTTGGAAGACAACATTCGCCGTGTTATTGCCGATATACGGCCACAAATGTTGGAAAAAGTCATCGAAAATTGGACGTCCAGATTGGACTACATCCGAGCCAGCCGTGGCAGTCCTATGCCAGAAATCATATTTAAAATGTAATGCCACAAGATTATCTTTCGAATAAAAATTCATGTCAATCGAATAATACATCGTTGTTTTATTGCAATTTAAAGTTCTATACCTCTAAAAAAACACCCTATATAATCAAGATATATGAATAGCTCGATAAATAATATATTTAAGACTTCTCACAATGTTTATTTCACAAAAAAGCCGTCTTACTCTCAAAACAAGTAAATATATATATATATTTTTAAAAAATCAACTCCAAATTTGTTTAAAAAATTTACTGGCGCCATCTGTTGCGGAAAAATCTAACTTCGTCAGAAATAACGTAGAATAAATTTAAAATAAAAATAAAATTTAATTAATGAATTAACATTTGAAAAAAACTGTATTAACATCGAGTGTCATCCACTACAAGTTTTAAAAAAAAATGTATTTGAACTTGAATGAAGGAATAGAATGTATTTTATTAACGATTTAAAATTTGAACAAGATATATATAAATAAATAAATAATGGCATATTACAATGTGGTTCATACGCTAAACATCAGGAATAAATTTTTACATTTTCTTACATACGAAAAAAAAATATGCCGATATTTCTTCCATCAGTGGCCAAATCAAATGCTTTTTAAGGCATCAGCCAACTGTGCTCATAGCTTTGTCGTATTCGAGACTTGGCCTCAATAAGATCATGATCCGAATAATTTTAATCGTCAAATGATATCCTGGGACAAATAATCCGAAAAAGTGGGGATTTCGAACTACGCATATGCCAACTGACAACATAGGCAAGATGGCATTATTATGTCATGTACGTGTCTGGTCCTAGAGCTCCCATCACACGCTCTCCTTTCTCATTTAGTCAAAAGGCGGCAGTTGGCTTAATCGGTTTGTGTCTAGGTTTGTGAGATTGGTGAGTAACGCATAATACGCAATAATTTTGGCATAATATGCACACTCAGTTTATATTTTCAAATTATCACTAAATAAATCTTCAAGCTGACACTTTAGGATAAACTTTTGGCAAAATAATACATTGAGTATTTTAAAAATTTCGTTAACATCAGCAGATAAGACATTTCCAGTAAAATTATTTTATTCTAATCTTCAACTGAGAACATTATTTGAAATAAACATTTTAAACTCGATAGCAAAAAGTGGAATTCAACTATTTGTAAAATTAAAGTTATAGTATTTCATTTTTTTTTCAAAACTCATAGCGTGTTATTTGCTTTTGTTAACATTAGATCGAAGTGATTAAGAACTGTGATAACTTAAAATGATTAAGAACTCTTTAGTAAAACTATTATAAAGAATCGATGAACAACTATAATTATATATTTGCAATTATAACAATAAATAAATTATATATATATATTTTTAATAATATTCTTGATCATATTTTTTCAGGTAATATAAGATTAATAGCCCCCTCCCCTCCCCCAACGTTGAACTTAAAATTTTGATTGGAATCTTTCGGCTAAAATTGTAATTCACAAATATTTCGAAATGATATTTTTGGCATTTTATGAATAGGCATTTTGAAAATATAATTCATATTCAAGATTTAAATCATGTAAATTTTTATAGTTCGTTAGAAGACGAATTTAAATTTTCATAAACGAGTTTTTTATAAAAAAATTCACGATTTATGATTGAATTTAGGATGAAAAACGAGATACTAAGTAACTTTAACATTATCTTCCCCATGAGACAAAAATAATTTTATACAAAGCTTTATTTATAGTAATAAGTGACACACACAGGAATTTTTCAAAAAGGTAGGGGGGTGGGGACCAAAGTTCTTCCAAATATATTCTTTTGATTTTGTCTATTATTAGGAACAAAAAACAGTAAAAAATAAATTTTTGAATAAATAATTAATATTAATTTATAAAAAAATTATTAATATAATAAATACTTAATTAAATTTTCGTACTATATACACATAATTATAACCAATCGGGGGAAAAAATCAAGGGCAATTGGGAACGGTTCAGACCCGTGGGCCTTCCCCTGGTGCGTGCCCCACTGATAGTAACTTAAGAACAATTTTCAATACATAATTTTTTATTAATTTTAATTAAAATGAATAAACGTTAATGAATTTTTCATTAAATTATATTAATGTGTTTTGAAGAAGAAAATATTAAAAAAATCAGAATTTTTATTATGACTTAAATCGTTATGAATGAAATTATGTGAAATTAATTCTACGAATGCAGTGGTATAAATCAGCTGCTATCATGAAAAAAATTATTTTCAAATAAAACTGAGATTCTAAATTCAACCTAAAAGCAGGCACCGAAAGCCCAAATGAATACTAGTATTTAGCTTTAAACTATTAAAGTATTCTGTTAGCTTGTTACTTTTCTAAACACCCTTTAAATAACACTTCATTTACATAATTTGAAATGTGCCGTTTCCGGCATCTTTAATTATTCTCACGCAATAATATTGAATACATATGGTCAACTTTTTAAGTCAGGCTATTCATCCTTTTTCTTCCAAATTCCCTTTGAGTTGATAATGATAGAGTGGATGACGTACATTAATTGTCATATTACTGACAAAATACTTTTATTACTAGGTTACTCCTACTTGTTTGTAGGTTTCCACGTGAAAAGTTAACGGAACTTCGTATCTTTCTTTGCACCCATCGGAAAACTACTGACGAAAGTTGGTAAAGTAATGATGCAACTACACATATGTTATTTATCGAAATTAGTTCGTTCGAGAAATTTTGCAAGGAAATTATGAGCACTTTTATAGCAAGTGAAAAATAACATTAATACTAGCATTTTGTAGACATTTATTTTTTGCATAATAATACCGCAGTGCTTCTGAACCTTCCAATATTTGCGACCCAATTTTCAATCATAATTTTCATCGCACCACCCTATGTAATAGCAATGTATTGAATGCAATAAAAATGTACTTTGACACTAAAGCTACAATACGATTTTAATTATAAACCATGTAAATTATCAAGATAAGTATTGTATTATTTATTTATCAAATGTCAGGCCATTGACTAACAGGTCATTAGGCAACGAGTTCTCCAATATTTATTTACAATGCAGTCCAAACTCTTAAGTGCAGAGGAAGCCTCCATGACTTGTCCAGAAGCACACAAAACACAAAAGGGGGAGTCAGTCAGATTAAAACGTTACAAATGAGCACAAAGGCAGTCATGTCCAGTAAATAATCTAAACTCAGCCACAGCAGTAGCACGAGGAGAGTCCCAGACACAGTTAGGTTTTAATCAAGATAAGAGTACAGTGGGTGATCGGTTAACGAACACTTTCATGAAAGATTTTTGTGTTCGGATAACGAACACTTTCAAGAAAGATTTTTTGTGTTTGGACAACGAACACATATTTGGAGGTGATCAGGGAGACACCCCTTAAATTATGGATGAAATTTTGACAACTGCTAGAGATCTGGAATTGGAGGTGAACAAGGATGACATAAAAGAACTCATAATGGGACATGAAGATGAACTGACGACAGAAGAACTCCAAGAAATTTTGAATGAAGAACACCAAGAAACACAGAGAAATGTGTCTCCTTCTGAACAAGAGGAAGACGAAAGAGGACCAATGCCGACATCTGCCATTAAAGATCTTTTGAAAAAGTGGGAGGCTGTCAGAGTGATGGTCTTAGAATGGCACCCAAACCAAGCTGATGTCAGTAGGGTTGGGGATCTTTACAACGACAATGCTATTAATTACTTCCGGAAAATCCTGAAAAGAGAAAAGCAATCGACATTGGACATGTTTTTCAACACCCCATAAGCAAAAAATAAAAAGGACTGATTAATATGCAAGACCATACGTATGTATTATTTTTTTTTTAAAAACTTACTAAGAAATTATACATTTTTTAAAATTTAATTTTTAGGGTCTCCAGAACGAATTAATCGATTTCACATAGAAGTCTATGGTGAATCGATGATCGGTTAACGAACAATTCGGATAGCGAACATATTCTTGGAACGGATTATGCTCGTTAACAGATCACCCTCTGTATTATTTTATCAATATTATATTAAAGTATTATATTTTGTACATGACAAGCCCATGGGAGGCACTAGTAATTATTAAACTTGTTTTTAATTTAGTATTGATAAATTAATAATCAAAAAAAATTGTGTAATAATAATATTTCATAAGTATATTAAATCAGTGTTAATGTGTACTTAATTTTTATTATGTTAGAATGTATTTTGTTTTGCTTCCTTTCAGTTCATTAATACTTATTTTTAATATTTTATTTTTGACTTCAATTTTCTCGCGCCCCACAGTTTGATAAATGCTTTATTAACAGCATTATTCTTAGTTCAGAGATTTTTGGAAAATAATTAATAAATTATTTTCTCTAGGTAAAAGAGTTCTATAGCATAATATATGCATTAAATGCTATCCATTTATTTAGCGTTTTACTCTGCAATTAAGTGCGACGTTTTTCCAATATGAACTTGCAATAATAAACCATAGAAATTGAATAAGGTTGATCATAAAGAAAAAAAATTATATCATAACTTAACACAACTATCGGTTAACACCTAAACAGACATGAATTTTGGGTACATAACAAGCGATCCATTTTAAATCAGTAGGCTGTAACATTGTTACAATTATGAAAATGTTCGAATTTTAATTTTGAAAAAAATAAAATAAACGTTTTTATAGGAAAAAAGTAGTTTAAATATTTTATTGATAATTAAAAATTAAAATAAATTATTTAAATCTTAAATTTAATGTAAAAAAACCTCTAAGGTAAATAGTAAAAATATATTTATCACCAGAAATTTACTAGTGTAAATTAAATTTATTAAGCATGGTTAAAAAGTTAAAATTCCAAACCATGTCTTCGAATATTTAAATTTTACAGTATAATTAATTTTTTGATAACTATGTGCGATACTTACTAATTCTATCATTTATATTTTTTTATCTGTTCACTAAATATCTGTAAAAAACTGAAAATTGTTGTAAAAATGTTCAGCCTTTGCATTTGTCTTTGAGTTAATTTATGATATTTTGTGCACTTTAATGTATACAATAAAAATTCTAATATTGAAGCATGTCTGTTTTCATTTTATTAGTTACCCCACATTTAATTTGACTACAGTGCATTTTTCAATATTTCCTTTGTATTAAGTGGAATTAAAATTTGTTTGTTCTAAGGATAAAGTCATAAGCGTAATACTTAAGACAGTGGTTCCCAAACTTTTGACATATGCGTACCTCTTCTATTATTTTCGTAACACTGAGTACCTCTCGTCAAAAAAAAAAATGAAGTATTTTAATAACGTATTTTTTATTTTTTGTGACATACACAAAACAATAAGAAAAGAGTAATAAAATTATTCATAATAATTTATTGAGTTGTGTGTGTGTGCATTATAAATAATATTTATTTGGAATAATGAGAAGGAAAAAATTGTTTTGACTTGACTCATGAGAACGTAGAATTAGGAGCATCTAAGCACGGTGCGCTGCATATCTCCACCAAACTCCGGTGCAACATGTACCGCCACCAAACTCTTCCTACCTCGGGATACGTGTACCAAACTTTGGGAAACACTGACTTAGGGGATGCAACATTCAAAAATATCTATATTCTAGACTTATAAATTATTTAGAAAGTCTTAATATACTGAGAAAAATAAAAGCTTTTTCATATCAACTCATATTGTTGCTCATTTATGTTGTAATTTATTATTCAGCAATAATGTTTGTGTTATTGTTGAGGCCGCATTCCTGTGAAAAGCAGTTTCAACCACTTTTCCAATACGACAATGCTCAATCACATATTGCTGCTGCTTCAATAGTTTGTTTTCAATATTTCAATATCTTGCATTGACATGGGTTTTCACAAGTTTGATCAAGAATGTATAAAATGTAATGGGACGAGGTCGTCACTTGACCTGTACCTCGTAATTTGAGAGAGCTGCATGACCATGGTTCGAGTAACATGGAGTGGATTGCCACCGGAATTCATAAGGAACCTGCACTAACTCACTACAAAAGGCATTTGGCACGTTGTATCAGAAATAATGTTTTTTTTTGTTGAATAATACCATTATTTTGCATCATTCTCAGTAAAATTTGCATATTTCAGTCTTTAAATTTAAGCATTTTCTCTTCCATAAGTATTTTACCAGTCATGTAAATTCCTTACAAATTTTGACAATTTCTTTACTTCCAAGAGGAATTTTTTCTTTTGTCTCAGAATGTATATATATATATATATATATATATATATATATATATATATATATATATATATATATATATATATAACCATATATATATATATATATATATATGGCTTTAATATTTTCTACAGAGACACACTGAATAAAGGAACTCTAAAGATAAGAGCAAGAAAGAGATTTTGGAAACTTAAAAATGTGGACGATGCAGTATTATAAATAGCGATGCTGACTCTTCATCTATTATATAGATAGATCTTTTATATAGAGAGAGAGACAGAGAAAAAAAGTACCGAATTAATTTTCTGAACAGTCTAAGGAAATTCTAAATTGTATGGATTAAATTCTTGTTTGTATACATTAACAGTTTGCTATTATTAAAAAATATATATAGAAAATATATTCATATTTCCAAGTATTATCTACTTTCAATTGCCTACATTTTCAATTCTTAGATGGCGTAACAGTAGCTTTCAAAAGTAATATGTTTCAGTAATTTTATTTATATATATATATATATATATAACCTTAGTATATTATAGTTTAGACAAATATACAAAAACAATCTTTGTCTACTCCTATATAATTTTAGTAATTATCTTTATTTAGTTAGTTTATAATGATTTTAGAACATATAAACTTATACTTATTTCTATGTAACAATTCGGCTAGTAATATAATACCTTTGAATCTATGTTTGGATCCTGAAAAAATCTGACTTTTTTTACGCAATATTAACTTAATTTTTGTTTGTGCAATTATAAGTGTTATAAATAAAAAATCATATGCATCTCTCATTTCTCATATGGGAGATAGTCACACAGATTTAAATGGTTTACTGCAATACTTACATAATGGTATAAGCAACGTCTCAGGAATAGATTTTGTCACAGTTCTTTCTTCAATTAAAAAGGCCGTAAATTAATAGTATACCTGCTAAAAAGATTTTACACTTCAAATCCCACTGCATTACTAACATCTCATGCAACTGAATCTTCTATTTCAAATGAGGTAACACTTGAAATTCATTCACATTCTAATTCCATAACTAAATGAATTTGTACAAAAAAAAAAAACATTTAGTGTTGCAGAAGAATTAGATAAAGTTATCAAAGAGGGATATACATCAAAGTGAAGCCTATTATATTTGAGAAACTGTCCTCAAAAATTCAAAAATAAATGCCTCTTTTTGAAGATGGAGGGTGACGTGGTGACTACCTGGAAAGAACATACTACTATTTAATGACGATAAAGCCTACTAGTGTTGAGTCTAAATGAGCATTTTCTAAACTAACAGAACAGCATCTAAATGAGCAGAACAATTTGTAACCGAAATAAGAAGCTGTTTGAACGATGAAACGCTGGACGAGAAGTGTTTTTTGAAAGCTTATTTATACAGAAATACAAGAAATGAAGAATTGTTTTTTTAATTTCATTATGTAATATTTTTATTTGTTTTGTATGATGACTTAAGTTTTGTTTTGATTAGTTTCTCAATAAAGAATAATGATAAACAATTTTTTTAACCATGTTTTCTGTTTTACTATGAAATTTCAACTATACTAATGTGTAAATAGTTTTTATTTTTAGTTCAAATCATATCCTGGGATTTAAAGTATAACATGGGATTGCAAACCCTAAATTATATATCAACGATTTCCTAATGACAATGAAAATTTTAAAATTCTTAAATGAAACTTCAAAATATCGTCTCAAGAATTACTCTGGCGTACTTAAAAACTTCGAAAAAATTTGGCAATTCTGTCATTTTATTCTAGAAAGCATCATAATGATTTTAAATGTTTCAGTGTTCATTCTGTATGTTAAAGTAAGATTTTTTTATCAAAAAAAATTTTTTTCTTGAACATTTAAAAACATTAACCTGTTACCAAAAATTTTAAATTCTTGTATTAAATTATTTCACATGTATGTAATGCATAAAATTGTTATTAAACTGTGGATTCTCATTAAAATATCCTCAAATAAAAAGTTCAATGCTCTTCTTCAAATTACGTGGTAGCATTGCAAGATTCTTTACTCTTATAAGGTAATATTGTTTGATTCGTAAAATAATAATCAGTAAAATAACATTTAAATAACAGAAATTTATTAATCCTTTCAAGGAACTTGCTTGCTGAATAGTGAGAGAAAAAATAAAATAATATAACATAACTTTTAAAATTTAATTTGAGGTTGAAGATAAATATATCTACGTATATTATAAAATATCTTTTAAGTATAAATCTAATTATTTTTCAAAAAGCAATCACAAAAATAAGCTGTACGTTATTTTCTATCTTAATTTATTTTTCAATTACAATTCGATAATACTCAATAAAAAAGGAAGACGCAATCTCACGATTTCTAAAAAAATTTAATAAAATCATTAAAGATTATTAAAAATTATAATTTTTCTATATTGTTTGAGTTAATTGTTTTATCTAAAATAAGTATTAATTGAGACGGCCCATGTCCTATCAGTACGTAGTGTGAAAATTTGAGATCGTGAGCAAATATCTCTAAAGTAAATTTATAGATGGCAGCACTATTCACTATTTATGCATGAGAAATAGAAGAGCACCTATTGCAATTCAGTCTTAATGTGTACAATATAATAAACATCTTAAATAAAGAATGTGAAATTTTTTTAATAATTAATTATAATTATAATTAAAACTAGTGACAGATTAAGATTTAAAAGACAGTTTATTTCAGAGAAATACGTTTATTCGCATATATTATTTTAATCTCTTGCTACGTTGATAACTTAAATCATATATTTTGCAATGTAAAGTGTAGGAGTTAGGTTATTAAACAGGTAGCGACTTTTCAGCATGTAAAATTTACATGCTGAAAAGTAGTGACGTGTACCTAGAAAAAAAAATTAAGTATTTTCTAATGTATTTGTAATAATTTAAAAAATACGTGATTAATACATTATGAGATAAAATGTGTGTATTTACATATGCTCTCTACAAGAAGTGTAGAATCTCCACCCCCCTTGCCATTAAAATTGAATAATCATGCTTTTTTCTTCCCCCCCACAAACATGATATCCTAAATTGTTTTAAAATTTTCGAAACAATAAATTTCTTTAAAACTGGTCTTTAAAGAGAGTATATGTACACTGCTCAAAACAATTAGGGGAGCAAGCAAAAAAGTGAAGAAAACCGTGTGAGACACCCACGTATTGGCATACAATGCATAGTACACGCGTATCAATGCGCAATACAGAAAAAAGGTGTAAAAAAATTTGGAATTAAGCTTTAATTCTTTGAAAATATGGAAAAAACATGAAAAGATGATTTAGGGCAACAATTTGGTTACATGTAAACGATAAAAAAAAAGGTACTGTTTAGACATGATGCATGAGTTTTAATAGGGCGTGTGGTCTCCTCAAACAGCTAAGACTGCTGCACACCTGTTTGCCATGGATGCGATGAGGTTATCGATCAGACTTTGGGGAATACTGTTCCACTCCTCAAGAAGTGCAATCTCCAAGTCTCGAACAGTAGCAGGTGGCGTTGGTCGCTCAGCAATGCGTCGTCCGAGCATGTCCCAAACATGCTCGATTGGATTCAGGTCAGGAGAGCACGCTGGCCATTACATACGCTGTATTGTTTAAGCTTCAAGCATGTTCTCCACCAGACGAGCTCTATGCGGTCGGGCATTATCATCCTGGAAAACAAAGGAATCTCCAATGGCTACAGCGTAAGGGATGACATAAGGTCGAAGTATCTCGTCTGCATACCTTCGGCCCGTCAAAGTGCCATTCCGAATGATATGCAGGTCCGTACGTCCGCCTATGCTGATTCCACCCCATACCATCCAACCAGCTCTTCTGTATTGTGATCTTTCACGAACGAATGCGGGGTTATTTCGAGTGCCCCTGTCCCTCCTTACAAGAACACGTCGGGTGTTACTCTCTAGACTGAATTGGGACTCGTCTGTAAACAGCACTTGGCTCCAATCATGTTGCTCCCAATCTCGATGTTCAGCAGCCCATCTTCTTCGGGCCGCACGGTGGTGTGGGGTCAACGGAATGCAGACCATTGGCCTACGTGCATAGAGCCCTCCCTCATGAAGCCGATTACGTGCTGTTTGGCTCGACACCCTTCATCCTGTTGCCAAGAGCAACTGTCTTTGCAGCTGCGTAGCATTCTTTGTTCTGTTTCGACGGGCTGTTAACTGTATATACCGGTCAACAGTTGATGTAGTGGCGCGTGGCCGACCTGCCCCTGGTCGACGTTTAACATTTCCTGTTTCTTGGAATCGATTCCACAGCCTTGCAACAACACTTCTGGCGACTCCAACAGTGTCCGCGACACTACGTTGTGTTTGCCCGGATTCCAGTCTGCCTATAACATGCCATGCCATGGATTCCGGTAAATCACGTTGTTCAGACATTCTCAAGTAACCTTGCCTCACAAAAAAAAAAAAAAAAAAATACTGCGCAATCGAATTTCACAGTTACGGCAATAAAACAGACGTTTTTGCAACATCCCGATTTCTGCACTTATCTCCTTTTTCTCGTTTTTGACGTCATGAACTTTGATTTGCATATAAAGTTTTCTTTTTCCGTTTCCTGGTAGTCTTTACATTACGGATGATTCATTTTATGTTACTTATTGGTATACATCTTTGCTTACTTTTGTTAAAATCATGTGCTCCCCTAATTGTTTTGAGCAGTGTATAATTCTTCCTTTTTCATGCTGCGTTGCTGCGTAGAATATATTAAATCAATAAACAGGAAATACATTTGAATTAAATTAACATAAAATGTTTTAAAAAAGGATTTTAGACACCCTCCTTACTAAAGGGAAAGATCCACATTTAAAGGAGACTTCTTTTTATGTTCTTCTCTTATTTCAAAATTAAATCATTTAAGTTAAAATATTTAAGTATTATATATTCTTCATATCAGTAAAATGAATTTATTTTTTCAAAAACTTTTTATTAAAATAAATTTCTTTGAGTCACAAAGTATGGCTCATATCTCATTATTAGCAACGATATTTAGATGTACCTGATAATTTTAATAAAGACAAATAAACGCTTGATAAATATTTTTTAAAGCAAAAAAGAACAGTGGCAAATACAAATTTATAATCGTAACTTAACTATGCACTGTTAGACTTCAAAAACGCAACATCATGAAGGAAGCATCCAATAGGATATGGGTATGATAATACATGTAAATGTGCAATATTTCAAATTATGCGTACTAGTAGGGCAATATTCAAGCATTATAGAACAGAAGGCGTTTCTGAAGTAACGGAATTTTTGTGAGAAACATTAGTAAGTCTCTCTGAACAATGCGGAATTTAGAAAAGCACTTTTCTGTGTCTTATATAGAAAATAATATAGATTATGACGTAAAAGTATTGCTTCAGAAGTAACATTACCCGTGTTAAACAAAATTGAATCATAGTAACACGAATACGGAATGGGTGCAAGTTGAATGGAACGATTGACAGGAAGAAATTTCGTCAGCTTCGTCATACAACCGAGTTTGAGGATAGTCCTCAGGTTGGGCTGAATTTTTGGTCCTCTCTTTCCCCTTCAAACTTTTTTGCCCCACAGAACTCTTAGAAGAACTATAAGATGTTTGGGGGGAACCCCATTAGATGTATGAAAGAATATATTTTAAACTAATATTAAAATAGATCATGATTTAAGTACTTTATAAAAAGACAATTAAAAAAGTATTGTATTCGCTATTTAAGATTTTAATATAATTTTAGTATAATTTACTCACACGCTGTAATAATATTAATTTGTGATCCAAGTGTCACCTACCCAAGTATTATATTTAGTAAATGGAGTACATGTTGTTGTTTTTTTAAACAAAGTGTTGAAGTCTAGGTCGATTGAAATTATCTTCAGGTGCATTTCATTTGTTTTTGTATTTTGCTTTTGTAGCCATTCACGTTGAAAAATATGTTTCACTTAAATATATTGTTCTGAATAGCATTTATATGTTTATAGATGCGCTACACTATTTGGCGTGAATTTGCAATCTAAAATTTAGCAGCTAAGTATAGTAATACAGTTAATGTAAAAATACAAAATAAAGTTATGTATAAATACAATTTTCGGCTTCAATGACTGTGTGTGTGGGATGAAAGCTGAAACTTATTAAAAAAAACACGAATCCATTTAGCATATGTATTTATATTTTTCTTTTCGATTTTTAATTGTGACTCGTGGAACCCCTAGGTATACCTCGTGGAACACAGATTGAAGACCACAGCCCTAACCTATTGCTCTTGGAACACGGATGATCGATATGGTAAACAACTGGCCCTCCATTCACAATTCTTTACTACAGTTGAGGAGTTTTATTAGGTTCTAAAAGTACCTTGTGCATTAACAAATGCGTCCAAAGTTTCTTTTTGTTAATGTCGTGGCTTGTCGCACTCCTTATTGCCAGCTAACATGTTAAAGTACTAATTTCTTCACGTTCCACAAGTCGAGTCAGGTTGTTATTTAAGAATTTTACCCTTGTATTTTAATTTAATAGCCTAATAAATTTGGTTTTGATATATTTTATCTTTCATGTTGTTGCATTTGGAAATAAATACAGAAACACATAAATAAATGCTCTCAAAAATACATACTCAATAAAATATAATGAAAACGAAACTTATGAAAAATCTAAAAAAATTAAAGAACATAACCCTTTAAGACCCAACCCGCATGATCGTGCGGGTTAAATATGCTTATATGTTTTTGGTTCTAGAATAGTCGTATGTAAGAAACGATCGAATATAACGATTGGGTGGGTTTCCAGAAAGTGTAAAGTATCACTTTGTATCAACAGACGGTGGTTGTAGTACATGTTTTACTTTCAGCCGGCAAGACTAGCTTTGCTTACAAAAACAACGAAAACGCGTCTTCTTTTTATCTGTCGTAAAAAGGGAATCATCAATACATTTCTAATTGCTTCAATAGAGATTTTTGTCTTAGTGTTTAAATAATTGTAAAATAGTAAAAATATTTACTATATATGCTCTTAATATTGCTTTTAGGACTCAGGATTTCATTACCCGCATGATCCTGCGGCTTGGGCGTTACTTGAGTCAATGCAGCTGTAAAGGTAAGCGCTTGTCATGTGAGTTCGCTTTCTATTTTCAATAATTTTTATAAAGGGTGTTTTTTTAGAGGTATAGAACTTTAAATTGCAATAAAACAACGATGTATTATTCGATTGACATGAATTTTTTTTTATTCGAAAGATAATTTTGTGGCATTACATTTTAAATATGATTTCTGGCATATGACTGCCACGGCTGGCTCGGATGTAGTCCAATCTGAACGTCCAATTTTCGATGACTTTTTCCAACATTTGTGGCCGTATATCGGCAATAACACGGTGAATGTTGTCTTCCAAATGGTCAAGCGTTTGTGGCTTATCCGCATAGACCAATGACTTTACATAGCCCCACAGAAAATAGTCTAGCGGTGTTAAATCACAAGATCTTGGAGGCCAATTCACAGGTCCAAAACGTGAAATTAGGTGGTCACCAAACGTGTCTTTCAATAAATCGATTGTGGCACGAGCTGTGTGACATGTTGCGCCGTCTTGTTGGAACCACTGCTCCTGGACATCATGATTGTTCAATTCAGCAATGAAAAAGTTAGTAATCATGGCTCTATACCGATCACCATTGACTGTAACGTTGTGGCCTTCAACGTTTTTGAAGAAGTACGGACCAATGATTCCACCAGCCCATAAAGCGCACCAAACAGTCAGTTTTTCCGGATCTAACGGTGTTTCAACATACACTTGTGGATTAGCTTCACTCCAAAGGCGGCAGTTTTGTTTGTTGACGTAGCCATTCAACCAGAAGTGCGCTTCATCGCTAAACAAAATTCGCTTCTGAAAATTGGGAACAACGGCAATCTAGTTTTGGGCCCATTCCACGAATCTACGCCTTGCTGATCATATTTAAAATGTAATGCCACAAGATTATCTTTCGAATAAAAAAAATTCATGTCAATCGAATAATACATCGTTGTTTTATTGCTATTTAAAGTTCTATACCTCTAAAAAAACACCCTATAAAAGCCCGAATAACAACGAAATATATAATTATGTAATTAATACCATATTTTCTTGAGGGTTGCCATAGACAAGTTCCTTTTTCCTTTCTCTCGCTCTTTTTTGCTATTAATTTTCTGTTTCATACATTTATTGAGGGGTAAGGCATTTTCATTTTCTACACAGATATCTGCATCTATATCTCCCCCCAAAAAAAAAAAAAAATCTGGGTTTTCCGTTGGGAGTTGGTAAAAGGTGTGGTTTATTTATTTATTTTTTTAATAATAAAATTTTCTGATACATTTTATTATTTTTCGGGGAATACTGTGCAAATTTTTAACCAAAAGTTTTTGCAGGTGTATAAAAGGGAAAGTATTCTCACACAATAAGAAACTTTGCAAATGAGGAATAAATCAAATTCTGAACCTAGCGATCTTTTGGATGATGACTATGTTACGGACAAAACATATGAATCTCCTATCCTGGAAGGTGAATCAAGTTCAGAGGAGAGCTATGAAAAAAAGCATGAAAGATTGTAATGAAAAGACAATTGTGGATTATTCTTTACTATCAAAGTCTCCTGAACCCATTCATTTCATTGTTTTAGCTGTAGCAAGTTCTTGGTTTCAGTACAAACAAGATGCAAAACTAAACAAAATTCCACTAGAAAACCAAAATGAATTACTTAAAATTTAAGTTCAAGATAGCTGACGCATCTCCTTCCAATTAGTAGCATCTCCTCCTACTAACAAAAGTATTTTAACTGATGATGAACATGACAGTGTTGTAATTCCTCCTGCAAAAAGATCGAAGTATTATAATACGCCTGGAAAAAGGCCATGCCAGGATAAAAGCCATGACATCTATAGCCATTTTCGATGTGTTGATGACACTTCAAGGTCTCGTAAGTGCAGATTTGAAAACTGCAAAAGCAGTCCAAAAACACGTCGGGAAAAATGCAATGTTTTGTTTTATTTATACTTTTTAAAAACAAAAACATGCTTTACAGATTTTCATGGTAAATAAATGAAGCCCAGTGGCTGAGTGGTAGTGGATTACGCTTTCTTGCCACAGGTCTGGGGTTTAAATTCTGGGCTGGGAAAGGTCGATTCAGCCATTCATCTCTTCAGAGGGTCGATAAATGAGTACCAAGTTTGTTCGGGAACTGAACACTGGGGGTTTCGCGTAAGACTGAGCACTTGACCGAAACGTCTGCACATCAGCACTTAAGGTCACGAAAACTGAAATAGGCACAGTAGGCCTTGGCCCTCATGGGCTACTGTACCATTGAGCTCAGTTCAGTTTGGTTAATAAATAATTAGTCAATAAAAGAATTAGTTTTACATCAATAGTTCCCTTATTTGTAACAATTTTAGTTGAATTAAGTTTGTTTCTTCTATCAACTTAGAGCTAAAAAACGTATAACTCGTAAAATGTCATAGGTGACGGTTTAACAGGTGACAACTCACACGACCATGCGGGTACCGTCTACGTTCCGGAGAGGGAGCGAAAATTTTTTTTTATTATTTTTTCCGGTGTTATTGGAGTCAATATAGTGTTAATAACCAGAAGAATTTAATATTTAAAGACAAAAATATTTCGAGTTTTAAAGGGATAGAGCAAAAAAAAAAAAGCAAGCTCCAATAACTTATTATAAATGCATTTTAATGGAATATATTCTTAAAAAACCATTTTTCCTTTTTTTTGATTATTTGAACGATACATTCATGATATAAACTTTTGAGATCTGAGAAAATTTCGAAGGCTTTGAAATGTTAATTTTCTGACGATTGTATCAACGAGTGGTTGCGCGGAAAATAAAATAAGCTACCGTAAAATCCGGTGTAAAACGCGCACTTTTAGCAACAAAAATAAGATGGAAATTTACGGATGCGCGTTATACGCCGGGTATAAAAATGAGAGCTTTCAGAACCCAAAAGGATATGAGTGTAAAAAATAAGTAGACTTCTACATAGATCGAAGTATTATTTATTTAAAAGAAATGACATAACTCTTATGAATTTAAAGAGTTGTAGTTCTACATATATACTTTTTTTTTCAAAAGTCTGGAACGATACCTCGAATAAATGACTTCAGAACATAAGAGCATTGCTTACGAACATTTCACATTTCTTTGTAAAAAGGGGTCGCGTTATACGATGAATATACCTTAAAAATAAAAAAAGGAACTTGAAAGTAAAGGTGCGCGTTATACGTCGGATTTTACGGCATATTTTTTACACACAAGCCCCATGTATATTTTCCAGTTTTGAGGATTATGTATTTGATATTTATTGCACTTTGGAAGTGATAGAAAAACTATTTACTGTCTTTCTAATAATATATTTAAGCTCAAGATCTTAAAAATGATTTGATTATCTTTCTCGTTTCCAAATCAAACATTCATTTTCTTTTATAAGCGAAATCCAGGAAATTACTTTTATTTTTAACATTACCTTTCCATGTCATCGCTATGTCTCATTACAGTTACGTTTTTCAAAATATGGTGAAATTATTAATATTTCATGAAACTTTTTACGACAAGTTTTTTTAAATGACAAAGGCATAATTTTTTGAAAAAAAGATGCAAGAATTTTCGCTTTTATTTATTATTCAAAATAATTTTTTTAACTTCACTTTCGCACATTATGTAGACATATTAATTGAATTCAAGCTGTTTTCATGCCATCTTTTAAACAGAATCTTCTTATTTCAAAATTTATTAATGTTTTTTTTTAAATATGAATCTGTACATATTGTTAGAGCTCAAATGTGGAGGGCGCTTTGAAAGCGCGGGTACATAAGGGTGTAGTGGTGTTTACACTCACACGCTCGAGAGTAGGAGACAGGGAAAGAAGGCATGCTGCCCATATTACTGAGTATTTTAATTAAAGTAAAGTGTATAATAAAGCCCTGTATATATTCATAGAGAAGTTGTGAAAGTGAATGATTTGAGTAGTGACTGAGTTATTCCATCCAGACTTAATTAAACATAAGCGTGAAATCATTACGCCGAGTACCGAGTTGGAGTGAAGCTATAAAAATATATATAAGAGAGGCGACTTACTCATCACGAAATATCCGGAACTATTAGACTTACAGACTGGAAATTTGGCTAACATGTTTCTTTTTTAGTAGAGATCCGCTAGGAATGGATTTGGAAGAAATAGACTCCCAAAGGGGTTGCGGGGGCATGATATATAAAAAAATTCCTGTTTTTGAACTATAAGACCTACAGAGTCTTGAAATTTGGCAAGCATGTTTCTTTTGTCTAGTACAAATCCATTAAAAATGGAATTTTTTTAGAAATTGACTCTCGAGGGAAGGGGTTACTGGGCCTAAAAGATTAATATTGTTCAGTGTCAGAAATTCAAGTCCCGTCTTCCTTAAATCAATAGGTCAAGGCTATGAGTGAGTGAGTGAGCTTGTGGTGTTTTATGGCGCAAGTGCTAAATTCAGTTGTACTTCGCCACACATTTGTTGGAATTTTAAAATCTTAAAACACACATATGAAATATATATTACATGCACATATGTTTATACTTTGTACAAAACATGCACATATATTTATACTTTGTATGAATACAAAAATATGTTATTAATAACGAATAATGAGTTATCTAATAAAAATAAATTAATCAATAATTATAGCAACTACATTTCGAAATAATTGTCTGTAGTCTAGGCGTGAAAAGAAGAAAGTGAAAATTGAAAAACAGGAAAGAGGATCAAAAATATAGAAGGATTATTAAGGTACCCGTGGCACCCGTGTTTACCAAATACAGTAAACCCCTTGGGAAAAGGAAAAGATCATTAAGGCACTTTGGGATTGTGACACCTGTACTCATCTAAAGAAGATGAGCCTCCCTGAGGGGAGGTTAAGGCTATAAGAATATTATTGAAGACAATCGAAAGCTTAACACTAGGATGGCATTTATAGTCATACAACATATTAGCATTTATAGTCATAAAACATTTTAGCATTTATAGTCATAGCTAGGATAGGACACCTTTTATAGTCATACAACATATTAGCATTTATAGTCATAGCTAGGATAGGATGCATTTTATAATCATACAACATATTAGCATTTATAGTCATAGCTAGGATAGGACGCATTTTATAGTCATACAACATATTAACATTTATAGTCATAGCTAGGATATGACGCATTTTATAGTCATACAACATCATGATATACCCAGCGTAACGGGTGGGGAACGGCTAGTCTTACTATACGGCGTTGAAACAGATTCCTCACTATTTTGAGTACATTAGCATCATAACAGTGTGATGTACCTCCCCTTGGAAGTACATCTCTCGAAGCATCAGCGTTAGCTAGAGGTGTAGGATCAGCGAAAGAACTAGGATCAAACATTATCTTAATATGGCTTTATTAAGATATCAAACTTTAACCTTTAACAAATGTAGTTATAATAATTAATATGAAAGAATCTACGATGACTCAATACGCAACACACAATTTATATATATATTTATAATATGATCTAATCTAATTCAGACCAATCTCAATAAGCGAACCACCTAATCCTCAATTCTAATAATAAGTAATCAATCCTACCTTATATTATTCCGTAATGCTACTTGTCTTTATCTGCAATAGGATGCAGCTTGACGGCTAACTTCTAGTCGAACACCAGTATGTTAATCCACGACACGTAGAACTTAATCAATATTGTACCACGAACTACAATAATCATCAACTGCCACAACGCACATCAATTGTCTAACATTCCTTTACATTGCCATTCCGCTTACTCTAAGATCCTATATTTAAAGTCCGTTTATTTGAATCTCTTTTTCACATCTCGTTTCTTGGATTTGGATGGAAAAGAGTTGCCATTAATTCTGGCCCAAAGAACCCAAAGTACTTGTTAAAGGAAAGACGCGTAAGACGTCAGAATCCCCTCCAAGAAACAAAACGTGATTTATTCGAGGGTCTTAATAGCCCTTAAGAAATTACGAGCCTAAATTTTATTTTTACCGTTAATTTCTAATGCTTCATTTAAATTTTAATTTTCACTATTCATCTTAAGTTTAATTTATAATATTTCTCCTTAATTTGAATTTTCCGCAGCTTCAATAAATTTTACTTAATTAACTAGACTAACATTCATAGACATGCATTTTAATCACGGTAGATTCTCACATGTACAGAATAAATAGACGTGTCCCATCTGGGTAACAGAGCCGGGGAAAAACCATAAATGACTTAAATGGCAGAAAAAACGAGGCCCACACGTCTCTTAACTAACATAATTCTACCTAAATGTTTACTTAAATTCTAACAATTTTTCTTCTTTACAGCTTCTCATATCCGTCATGAAACTCTAGCTCTGTTCTTTGTATAAAGATAAACTTTTCCTTAAATTCCTATTGACTTCAGGGTCTGTCACCCTGAAACAAAAATCTCTTAAGTGATTTAAAAAAACAAACAAAGTTTTACACATTATGATTACATTTCACAATTTTTATTCAGTACATATCACTTTTAAATTGTAACTAATTTCTATACATATTTTTCATCTGGTTCTTTCAAAAACTTCCCCTCAAATCGCGCAGCGCTGGTTAAATGTAATGTTTGTATGCTATCTACGCCGCGTTTCCCAAAACCAGATGTTCCTTAATATGAAACAATATAACAACACATATATATATATACACTATACAATTACAAACATTTTTCAATAAACAAAAACAACCAAAGGAATTGTACCTTTGGTACAATTGTTAGTCATAGAAGAAGTCATGCGAAGTCATAACAGAAGTAAACAAATGCATTTTTACAGTTGCTTTCTCCAGAATTATACAAAAAATTTACAAGACAAAAGCTTTTTTCTTTTCTAGAAAAACACTCATTTTAGGGTCCACTTTTGCTTGGCTTCTTAAATTTTAACTATCCGACCGTGACTTGCTTTATTGCAAAAATTCTTCCAACCACTTGTTCGAAAGAATATAAAAAGAAACGATACAACCTGGTTCTTATGACTTGTAGTTGGCGTTTCCTACCAAGACCTCCAGTGACAAGGATTTCTTTGTACCCGTTCCTCTCTTTTCCTAGTCTTGCCGTTGTTGATCACCTCCTCGTCCGGCATTCTTGTTGCTTTATCTTGTTCGCTCTTCGATGTATGGACTATCGTTCCTTTCTCTGCCTTTTCTGGATCGAACTGGTCCTCCTTGCTGTGTCTTCCTCTCTATGGTCAGTCGGGACTCCTCTCTTTTCCCTTTTCTTGGTCTCAGATTGTAGCCGCTTCTGGTGGGCGTTACCGTCTCTTCCCTTCGGTTTTTCTTTCTTAATTTTTGCAACACACTATTAGAATCGTCAGATGAAAAATTTCTTTTATTCACTCTATGCTCCGATCCCTTCTGAACCTTCCTTTCTGGTCCTCCTGACCTAGATTCATTTGATCCTTTATATCCTCCTTTTTATAATCATTCTACTTTTCACAGACCAAGAACTAGGTATTGATCTGATAAGTGGTCCACGCTTATTGGTCTTATTTGTGTGTTTCTCACTTTGATAATTTCTAAAACTTAACCCTTTTTCCTCCAACTCACGCTTTACTTCTGACCCTTTCTTTTTACCATCTCGCGACTCATTTGATCTCCGTTGTACTCTGTCAAAACCACTCGATTCATCGCGCAAACTACCGTTATCCGAACTACCAGTTCTTATCTCCGTCTCGTCACATTTCCTATGACGATATATTCGAACCTGATCTACATTAATCGTTAACCTTTTTCCCGCTTTCCATATCACTACGTTGTTATTCTTAACATCCAATACTCTATACGGACCTTCAAATTTTGGTTTAAACTTAGCTACCACTTTTCTTGTTGCCAAACTTAAAGGATGTGTTGCTACCAAAACCCAATCTATCATCTTAATTTGCACATCACACCTACATCTATTATAATATTTCTCCCATTTTTCATGTTTAGTTTTTGTGTTTCGTCTAGCCTTCTCAAACAATCTCTCAATATCTCCTACTGCAAATTCCGTTCCGTCTGATACCATCAATAATTTCTGAAAAGGCGTAATCAACTTTCTACTTAAAAATAATTCCGCAGGGGTTTTCCTCGTTGTTTCGTTTACAGCCATACGAATAGCATAAGCAAACTCACGTAAGAATTGGTCCCATGTGTCATATTGCTCATTGACATAATTTGCAATCATCATCGCGATTTACGCGTTCTGTTCTACTTGCTTGAGGTCTATATACAACAGTCTTCACATGCCTTATGCCTAATCTTTCACTTAAATTCTCAAAAATATCGGAAATAAATTGGGGACCGTTATCACTAATTAATTTTATTGGAGCTCCAAAACGCGATATATAATTATCAAAAAAATTATCTGCTATAACTAGAGCAGAGGCTTTTTTAAGGGGTATGATTTCAGCCCACTTGCTGAAATGATCCGTAATTACTAATACATATCGGTTACGTCTTACTCTCGACACGGGATACGGACCTAACAAATCTAACGTAACTATTTCATTTGGATAATTTGATACAATTGGTATTAACCGACCAGCTGGTAACACGTTTTTATAATTATTAATTTGGCACATATGGCATGTAGAGACATATTGATCAATAAATTTTCTCATATACGGGAAATAACAAACATCCCTTATTTTATGATAAGTTTTAAAACGTCCAAAATGACCTGCTAATGGCTTGTCGTAAAATTCTCTCTTTATTTCATTCCTTAAAGATTTTTTGGGGGGGGGGGAATGTATACTCGCATTTCTCCTAATGACGTTGCATATTTCGCATAAAATAACAAGCCTTCGACTAACCGAAAATCCCGGGACCAATTCTCACATATTGTCGCATTAACCGAGCTATCTCTTCTGGGTTTTCTAGATATCTATAGATATGACCTAATTCTGGGTATGTTCTTTGCTCTTCTATTAACTGATCTCGTGACGAAAGTACCAAACCTCTGATTATTGCATAATTAACTTTCTCTCCTATTATACTTTCAATTGGGTTTCTCGACAAAACGTCGGCTACTGTATTTTGAGTTCCATACGATGCTCCCATTCTATATTAAATTCTGCTAATTTTAATGCCCATCTGATCATTCTATTTGACAAATTTTTACCATTCGTTAAATGCGTTAATGCAGCGTGATCCGTAATAACCTTAATCGGCAAAGAACCTAAATACGTTCTGAATTTATTCAGAGCCCAAACCACTGCTAAACATTCCCTCTCTCTCTCTCAGTTAGCGAGTAATTCCTCTCCGCAGCACTAAGCGTACGAGAAGCAAATACTACTGGTCTGTGCTCTTGGTTTAGAACTGCTCCTACCCCTACTGAGCTTTCATCCGTAAATAACTCAAAAGGTTTTTTGAAACCAGGGAATTTTAAAACTGGCGCTTTTGTTATGGCCACCTTGACCGCGTTGAATGCTTTCTGCGCCTCAATCGACCAAATATATATAAATCTCTTTAATTTTCGTTTAAGATTATAAAGAGGTTGGCAAATATCGGCATAATTTTTAATAAATTTTGCGTACCATTGGGACATTCCTAAAAATTTCGAAACCTCCTTGGAATTACGCGGAGGTTTCATTTCAACTATAGCTTGAACTTTTGTTTCATCAGTTTTAATTCCCTTCTTATTAATAATTAAACACAAATATTTTAACTCTTCACAACCAAATTTACACTTATCTTTATTTAACGTTAACCACGCCTCATGTAATAATCGAAAAACTTCTTCCAAATGCTTAACATGTTGAGTGAATGATGGAGATGATATAATCACATCGTCCATATAGACATTCACAAACTTGCCTATCACGGGTTTGAGAATTATATCTATTGCTTTCTGAAAATTGGGAGCTGCCCCTGACAAGGCAAATGGCATTCTGCGGAAGGCGTATGTACCATTTTTCGTGACAAACGCGGTTTTAACTATATCACTAGGGTTCACTGCCATCTGAAAATATCCCGACTGAAGGTCCAGGGCAAACATTATGGCTGTGTGGGGTATGTTTGTTATTAAATCGTCTATTAAGGGTAAAGGATACCTAGGGTACTTCGTGATCGCATTTAGTTTCCGATAATCAACAGCAAATCTATATGCTTCCGGATTATCCGGTGGTGTGTAACCCATTATTCTTTCTACATAAAACAACTAGTGACGCGTACGGCGATTGAATGGGAATTATTGTTCCTTCTTTCAACATTTTGTCACCTGATAATCGAGAATCTCCTGCTTCACCCTATCATATCTGTACGGCCAGGAAACAGCCGGTGGGTTATCTCCCGTGTCAATCTCATGGTTTAAAACATGCGTAAGCCCTGGTTTATCTGAAAACAATCCTTGAAAACTATTAAACGAATCTTGTAATTCCCGTTTCTGTTTTTCTTCTAATTTTGTCTTGGAAAGATCTATTTCTACTTTTTCTCTATTTCAACCGTTTAAACCACCTTATTAATCTGCGAATCTGGAATCGCTAAAGATTTTCGATCAAAGTCTAAAATAATCTTTGATCCACCTATGAAGTCTATCCCAAGAATACATGGGTATTCCAAATCTGCTAACAAATGGAGCAACCAAGGCTTTTCGAAATCCCTTATTCGAATATTTAATTCCACAACTCCCACCTTTCGACATTTAGCTCCTTGCGCCGTGATCACCTGAGTACTCGATTTTTTTACTTGTTTATAAAAAAAAATATTTTTGGTATGTCTCTTCCGATATAAATGACTTCTCCGCTCCAGTGTCCCATAACGCTTTCGTAAAAGTTTCGTCTAATAAAATAAGAACATACGGAAGTTCTACCGGAGACATACATATTGCTGAAAGTTTAATCGGTGACTGATTTATCGACTGCGTCTGATCACCTTTAGTATCACTCACTTTCAAAACATTTAATCGTCCCATTTGTTTTCTACTGCCTCGACAAAAATTTTCACTCGAACCCCTATTTCTTTGGTCCCCTCTACTACCCTCTCGATTTCTAAATTGATATCCCCTATCGTTAAATCTGCGATCATCGTTTTGAAACCTATTCCTGCTCTCGAACCACTGATTTCCTTGACTGTTGTGACATATGGGAGTTCCACTGGAGACATGCATATTGCCGAAAGTTTAATTGGTACCTCATTTATCGACTGCGTCTGATCACTTTGAACATCACTAACTTTCAAAACATTCAATCGTCCCCTTTGCCTTCTATCGCCTCGACTAAAATTTTCCCTCGAACCCATATTTCTGTGGTCCCCTCTACTAAAATCGTCTTTTTGACTTCCGTTTCTAAATTGATATCCCCTATCGTTAAATCTTCGATCATCCTTCTGAAATCTATTCCTGCTCTCAAAGCACTGATTTCCTTGACAGCTATTCACGTAGTTACCCCTATAATCATTTCTACCATTATTCGGTCTACGCACCACTTCAGAATTTCTCCAATTTCCTCCATTATTACCAACATTAGACATCCTACGCTCATTCCAACCTCGTCCTTCCACGTTATTACTATTTCTCGAACCCAATGTCGCCTTACACGAATATTTTTCCTCAAACTTTGCTAAGACTTCCAATAATTGGATCGCGGTTTGTGGATTACGCACTTCCACATAGTCCTGAACTTGCGGCTCAAGTCTAACGAAAATACGATCTACAAGGGCTTTCTCAGACATCCCCAGTTCTAATTTCTTGTTCAACTTCAGCAAATCGTAAACAAAATCTGTTGGCTCCTGGTTCTGTCTTTGCTGAGACGCGTAAAAACATGTTTCTAACTCATTTTTATTTTGGATGGCAGGGAATGCTTTCGACAATGCTGCTTTCAGCTGTGCGAAGTCCGTGGCGGTATTTTGCGCTAACGCCGATCCGAATATTTGATACCAATCCAGGGCTCTACCCAGGAGATGACCTTTTAAATAAGCACACGATAAGTCACTGGGTATTTCAAGTAATTTAATTTGATTATCAATACCCTCTAAAAATTCGGTGACTTTCTTCGACCCAGAAAAGTACACTTCTGGCCAAACATTAAATCCTCTCGCGTTTCTCATCTCGGGGTCATATAGATTAAACCTAGTTGGGCACCATTGTGATATACCTCCCCTTGGAAGTACATCTCTTGAAGCATCAGCGTGAGCTAGAGGTGTAGGATCAGCGAAAGAACTAGGATCAAACATTATCTTAATATGGTTTTATTAAGATATTAAACTTTAACCTTTAACCAATGTAGTTAAAATAATTAATATGAGAGAATCTACGATGACTCAATACGCAACACACAATATATATATATATATATATATTTATAATATGATCTAATCTAATTCAGACCAATCTCAGTAAGCAAACCGCCTAATCCTCAATTCTAATAATAAATAATCAATCCTACCTTATATTATTCCGTAATGCTACTTGTCTTTATCTGCAATAGGATGCAGCTTGACGGCTAACTTCTAGTCGAACACCACTATGTTTATCCACGACACGTAGAAAATCAATCTTGTACCATTAACTGCAATAATCATCAACTGCCACAACGCACATCAATTGTCTAACATTCCTTTACATTGCCATTCCGCTTACTCTAAGATCCTATATTTAAAGTCCGTTTATTTGCATCTCTTCTTCACATCTCGTTTCTTGGATTTGGTTGGAAAAGAGTTGCTATTAATTCTGGCCCAAAGAACCCAAATGACTTGTTAAAGAAAAGACGCATAAGACCAACAGAACCTTCACTGTCTTGTTCGAAAATAAATTGAGGGTATTTTTTAAAAATTTAGCAGATTTATAATAACAGTAAGTAATTTGTTCAGGATGTAATCAGTCACGCTACGCATGACTTTCTCGAAGCTCTCTCTCTCTCTCTCTCTCTCTCTCTCTCTCTCTCTCTCTCTCTCTCTCTCTCTCTCTCTCTCTTGTGGAACTTTCATTTTTGGTGCTTTCGTTATATTTTGCTAGCAGATTCGCACGTTCACACATGAGCAAGAAGAATGCGGAAAGACGTTATATTTAATTTCAGGTAATAGTAAAAGAATTTTGCATCGAAACACGTAAACAAGCTGACTAATTGTGAATATGTTTATTTAACCATCAATTTATTTCGTATTTTATGAAATTTTGTAAAATTTCTTAACAATAACAAAATAATGGAATATAATATCATTCTTTGTTTTATTAATCTTATTCACTTGAAGCTGTTTCATCGTATTACATTTTTGCGATTACATAATAAGTAAATTGCGAGTAATTGGATCAGATTACAGACATTAAAGTCTTTAAAGCGTGATATCTATACTACTGCCAAAATACTTTATAATGCTGTTGTTGATGTCATACTATCTTTGGAGAAAGACTCGTAATACATTTCAAATAAAATTTACCATGCATTTAATAACAGTAAGGATTTCATGCTACCAATATATTATGTATTTGAGATATCGTTTTTGATTTAAATTTTACCAACATTCTTTGTTTTTCTATATTTTAAAAAACAAAGAAATATAAAGAATATATTTCGAATAATTTTCATATATGATATTATTATGCTCATGATTTTACTTGTTAGCATTTTTAATGAAGTGATCTAATTGATTTATTTCTATAATTTATCTCATGGTAGCTCCTTGGGTATTAATTAAGAAATTTTATTCTCTAAGTATTAAATTTGTTTTGTCATACTTTTTTCAAGACTTTTAGAATTGCTTTTCTTCTCAACCCTGTTGTTCTTTTGGGGGCTATATGACCCGAAATAAAATTTACACGTTTATAAAAAAATATGGAACAGGGATATTTTCATGAAGCATCTTGACATCGTTGATAAACAATATAAATATGTACTTCTAGAGCAGTGCTTCTCAAACTTTCAATATTTGCGATCCAATTTTCAATCATAATTGTCATCAATCCCCTTCCCTTATACAATAGCAATGTATTGAATGCAATAAAAAATGTACTTTGACGCTAAAGCTGAAAAAGTAGTTTAATTACAAACCACGCAATTTTCTAAAATAAGTATTAGCCCATGAGAGGCACTAGTAATTTTTAAACGTGAATTTAAGTTAGTATATTGATAAATTAATTATCAAAAACATTGTGCAGTACTGATACATTTATAAGTATATTATATCAATGTAAATGTGCTTTTAAGTTTTATTATGTCTGAATGTATTTTGTTTTGCTTCCTTTCAATAAAAAAAATTAATACTTATCTTAATTTTTTTATTTTTGACTTTTCAATATGCTTGCGCCCCCACATAGGAATACCACGCCCCCCCCCCACCTGGGGGCGTGCCCCACAGCTTGAGAAGTGCTGTTCTAGAGGAATTTATGTATATTGGTATTTCGAAGGAACGTTTTTTAATTTATACCTAATGTATCGTTCGGGTCAATATAATCCAATACAAAAAATCAATTATTTTTACTCATACATGTTCACTTTTGCTTAGGCTAAATTAAAAGAAAATAATAATAATAGCTTCTCTAATTTATTCTTGTTCAGAATTTGTTACATTAATGTATGTGTTAGATCACATGATAAGAGAGCACGCGCAAGGTCAAAATGTTGATACGATTGTCAGGGAGCCAAACTACTTGTTTCTATTGCAACGCTTCTTTTTCTTTTCTTTTTTTTTTTGCTGTATTTCACTCTCTGTTATATAGTAAAAGACCTGTGCGCCTGTGAATGGGAGAGAAAAAATGGCAAGTCACATAAATTTGAGTCACGCTGATACATCAAAACTAATACCAGCTTCTGACAGCGAAGAAGTATCCGAGTATGAAAATCATACAAAAGTTGAAATTGAGAGTGGAAGTTCGGACAATAATTTTGATACCAATAATCAACAAATGAACTATTAAGAGAGTATTCAGTCCAAAAATCATGAAATAAAGTGGAAGCTGAATCCACTGCCACAGTCTTCTCAATCAACAGCTGCTAATATTATAAAAACTACTCTAGGAGTCGCAAGATATGCAAAGGCAAGGGTAACAGATGTAAAAAGTGCATTTAAGGTGGTATTCAATTCTACGATTGAAAACGAAAACATAAAAATGACTAATATTGAAGGAGAAAAAGTTTATGGAAGAAAGGGGTAAAATATCGAGAGTAAAACTTTTCAAGCATATATTGGATTATAATTATTAGCGGGTGTTTATAAATCATACGGATATTAAATAAAAAGCTTATGGGATAAAGAAACTGGCAGAAATGTATTTCGTGCAACAATGTCCCTCGTAACATTTTGAACCATATCGAGAGTTATTCGTTTTGTTAATAAATACACTCATCAAGAAAGAAGAAAATTGAATAAATTATCTGAAGTGCGAGATATCTGGGAAAAATGGATAGAAATTCTACTAAAATTATAACTTCCGAATATTACTGTAGATGAACAATTAGAAGGATTTCGTGGCCATGTCCTATCAAACAGTATATACCAAGTAAGCCATCTAAATATGAGATCAAAATATGAAAAAATATGGACTTTATGGGACAGTAAAACTTCGTATGTACTGAAGAAAAGGGTCAAAACCAGAGAAAAAAATCAAGGAATGTGAGTAGTGTGTGATCTCTTTTATGGGTATTCGGGCACAATATTACATGCGATAATTTTTTCCCATCTTACAACATAGGGCAACTTCTCTCTCTTCTAAAACGGAAAATGACTATGCTTGGTACCATTAGAAAAAACAATCAAGAACTTCCTTAAGAAATGCCAAATAAAGAAGTTCACAGCTCATTGTTTCATTTTACAGAAGACACAGCAGCTGTAAACTACATCCCTAAAAAAGAACAAGAATGCTATTCTTATGAGCACTTCGCATCGTAGCAAAGAAGTTAGCAATAGACCTGACAAAATACCATTAATGATCTTATATTATAATTCAACTAAAGGGACTATGGGTACTCTTGATCAACTTCTAAACCAGTGCTTTTCAAACTTTCAATATTTGCAACCCAATTTTCAATCATAATTTTCATCGCGCCCCCTTCTTTACAATAACAATATATTGAATTCAATAATACTATACTTGGACGCTAAAGCTACAATACGACTTTAACCTATTTAGTGTCACCGACGTATATAAACGCCTCGCTCACCCAAAGCGATAATTACCCCAGACGTACATATACGTCTTTTGAAAGTACGATCTATTCTATGCATTGCTATCCATAAAATTATTTCGAAGGTTTTGGATTGCAACAAAAGGACCTTGACAGTATTTGCGAAGTATTTACTTTTTTCAGAGAGGATTTTTGCTTATTTATTCCTTTTCTTTCCCCCCTTTCGAAACGGTGGCTTCGGGGAGCGAATCGAGTAGTTTTTTATCGGTATTTAAGGGATTAATTATAAACCATACAAATTATCAAGATAATTGTTAATTTTTGCACACAACTTTATATATGCCAAGCCCAAGGGGTCACTAATAACTTAAACTTGTTTTTATAGTATTGTTAAATTAATAATAAAATACATTGTGCAGTACTGATGCATTTATAAGTTGTTTTTTTATATCAGTGCAAATGTGTGTATTTTATTACGTCAGAATGTATTTTGTGTTCGTTTACTTTCAGTAAATTAATAATTTTTTTTAAATAATCTTTTGTTTACGACTTTGCAATATGCTCGCACCCCCTTGCGGAGTTATCACGACCCCTAGAGGGGGGCGTGCCCCACAGTTTGAGAAATGCTGTTCTAAACACATACACTTGTAAAAGAAAAACAAGTCGTTCGCCCATGATAATATTCTACTACCTCTGACAATAAGGCTCTCGGTGAATAGTCCTTTAACATTAACGTAGATGAAATTAACAAAAATTACCTTTCTGTTCTTCTAAATAGTAACCTCCCATAACTATGCATCACTGAGATCTGCTATACATGTTTTGGAAATTTAGTAAGAAGTCTTCTTTTGGGATGGAGTTCAAAAGCCTCGTCACGTTTCGTTGAATGTTATATCGTCAAATATATCGTCAAATATATATCGTCAAATATATCGGAATATATCGTCAAATCTCTTTCTTTTTCAAGCGAGTTTGAGTTGTGGCAATAGGAAGAAGTCTAAAGAATTGAGATCTGGAGATCTATTACTGAATGGTGGATGTTCAATTTACACCACCCCCTTTACTGCCAGGGACTGTTTAACAATATTGGCTGTGTGAGGGCTAGCATTGTCGTGAACAAAAACCATGAACCTTGTTGTGCGTACTGGAGTCGTACCCTGCGTAGACATTTCATGAAAAGGGTCAAATTTCAATGTACCTTGCAGCATTCATCGTCCAGCTATCATGCGCACAGTTAATCAACGTTTTTTCGTGATTAATTTGCTTACTTTATCAATCTTTTCGTCACTGACGGAGGTCACCGGTCTTTCGTCACGGGGTTGTCAGAAACACTTTCCACTTGTACACACACTTCATGGACAGTGCTTGATCTACTTAAACACGTACCAAATTCAAATAAGTTTCTGTCTATTTTGCCAAGCTTAAAACAAATTTTAAGTTGATCTTTTGTTCGTTCATTTCCTTGTTCTCAGTTAAGCACCAACACACTAAACAAGCACTTTGTAAAACAAGTCTTACACGAGACACAAAAGACGCTCAACTGAACAACGGTTGAGGTAGATGGTCAACACTTGTCGCTATGCATGTGCAGCGTTTTCCTCAGCCAGTGTTGTCAGATTGGCCGTCCAACTTCATTCACCGAACTTTATTGTCAGAGGTTGTATAACATGTTTGATATTTCTGCGTACAATGCATTTGTTCTATGGACTTCAATACATAGCGATTGGAACGAAAATAAATTGAGAAAACGAAGGCTATTTTTGAAAGAACTGGGAAAATCACTCATTTTTCTATATATTGAAGCAACCACAAATCTACCAAGAAGGGAGGACTTAATAAAAATTGTGAAACGAATACAGAGAGAAAGGGAATTCGATCCATCGGGATTTGCTGAGAATACTTCATGGTGTGTCAAAGGTGCTAGGTGCAAGCTCTGTCTATCTAGTAATGATAACAAAACTAAATTGTTATGCTACAAGTGTAAGAATCACATTTGCAAAACTCGTGTAAGATATTACTGTTCAAATGGTAAATAAGAGTAAGCTTCAAAATTTCGAATATTTCTTTTGTTATTTTTATAGATGTTTTATACACTGCTCAAAACAATTAAAGGATATTGTAAGTTTTATACAAAATAAAGATATAAGCGAAATTTTTTTTGCCGAAAATGGAAGAAGAGAATCACAAATGCGAATTTTTCTGATTTTCAAACTGTGGAGTATGCTAATTTTGAGTTCCACGTCAAAAACGTCGCTTCAGCGGCAGTGAATGAAATTTGACTTTCAACTGAAATGAAGACAAGGATGATCGGCATTCAGTGACTGCTTTGTTTCGATGAGTAGGATGTCTCAGCGAAGTCATTTAACCGATTCAGAAGCTTGGAGAGTTGTTGGTAGGTTAGAAAGGGGCCAAATTCAAGCCGAAGTTGTGCAAGTTATTGGAGTGTCACAAAGTGTGATTTCCAGGATCTGGAACCGTTTTTTGGAGACTGAAAGTGCAGGCCGAAGACCAGGCCAAGGTCGTAGAGGGGCAACAACGCCCAATGAAGATCGTTATTTAGTGTTAACGGCTCAGAGACACCGAAATATGAACGCTACTCTTCTCCAACAGCACCTTTTCTCGGCTACTGGCACCACGGTTTCAACTCAGACTGGACCGAAACCGGTTCCATGGTGTAGTTCTGTATGCTCGTCGACCGCTGGTATGTGTTAGACTAAAATCAAGGCATCGTCGCGACTGCAGGGAGTGAGCAACAGAGCATGTGAACTGGAGGAGAAATGAATGGAGCAATGTTCTTTTTTCTGACGAGTCCCATTTTTCTGTTCATCCGGATAATAGGCGTATTTTCATCTAGAGGGACCGTGGCAGTAGGCATAATCCTGCGTTCGTGCACTAAAGTGTCAGATTTGGCGGTGGGGGAATGTTGGTGTATGGTGGCATCTCCATTGACGGGCGCACAGACCTCTACATCATTCGAGATGGACCTCTGACTGCTCGCCGATATAGGGATGAGATCCTCAGACCTATTGTAGTCCCTACGCTGCAGCAATCAGAGATGACTTCATTTTAATGGACGATAACTGCAGGCCACCTCGTGCTAACCTGGTGGAAGATTTCCTTTTCGAGGAAGGAATCGTACGAATGGAATGGCCAGCGTGTTTTCCAGACATGGATCAATAGAGCACGTTTGGGACGCTCTAGGAAGACGAGTTGCTCGCCGCCACCCCCCACACACAAAACTCTCCAAGAACTGGAAAGAGCTCTTCTGGAAGAGTGGGACAGAATCACCAAACTTGTGATTAATAGCCACATTGACTCTATGCCTCAGAGGTGCTCAACGTTGCTGGACGTCCGTGGAAACCATACCCCCTACTGAAAATGATTTCCTCTGAAGAAAACACCTTTTTTTATTCTTTTTTTCTCATATGCACAAATTGTGGTTTTTTCCTTTTGTACACAAATGCGCAATAAAATGCATTTTTTTCTATCAAACATGTGTAATTTATTCTCATATAACCTACTACGCCTGTCGACCATGTATCAATCAGTTCGACCATGTATAAAAAGTTTCCCAGCCACAAGATCCACCTAAAACCGCAATATCCTTTAATTATTTTGATCAGTGTATATTAACATTCCTCTACTTGCCATCAACTGCCACAAATTGTCATCGCGCTTACTCTAACTTCTGACATTTAAAAGGTTCTTAATTTGCATCTTTCTTTTACACTTCACTTCTTGGATTTGGTTGGAAAAGAGTCTCCATTAATTCTGGCCTCAAAGAACCCAAAGGACAAGTTAAAGAAAAGACGCGTGAGCCCATCACAACTTTTAAATACATTTTGTAAAAAGCTGTTAATTTCAAATTACAAACAGACACTTCATTTTTATTTATATGTTTATTTCTCAAATTCTCGGATATTTCATCAACTCTGCTAGCTACAATAGTTTGACTTAAACTTATACTTTAAATTTGATTTGTTTATAATGGACATAATATTTCCGCTTTTTTAAATAAGCAGTCCCTTATAAATTCCCTTTCAGTAAATGATTTCAATCTGCTTGAGTGATTAAATGAGATAATATATTTTTTACAATGTCTGTATAGTCTGCAACAAATTTAATGAGTACACTTTATTGTTTTTTAAAAATTGATAACAATTCGGACTTGTCTTCATGAAATTTTGCAAAGCATTGTGTTCATAGTTTGTTTTATGATTTGTGTCATAATGCCTTTTAAGATTGTATTTCTTAGCAAGTGAAATAGAGTTAATAGATATCAAACATATTTTCTTCTTGTTTTGGACACAGAAAACATTGTATTTCCAATTTTCTAGAAAATAACGACGATCCTCTTGAATTGATCTTTCTTTACTCATTGTTGAAATTTTATTACATTTCCTTAATAAATAACTTTTTAGTTTAATATGAATAAAAAGTAAAATTTACTTTTATTCGCAAGCTATTAAGTATACACTGTCCTTTATCTTAAACTTCTTGAAAAACTTTTTTTAAACTTTAAAAAAAACATCGCTGACTGCTTCTTATTGATTACACCGCAATCAGAGAAGGAGGTTGCGGTAGTCCAGTGGTCAAGGTATCGGATCATAGCAGTCATGTCATGAATTCGAGCCCAGTACCATTGAAGACCCACCCTGTAGGGCAGCGATGTGCGTTAAATCTGTCGACAGCTGAAACGTCTTACCGTTGGTGTGGTGTGGTAGTTAGGAGAGAGGTGCCAGCTCAGGTGTCATCCACGTCACTTGACCATGGTTCAAAATTACGTGGTCTGTCCCAAAATCCCTCGTGTAACAGAACAGTGCGACGTTGGTATTCACTCACGCAATGAGGGAGAGGGGAGTGAGTGAGTTAATATTAACGTCGCACTGTTCAGCTACACGAGGGCTTTTGGCGACGGACCACGTAATTTTGAACCATGGTCAGGTGACGTGGACGACACCTGAGCTGGCACCACCCCCTTCCTAACTACCACACAAACGGGAGGACGTTTCAGCTCTCGACAGATTTAACGTGCATCGCTGCCCTACACGGCGGGTCTTTAGTGGTACTAGGATCGAACTCATGACATGCCTGCCATGGTTGGATACCTTAACCACTGGGCTACCGCAGCCATGAGGGAGAGGGGAAAGGAAATTAAAGTCGCACGCACGAAGAAACGGTGTACGATCCATAGTTAAGAATATGCATAATGTGTGTGTATTTCAGAATTTAATAACAAGTACTTTATTATAGTATAATCAAATGAAAACGTTTAATAAAATCTAGCAAAAGTATTTTAAACTAAAGGCCTATTCTATTATCAAAAAGGATTTCTTTTAAAACAAGAACAAGTAAAAGACAAATATATTGTAGATTTATATTTGTTATAAATATAAAAGTTTCACCTCAAATAATTTTCAAAATGAAAAAAAAAAAAAAAAAAACTTTAAAAACCTAATATTTAAAAAAAATTTTAAAGAGTCGGTGCGCCGCAACATACGTACTGACAAGCCACATGAAACCCGCGGGCCGCGTGCTTGACACCCCTACTCAAGGGGCTCATTATATGCCGCATAATCATACGAAACAGATGACATCGATTTTCTGCATCACGAAAATACACCGACTTGGGCCGGGGTCGAGTGAGTGAATATTAACGTCACACTGTTCAGTTATACGAGGGCTTTTGGCGACGGACTACGTAATTTTGAACCATGGTCAAGTGACGTGGACGACACCTGACCTGGCACCCTCCTCTCCTAACTACCACACCACACCAACGGAGGACGTTTCAGCTCTCGACAGATTTAACGTGCATTGCTACCCTACACGGTGGGTCTTTAGTGGTACTGGGCTCGAACTCATGACATGCCTGTCATGATCCGATACCTTGACCACTGGGCTACCGCAGCTCCTTGGGCCGGGGTCGAACTCACAACCTTAGGTGTACAAGGCCAGCAACAAACCAACCACGTCATCCAACTGGCTTTTGCTCGAAATATTATGGTTGGTAATTCCTTCACCAGTTGTATGTCGCCAAGGGTACTTAGTGGTTATAATCTCGAACCCGCAGCCGGCGCTGTCGAGTGTAGGGTTTGAGTCTTAATGCCGCTGGAAAAACTGCTGATGCACGTTAAATGTGTCGGGGATGCAAAGTCTTGACTTTGGCGGGATATGGAAGTAAAAAGAGTGGGGTTCTGGCTCACATGTGTCCTCCTTGTCAAAATTACAAGTGTCATAGCAAATAACCCAGAGTGTGACTTTAATAAACATACATTCAGAAATTATGTCCTTGCTAAGAAACTGTTGAATTAAAAAAATTTTTTTTTTTTTAAATTTGTAGAAAAACCGAACAATTTATCCTCCTAAATTTCAATCAACGCATTTTACAGAACCATTTTCTTCATTATTTGGTTTGGGTTTTCCATATATGTGCCGAAAAAGAATAAATCGGTAATTTTTCTTTCAACTAGTTACCATGAGGCTAAATTTTCAGGTAAGAATAAAATGAAACCTGATATAGTTTTAAGGCTACACGGTACCCTTTTTCAAAAAAAAATTTTTGGAGACAGTTACAGTAAAAATAATTGATGTTTTATATTTAGATTATATTATTAAGCTGATTCTGTAAGCAAAAAGTCTGTTTGGCCAGCCATTATTTTACAATTTTAAAAAATTAGGAATTTTTGAAGTTTTTTCAAACTCTTATAAAATACTCAATTTTTAAATTTTTTTAGTAATTTTAAGTTATTTATGATTCTTAGATTATTACAAACAATATTTAGTATGGATTTGAAAATCTATTCCCTTGTTGATTTTTAATAATTATTTTTCTAGAAAAACCTGGAAAAAACACGAAAATTTTTAAAATATCAACTTTAGCATTTTTTAGAAAAATAACTAGAGTTCTCAGCCCTAAATCCATACTAATTTTTATAGAACATACATTTGGGAGTATATACAAAAAAATTCAAGGCTCTATCTTAAACAGGAAAAAAGCCTTAGGGATTAGAAAACACTTATACCTTCAAAATTAAAAGTCCAAAAAAAACGCATTTAAAGTTTGTAAAGTCAAAAAACAAATATTTATATTGCCCGTAAAACTCTAATTTTTTTAATATGTTATTTTCCAATGTATGTTCTACATTAAAACACTATTTTTAGTAATAATGACTGAAAAATATATATTTTAACTCAAAATACATTTTTGCATAATATTGATAGCATTTGTTAAGACGTCAGTTTATTCAGCTTTATCTTAACCTAATATTTCACAAAAGTTTTGAAACACGAAGCATTTATGTACAAAATAATAATGCTACTAACTTAAGCTAAAAATAGTCAGGTTTGCTAATAAAATTTAATTTTTTTCAGTTTTAAATTGGGGTAGTTTAGGAAGTTTTAGCTCTTGTCGTACGACTTTAAAATACTAAACTATAGTACTACAATATGTTTAGTATAATGTAGTTTGGTATATATACATCAAGGAAATATTCAGTTATATCTGCAGCATTTGAATTCAGAATACTTGTATTCGGAAGTCTAATTGTAGAATCAGCTGAGGACTTATTTTTAGATACATCATTTTCAGTAGTATTCGATCTCTTCGAAATATTGTTTCCCACAGAAACCTGAGAACGCATTTGCCATGACATTTTCTCTACAGGAAAAAATTAATGATAAAACTTTTAAGTTATATAAACTATTTTTAAAGCAAAAATTGGCCATGAAATTAATCTTTATTAATGAATTATGATAACTCAAAAAACTCAAAACATAATCAAGCAAAAAGGATTTTAGTAATGAAAATTGGAATTAATAACCATTTCAAACTAAAAGCTCAAAAATATTTTTAATTAATTCCACTTGTGAAAAAATGCTTTAAAAGGAAACCGAAACCAAAACCATAGCTCATAAAACTTCAAATATCTCAAAAACTAATTTGCTAACAGATCTGAAATTTCGTGGCAAGCATCTCAATGATATGAGCCACCAAAACATGCAAAAAAAATTTTTTAGGGTACTGTGTAGTCTTAAATTATGATGAAATATTAAAGGTGTAATATGAACTACCGATAAATTAGCTACGTGCGCATAGCAAAAGGTAACTTGGAAATATATAGCTTTCGTGTTTATTCTACCATATAATTCATCTGATTTCAATAAAAGCATTTGTTGTCTTTATGCACGTGTAAAACTTTTTTACATTCAAAATAAATTTTTTATGCAAAACTATTTTCTTTCTGAAATAACTCTGAAAACAGCTTACAAAACTCCATCCAAATTTTAGGAGGAAAAATATCCTTATAACATTAAACAAGTAATGTTAAAAAAAATTAAGTCAATTCCTACTTAGGTCAACAAAGAAAATTTTTTTGTTTTGGTTATTTTATTTATTTTTATTTAAATAGTTACAATTAATGTAAATATGTATATATATATGACATAATCACAATATTAAGTGACAAAATAGAGAGAAAACGATTTTCCTCCATGTATATAGGGGGTATTTGGCTATTTTTTATTTGTTACTATTTATTCACTAATTAAATTTAATTATTCTAATAAAAAGTTATAGTAAGAAAGGAATCAATCATATTTCCAAAAATTAGGCCATCCCAGGAGGGATTCGAACCAAGACCTTTGGATTAGAAGTCCAACGCGATATCCATTGTGCTACAGGGACACAACAGACGATTTTCCTTTCTATATATACTGATGACAATTATTTTTGTTTGTTACTATTTATTCATTAATTAAATAGAATTAATGAATTAATACTTGAAAAACTGTATTAACACCAAGCACGGGCGCACACAAGGGGGTCCGGACCACCCCCCACCCACCCCCAAAGCCCTTAATTTTTTTTCCGATTGATTATAATTCTAAGTATATAGTACGAAAAATTTAATTAATTACTTGTTATTAATGATTAATTTTATTAATTAATGCTAATTATTTATTTAAAAATTAGTTTTTTACTGTGTTTTGTTCCCGAAAATCGACAAAATCAAAAGGAGCATGATACAAGAATGGTGAGCTTTCGACCTCGACCCCCCTTGAAAAATTCTTGTGTGCGCTACTGACACCAAGTGTCAGCCACTAAAAATTTCAAAAAATGTATTTGAACCTGAATGGATGAATATAAAGTATTTTATTAACGATTGAAAATTTGAACAAGATGTATATATATATATATATATATATATATATACCTCCATATTGCGAATTTTTCTATATAGTGAACTTTTTCCGGGAACCAAGAACATTTCCCGATTTTATTCATAAAATAACCCCCCTCCCCCTGTAGCGAAGTGCATTTTCTATTCAACGAATTTTTTCTCTTCTGATTCGAGATTTTCTCCTTATTTTAAAAATATTTCAGGACATTTTTCAAATTATTCTCTCTTGCAGTTCATTTTATGATCACCAATGATCTTGAACTGGTTTGACCATGTATATAATTCCCATAGAACAATAAAATTACCGCAATTTTTCAAACAAAAAACTCAAACAAAAGTATTACATTTTACCAATAACTAAATTTAGGGATGCATAGGGTAGTGTATTCTTAAAATAACTGGTTATTAAATCATGTATGTTTTAAATTATTTGTAAGTTAACGATTTGAAACAGTAATTAAAAAAATCATTAATTTTAATATAAAATTATTTTTAAAGTTTAAAACGTGCGTGTGATTGCTGGACAATGTTTTCCCCCTTGTTTTCCTTCCAGATTCCATTTTAATGGGTAAGTTATATAAATCGATAACAATTTACAAAAAAATATGTGGATAATTCTTGTTTTCCTTGCAGTTTTTTTTCTTTCTTTTTGATGGGTAAGATATATATAATAAACATAAATTAATTTTAAAAAAGGTGTTGATAATTACTTTTTTTAATGTATAGATTTTATGATTTTAAAATTTGTTTTATGTGGTTTATAAAGTATATTGAAAGATGAGCCTCTATATAACGAACTTTTTTCCGGGATTTAGCGACTTCGTTATATAGAGGTTTGGCTGCATATATATAAGGGGGGGAGTGAACTAACAGTAGAAATTGAAAAAGAAATTAGCAATTACTATAAGTGAAAAACTGTTAAACATATCAAAGCACTTGAAAGAGAATGGCGTAAATAATGTACTCTAAATAGAGATAAAAAAAATGAAAACTAGATGTGATTCATGCTAAGCTTTACTTCGGCAAGAGCATTAAAATATATGTTATTACAATCATTTTTTTTTCATAAAATTTTTTGTCAAGAACAATGAAATTAAAGAGTAGTATATTTGTATTACTTCTCGCGCTTTTAAATTCTTAAAACTGTTCCAATAATTAAGGAATCCGACTACGTTCGGAACCGTGATTTTGCAAAACATTATAAATGGAAAATATTTACGATATTTAGTGTCACTTAGATTTGAAAATGTATATAAAATTATTTTAAGAATATTATAACAATAAAAAATTATTTAAGTGCAATATTTTGACAAAAAATGAACATAGAATGACCAATTTTCAAAACTGTCTCCTTTTATGAAAAATGCTTCTATTATAATAATATTTTGCCTGTATATAGCTCAGACGTCCGTACAGAAGTTGAACTAGAATTTTAAAAGTATATTACTTAGAAGTGGATTTATCCATATTTTACTACAACAGAGGGTAGAACTTTTAAGAAAAAACGCCGATAATATTATTTCAATTGGTAATAACTCTGAATATAATGTAAATTTTTCAAAATTCCTAGCTCAGAATCTGTGGAGAGAAGTCTTTACTTTATATAAGTAAAATATTATTATTATAGAAACATTTTTTATAAAAGAATTTAAGTTAATTTTTTGCCAAAGTATTGTATTTAAATAAATGTTTTTGTCATAGTGTCCTTAGATCAATTTTATACATGTATTCTAATCTAAGTGACACTAAATATCGTGAAAATTATCCATTTATGCGCTTTTTTAAACTCACGGTTCTGAACGTAGTCGGATACCTTAAAAGGTTAGACGGAAAGAAGCAGACAGTCCATTAAATAGGCTAGGGGAAGGAGTGTTATAAAAAAGATGTACCGTATTTACTTGAATCTAAAACACCCTCGATTTTAAGCAGCCCCCCCAAATTCTCAACAAGATTTTGTGAAAAATGAAAAACATTTTAAAATGGTTTATCTATATCCAGTTTTATGAAACTAAAATAAACTTAAAATGAGAACTAATGATTAGTGAATAAGTAGATATTTTACCAGTATTATAAACTTTTAAAAAGATCCATGAACCTGTAATTGCTTAAAAACCCCATCCAACAATTTTTTTCCCTTCGATTTAAGCCGCGCCCGATTTTCAATAGCATAAACACTGGGGAAAAAAGTGCGTCTTTGATTCAAATAAATACGGTATATAAAATTTATTGTCGCTAGTTAATGTAGGGTATTTTGGGGTGAGATAGACCATTTATTTTGATACCTCTACCCAGTTGCGTGATAATGATAAAAAAGTAACCACAACAATTTAACGTAAAAGATCTTTCAATATTTATAAAAATTCCTTGGAAAATGGTGAACTCAAACTCACAATTTTTTTTTTTAAAAAAATGGCTACTGGTTCATCTCTCCTGCGATATTACGGGTTAAGTAGAGCAGGTATTACAACACACAGTTTATTCCCCTCTCCCTTCCAAAGAAAACAATGGATGAAAAGTTTTGAAGGAGTACAATAACATAAGACTTATAAAATATATATTAAAAGAAAACAAAAACATCTAGTATACAAAAGCATTTTTCAATGCAGGTCTACATTCAAAAATATTTGAAAACAATACTCTATTTAAAAGAGGTAGGATTCTTGTTTTTAATTATTTTTCTATTCTTGATTTTTCCACTTAAGTCACACGCGTTTCCCCTTTTTCTACGTCTCATGTAACCAATGAGAGTAGACATTACTTTTAAGCCAATCAGCTGTATTTTTCTTTGTCTATTGCCCTCCACACAGGTACCATTTCCCTTATCTTCGTTGTAATTATTGTCCTTCAGGTGGAAATGTTTTTCTTCGAAGCAGAAAAAAAGTATGTCTCATCCTTTCTGTTCTTTGATCAATCATTTTATTTATTTCTCTTCTCTAAAATTCTAAAAGTACTGTAATACCTTGCTTAGTCCTGTAATTTGGTGATTCCGTTCTGTCGATATTATTTCAATAGGAAAATAAGTGTTCCTTTCCTACAATATTTTGTTAAAAAAATCGTATATATTTGCCAAAAATTAACGGACATTCATTCTAGAAATTATGTAAGTAGGATATTTAGATCTTTTCTTCTGACAATTATTAACAACAAAAAATCTTTCAAATTTAACCTAACTAAAAATCACCATTGTTTTGCTTCACTGAATTAAAACTGAGAACTTTTTTTAAGTAAGAACTTGATTTTAACGCTAAAATTGAGTAAAATTAACTGTAAATCTATGTAAAGGGAAACAAATATATAAACACGTCTGGAATATTCTTTATAATGAATCACTAAGAGTTAAAGAAACTTCGACCTAATTGAGAATGACTGCAAAATAGAATACTGAAATCCTAAAACTCTTCATCCGAGACGAATGACTAACGTTTTCACGCGACTAATAAAAAGAAAACAACAGGATTTAGTGACACCAAAGCTAAAAAACGAACTACGTGACAGATTGATTGTAAAATTTCTGAATAATAATTAATCTTTTAATGATTTTAAAATCATGCTTGATTTCTAATTTGTCATGTTAAAAAATTAGTTGAATATCGTTAAAGAGAAATCACTTAGTCTTTGCATTATTTCTTTTTTGTTCAAGCAGAAAAACCAGTTAAAAATTTGCAATTATTGAAAATAATGGGTAGTTTCATAACAAACGAATCTCTGCTTAGTAATTAAATGATTAATAATCGTTTTCCTTTTCAGAGAATATATATATATATTTCAGTTTTTTTTTAGATTCTGTTAAATCGTCATACATTTATCAGCAATTAGATGTAGCTATAATTGCTTAATATTTTTCCAATCAACAAAATTTTTTACTAATTGGCCTTATACGGTGATATGGACATAATTGTGTGTAATTATTGTGATATTGTAATAAACATCACAAAATAAAATATACAGAAAAATTATACATGTAATAACGACTAATATTCTTTATATTTAAAAACTTATTTCACCAATAAGTAAACCGTATCAGTAAATAGATGGAAGGAGCTTAAACAGTTTCTGCGGTTCAAAAACACTACGGATGATTACGGGAAATAATGCATCAATAAATAAAATAGTAAACTGACTTGTTTACGTCTATTTTGAAAAAAAGCTGTGACTTTTCTCAAATTTCTGAAGAAACATTACATTTTATTCAGACAGTATCATTTCTATTTTGTTCAAAATCAATAATTAAATCTTTAGAAATTTTTAGAATATGTTGACAACCGAATTATATATAGTTCTCAGAATTTCAAATAAATATATATATATATATATATGTTGCTATATGAAATGTATTTATGTTTAATTATAATCTTCCCTTTTTAACAAATCAATAATGAAAAGTAGACAAAAGTTTGTAATAAAATATATAACAAAAATAAGAGGATCTATGTGTGTTTTCCAAGTTAAAATTAGGGATTGCAATATCGGACCAAAAGTTCAATACCGGTATTCGGTATTTTTTTAGATTTTAATACCGGAATTAGAAATTTTAGAAAAAGCACGAAAACGCAGGTATTTATTTCTTTTATATTTGCCAGTTTTATTAGAAAGTGTAAATATCACAAAAAATATTTTGTAACTTAAATTATAACAGTATATAAAGAACACACACAAAAAAGTAAAGGAACATCTTATTTATTTAAATCACAAAAAAGTGTAAATAACGCTATTCAGTCTGTGATACTAGTACAAATTTTTGAAAAATGATCTTAAAAAACAACGCATCAATTGCACTGTCATTAAGTCTGGAACGTAATTTTGTGCAATAATTTCATCCGAATTATCTTTTTCTCAAAATAATCTAAAATCCATGATGGCTCGGGCTTAGAAAGTGTGCTAAAATTTGTATCTTCATCGCAATTAGATTATTTCCTCTTGAACAATTTTGTATCACATTTCGTTTTTAAATGTGTATGGAGTTCCCGGGGTTGCCCTTCCTCCATTCATTTTAATAACACTAGAGCATTTTTTACATTGTACCACTATATTCTTTTCATCATATAAATAATGAAACCAAACCGAAGTATTATCAACTGATTTTTTATGTTCTTTAAAGTTATTCTCATTCATTGTTATGGGTTATTATTTATGAGTATATATATATATAATTAATATAAAAAATATTTTGAACTCTAAAGTATGATATGCTAATACAGTGTGAATAAAAAGCTCACCAATTTAAAAAAATATCAAAATATTACTCACTTTCTTCACAATTGCGACCTTGTTTTCATAGATATGAAGATCAGTCTACGAATCCTGAGAGTGTGCAGTATTTCTCTGAGTTTTAACAGGATAGTTTTGACCCGCCTCTTTGGATGATTCACATATTTTATCACTTCTCTTGACTGTACGATACAATTTTGTATTCACAGTTTAATTAATTTCGCCCATTAGGGAGACATAAAAATGAAAACGCATATTATTTTGCGATGTTGGTGATCCCTGAACGTATAGTGGAGACAATTTTAACAAATTTTTAGTAAATACCGAAAAACCGGCATTTAAACTTGTGAATACCGGTATTTCAAAATTACACAAATCGCTCAAAATACCGGTCTTCGGTTTTCCGGGATACCGGTATTGCAATCTCTACGTATAATAATACATAGGAAACATTCCAACAACATTAAATTTTCAAGAACGTAGAAGCTCATTATATAAAAACAATTTTAGAATATAATTAGAAAAAGTGAAAAATGTGTGCTTTTTTCCCCTCTACTTCTTGAAAATTGGTTGAAAAAAATTTGCTTTTTGTACTTGACAATTTCCAAAAAAAAAAAAATGCTAACACAAGAGTTAGAAATTTTTCATTAGATATCTCTATATAAATATCAAAAATATAACCGTATTAATAAGTATAGAGTGTTTTTTTAGAGGTATAGAACTTTAAATTGCAATAAAACAACGATGTATTATTCGATTGACATAAATTTTTTTTATTCGAAAGATAATCTTGTGGCATTACCTTTTAAATATGATTTCTGGCATATGACTGCCACAACTGGCTCGGATGTAGTCCAATCTGGACGTCCAATTTTCGATGACTTTTTCCAACATTTGTGGCCGTATATCGGCAATAACACGGTGAATGTTGTCTTCCAAATGGTCAAGCGTTTGTGGATTATCCGCATAAACCAATGACTTTACATAGCCCCACAGAAAATAGTCTAGCGGTGTTAAATCACAAGATCTTGAGGCCAATTCACAGGTCCAAAACGTGAAATTAGGCGACGTTCAATAAATCGATTGTGGCACGAGCTGTGTGACATGTTGCACCGTCTTGTTGGAACCACAGCTCCTGGACATCATGATTGTTCAATTCAGGAATGAAAAGTTAGTAATCATGGCTCTATACCGATCACCATTGACCGTAACGTTGTGGCCTTCATCGTTTTTGAAGAAGGATTCCACCAGCCCATAAAGCGCCCCAAACAGTCAGTTTTTCTGGATGTAACGGTGTTTCGACATACACTTGTGGATTAGCTTCACTCCAAAGGCAGCAGTTTTGTTTGTTGACGTAGCCATTCAACCAGAAGTGCGCTTCATCGCTAAACAAAATTCGCTTATGAAAATCGGGAGCAACGGCAATCTCGTTTTGGGCCCATTCGACGAATCTACGCCTGGCTTGATGATCGTTTTGATGAATTGCCAAACCAAACTGAGAATAAATCACTTGACAGCTGTTAAATCGGTCGCCATCTTGGAAAGTAATGCCAACTTAAACTTCTATACCTGGAAAAAAACACTCTTTATATAAGTAAAAAAATCTTTCCTCACATAAAAAATATTTTGAGTCCACAAGGAAATTGTTTAACAACTGAATGCTCGGAATTGCGCCAAATTGAAAATCACAAATACTATCCCTGATTTTGTGATAGGAGGGAGAGCGGTGCAAGCACTAGGTTCCCATTAAAATTTGTATTTATCTTTTTATTTAACTATAAAGAGAAGGGAAATACTTGTATTTTATGTTGTCTATTTCTTATTTTAATAAACATGTTTAAAAGTAAATAATATAGGTATGTATAAATTTAATTATTTTTATTTTTGTTGATGTTGTTTATTTTTATGTTAAGAAATATCTTTAAATGATGCAAAATTAATATATAATAAAACTGTAAGTCTACATTATTGATGTCTATTCTCTAACTCTGCATGCATTATCGTGGAAATCGAATTGTTTCCAATATGTCCTACTATGTGGCACGCTGAATCATATGTTTGGCACGCCACCGCGAATATGTTGCCGACTTCTGATTTGTTACATATTTCGCCCTTATAGGTGTAATAGTTTCCTTTAACAATTAATAAACAAATTTTATCGATCATGTTCCTTCATTTGAGTCTACTCTTTTTTGAAGGTTATTTGTGTCTATATTAAATAGTCGAATATCTTTTAAGTACTTGAAAAAGTGTTTAGAATTTTTTTTAACATTTTATTGCAATAGTACCTAGGTAATATGACAGCGTAAAAGCCACCATTTAGCAGTTAAAATGTCAACTTTCCTTTTTTTTTTATTATGGATGCGTCATCTGGGATATTCCATTGTGGTATGTATTTCGAGTTTTTATTGGATTCTCGGGATGATTATCCTAATCCATATATACACAAACCCGTCCAAAATATTGGAATACAAAATTAATAACTTAGAATTATTAAAATATAATAAAATTCAATTTTCATAAAGCAGAATATTTTTACCATTGTTCCATTCACATGAGAGAAGTTGAATCTGGTTGATGGTCAGTTAGGATGTTAATACTAAAGACAATTTTCAATACCTTCTTTTAACTCACAAATACTTATAAACTGAAATTGAAAGACACAATCAGAGGAATATGCCAGAATGTGCGTTTTTGTTTACTTTCAGTAAATCAATTATTTTTTTTAAAAATAATCTTTTGTTCTCAACTTTTTCAAAATACCCGGACCTCTCCTTCAGATGGTAGAGCTACCACTCTCCTTTAGGGAGGCATGCCCCCACAGTTTGTAAAACGCTGCCTTATTTGAATCGTAGAACAATGTTTTAAGTTTTTTCAAGAAAACAATTATATCCTCTCGTGGAAAAGAGCAGCTCTTTTGAAAAACACATTTTGTTTTTCTTTTCTCTCTTCTTTTCTCCCACGTGAAATATTTTTTTATACTTCTTTTTTTTTTATCTTCCCGCTTCACATTGAGGTTGATTCATGTGACGTCATGATCACGTGATGAAGAGAGCACGTGTCTATATTTTGGTTTTGTTTCCCGGTTAATTTTAGCCTAACACTCTCTGTTGCTCGTTCTTGAAATTCAATTTTACATTTAAAATATTCTTATTGGAAATGTCTCATTTGGTGCTGCATATGGCTGCACAATTATAGGAAGAAGGAAGAATGCAAAAGCAGTCATTCTTTAAGTTCCCGCGAAAAATCTGGCCTTCTGAAAGCATGGTTGAAAATGATCAGGCGTGAAAATTTCAAGCCATCTGCTCACTCTCTGATATGTTCTGGATCACTTCGAAGAGACATGCTTTTTGAGTATCAACCATTTACTAATCGTCGGCAGTTAAAACGGGGCTCTATCCCAACTATCTTCGTTTTAAAAGAAAGCCTCATATCGAAGGATTTTGGACAGATGTAAAGCCATCCACTTCAGTAATGTAAGTATTTAAAAAAGCATATTTTTAGTTAAATTATACAGAGAATGTACATACAAAACTAAAATATGTTGGAGTTAACTTAAAACTGTAAAGCAAACTTTGGTTTATATTAAATTAAATTATATAGAGGTCATTTTATAAACAGGTAAAATATATATTTATGTAACCTAAATTTTACTTGTTTTACATATCTTGACAATAAACAAACAAAGATAATTCTGTATTTAATTATCTAAAATTAGAACACAAGAATATGATATTCAATATATGTAAAAGTATATATATACGCATAAAATTTATTACTATAATTTTACATACTTATTGAAAAAAAAAAACATTTGTGTGAGAAGCATTTGCTGGTGAGAAATAGAATCTGATATATAGGAAGAAATAACATGAACATATATATATTTTCAATGAAGTACATATAAATATTATATAAATTATTATTAAAAATATATTAATGTAACCGTGGGTTTTTTTTTTTATGAAAAATAGATTTGAACCATCTTTGACAGAAACAGTACAAACAGAAGAAAACCAGACAGAAATGTAAAAATTTTTACTAATATGTTTTTCTTGTTAAAGTGGAATTAGTTTAATTTAAATTTAGTTTAATTTTTTTGCCTCAAGCTATATATGTACTTTTATGTACTAAAAATGCATGTATTGTAAGGTTTTTCTGAAAAATATCAAATTTATAATAGTATTAACTTTTTTTTTTAAAAATGTTTATGAATAGATACAAATTTTCAATATGTTCTTTTAATCTATAGGAAATGGAGCCCAGTACTACCAGTGCTGGTACCCAAACAGATACTTTTGGTGAGGTGATAGATGTACTATCTCAAAAGGACATAGCTATTGAAAATTAATGTCAATAAAGGAAATTAATTTTATCCCTGAGAACATCCATGATGATACTCAAATGAAATGCGTAAAGCTTAAGTTTTACCATAAAAGAATTTTACTGTATTTACAGATTCCCCCTCCAGATTGAGGATGATTTATCAATGGGTACAAAAAGAAGACCCATTGATAGGTATTTTCTGTTTTTGGTAAAACTGAGAACTGGAATTTCAATGTGAATTTTTAGAAATTTTATTTAATTTCAGATTCTACTGCTTTCGCGTAGATTTCACCTTCGTCACGGATGTTCTGTATGAGAAGAATTAAAATTGCAGGATGTCTTCCCATCCAAGGATCAGGTAGATTCGGTACATGCCACCACCATTCCGAATGTATTGTAAAAATGTCCGAATAATTGTAGATTGCACCGAGATTGAGGTTCAGAAAACCCAGTAGTCAATGGAGCAACAAATGACTTTCAGTCGTTACAAAAATGCTAATATAGCTTTTGTAAAGTATGATTGGCATTACCGAACAGCTTTACTATCGCCACCCTAGAATTGAACTAAAAAATGCGCCAAACAAGCGCGATAAATGATATTGTTTGGTAACCCGTTCCACACAATTTTGGTCCAATCACAGAATGTCGCTTACAGCGCTCCCTCTCAGGTAAATGGAGAACTATTTCGGAAAAGATGCAAAAGATTTTCGAACGCTAAATCCTCTTTCTAGCCAAAGGGTCGATCGCCATTCTTGAGAGGACAGGATTCTAGCAACCGTATGCAGATTATTACGCGGGAAAATTTACGCGTAGTAATACATTAAACTCCTTAGGAAGAGCGGTGTTTTTCTTTAAATCAGATCACACTGCTTCTAGAGTTGATTTTATTATACAAAAGATTGGCTTTTTACTGTGGTTCTTTTAAATTATAATTGACCAGTAAGAGATATAATTTGGAAGTGAATAATAAAATTACAGTACAATATATATATATATATATATATTTTACTACCATGTTTTTTTTTTTCATTACTTTTTTTTTTTAACTCCTAGATTTGAAAAAATAACTATTCTGTTCTTTTTAAAAAATTTTGTGGAAAATAAATCCTGAATTTTTAGCAAAACAAAACAGGGAAACAAAATAAGATTCTCAAAAGGAGTGATTGTAAAAATATAAATAGATTTCTCAAGTTATAACATCAAATTTTCAGCATCTTTCAGAACAAACTAACACATTAAAAAAAAACAACTGAAAATCTTAACTTTTATTTTTATACATTTATTATATTTTACATTTGAAAATGCATTTTTATTTTTGTACGTTTTTCAGTGTATGCTAATACACTTTTAAGAAATTTTCTTCATTTCTTTAAAATTCTATTTGGTTTTTCTTTTAGTGCTGTATCAACTAAATGAATTAAAGCATTTGTTTCATTTGGTAAAGCCCTTTTTATTTTTATATCTGTGTAAAATAATTGAATAATATTTTTCTCTAAAAAAGCTATAAAAGATGTAAATTCTTATCAATGAAAAAAAAAATTGAGGAACTTTTCCATACTATATTTTTCTATATTTTTAATCAACTAACAACAATTATAGCCAAAATTATAATTGACGTAATTTAAGATGTCAGATAAAAAAATAAAGGTTTTTTCCCCCTGCTTAAAGATAAAGATGATATATTAAATTCTAGATGTTATAATTTATTAGGTGTTTTCAAGATAAAAAGTTAATAAATAACATTTAAAAATACTATATAAATATCCAAAACTTGGAAAATGATTTAAAAAACATTTTATTACAGTTAAAGCGCTGAATATTACATGAACAAGGAAATTCTAGAATGTGAGAATGCAATTACTTATGTCTTACTTATGTTACGAATTTAGATTTATTCAATTATAGCCGATTCTGAAAAAGGATAACATTAGAATTAAATTTGCTTGATCTTTCTCTTTAGTTTTCACCCCAATTGGGACAAGTTTGGCATTTAAATCAAATATTCCTATTTAAATCCTTAATATTTTTTCTCTGAGCCTTTAAAAAAAAATCCTTCTTAAAGTAAAAACCTAGAAAACGCTTATCTAAAAATAAAATTTCAAATAATATGATGAACTCAATATATGAAATATATGTTACCATTAAAGAATGTTTAATTAAGTTTTTTTTTTTATAGAATAATCCAGTATTTTCATAAAATAACTAGAGATGTCTCAGTTAAAGTAAATAATACATGAACAATTTCATACTTTACCTAGTTATTCCACATGAAATAGCTAAGGATAAACCATTAAAGTGAAAACAAGTGGTTTCAAACATGTTTTATAAACACTCAATCATGTTTTCAGCTAAAATCTCCCTCGAAAAATACATTTTTTATCCCTTTTGCGGAAGACTGATACCAATTAGAGAAAGTAAAAGATGATATAATTTATAGTTTAAGTTTCGTTTTGCAAGATAGATAGGGACCGCATGAAAAAATTGCCCAAAAAAATATTCCAAACATTTCATAAATCACTTACATATAACAAACTAATTCGTGGAAATACTAAGAAAAAAAAACTTTTTATGCGGTGGATAGGAACCTCATAAAAAATCGCATTTATAAAACACGCCAATTATTTACGAAATGTATGTAAGAGTATACTTCCATAACAAAATAAATAATTAAATATTACACATGGAAACATTTTTAAAACATATAGTGCCTTATTGTATATACGGATAAGTCTTTAAAATGCACATACATAATTCATTGCTACTCATCGTAATCCAAAGTCCCGTAGTGAATAAGTTCAAAATCGCGCGCTTTCGTCATGAAGGTGCATTCAATGATTTATTTTGTGGCAACAAAGTAAGAGATAAGTTTTGTGACGAAAGGACATGTGGTCAGCTTGTTTGTAAATGTCGCCAATAACCAGCTATAGATGATTGAAGCCCCGTCTTCATAATTTATCAAGTTATTGATAATATCTCTCTGTCATTGAAAGTTTCGTCTTCAATCAAGCGCGGCTACTGAGCATTGAGAGAAAGCAACTGAATGCGCATTGTCCGGAGACTGTTTATAACAAATGAACAGAACGTCTTGAAATTATCTACATTTCAGTGGCGTAACGTACACCCCCGCATCAAGGGGAGGCAGGACTCTAAGGGCCCAATGCCTGACTTCCGCTAAATACGTATTTACTAATTTATAAAATATTAAAAAGGCAAAAACCTTACTTTTAGGAGGGAGTCCTAACATTTCTCCCCGTTATTACCACTTGTAAATAGATAGAAAACATTATAGTACTCGAAGCCATTGAAATTCATACACCGTATAAAAAATTTCGCACAAAAAGGAAATCGCATAAAAAAGACCGCACAAAAACAGGTATGACTGTATTATATTGCTGATATTTCTACTAGTTAAAACAGAAAGGAAAAAGAATATATTTGCAAAAATAGATTAAATTAATTATAATCAACAAAAATACATGCTGGGAAGAAAACTGTTGCTTCGTACAAACATAGTAAACTTTTAAACAAAAATGTAAGAAAATATTGATTTAAATTTTATGAGATACATTTATTTTACTTTTCATTATTACTAGCTGGTATACCCGTTCTTCGCACGGGTGAACTGAAAATTAAACAACACAGATTGAAGGATAAAAAGTTTTTAATGAGTTTGTAAGATTCGCGGGAAGTTTGAAATTCTTTATAGGTGGCGCGGCCATCGAGAAGAGAGACTTGGAGCTGAACGAGAAGGAGAGAAGGGGACCAACATGGCGGAGCGATAAGAGGAGAGAATGAGCGGGCGAGAGGAGAAAACAAAATGAGTGTTAACTTAAATTTAAATGTATAGTTAGTTTCGTTAATATGTATTTGTGTGTGTGTGGCTATCAACCATCAATAAATTTGAGCCACTAGACTTGGAGTATTCATTGTGCCTGGATTTTCTTTTGGAATCTTCATGAAACAAAAGTACCTACGAAATTCCTTTCTGGCGCAGTCGGATGGATTTTAAAGATTTCATCGAAGCTCAGGTAAGAAAGGGTGGTCCACACTCACAAATTAAAGTTATTATTATATGTATTGTAATGTAAAGAGTGCATTATCAATAGCTATAGTTGTTTTTTTAATGTGAAATGTACATTAATTGATGAAAGATTTATTCATTATTTCACTGGATTGCATAATATTTTTTTTTAAGAAAAAAAGAGAATTGAACATATATTTTCATTTCCTTTTCTGTACGCATATGACTCATTATGAAAATACGGTTTTAACCATTGCTGAGTAAAAAAAAAAAAAAAAGTGAGTGATTGCTCAAGGCCATAGCTGAAGTGTGCATTTTTTATTTTTAGAATAAAGTGTAATAACGTATTTCTTTTTCTCTTTTGAATACATTAAGGAATATTATGTCTGCCAAGTAGAACTTGTATTTATGAGTATATTTTTTTTTTTGAAGTATCTGATATGTCAAATATGATTACTAATGATTTTTTTATTTTGGCTAAAGGTTGATTTTCTTTTATTTTATTTGGTTTTATTTTGTGAAAAGGATATAAACGCAGATATTTTTTTTTTATTGTTATGATTTATGATGATTTTTTTAGAATTACATTTTCGAAAAGTGAGATATTATTTTATGCAGCAGAAAACCTTTCTTATTATTGTAATAACACTTAGTTGAATTTAATTTTGGTCTTTCATATGTGCTAAATTTATCATCCAAGGTATAAATTTGCAAATTTTATGCGGAAGAAATACAAAACATTTATATTTTTTTAAAAAATAAGATCCACCTTGATTAATTAAGCATACTGTTGAGTTGTGAAATTAGAGTGTTATTGATTGATTTAGGATAACTATAGTAAGGGGCGAGATGGCATTTTTAGGAAAGGGATCAAAAGTAGACCTGCAATATATGGCTACGGAAATGGGGGTCGAAGATGTCCTTGGGATGAGAGTGTTTGAGTTGAGAGATGTTATCTTGAATAGCGAATACTTCGACGAGGAGTTTTGTAGAGAATTTTTAAACACTATTATAGAGGAACGCGAGGAAAGAAAAGATAGAATTGGATGAGAGGAAAAGAAAGAAGAGATAGAATTGGATGAGAGGAAAAGAAAAGAAGAGATAGAATTGGATGAGAGGAAAAGGAGGAAGAGAAGAGGGAATTGGCTGAGAGAAAAAGAAAAGAAGAGATGGAAATAGCGGAAAGGAAGAGACGGGCCGATTTCGAGCAGAAGATGAGGGATATCAGAAATGGAGTTCGAAACCCAGAAAAAACTAATCGAGTTGGAAGGAGAAGGTCATTTTCACAAGAACATGCCTAGACATAGAAGTGTCCACAAATAGAGGTAACATTGGAAACGAAGTGAGATCTAACCTTAGCAGTGAGACCAGACTCAAGGTTGAAGTGGAGGATAGACTCAAGGCTGATGAGGGAAGCCAAAGCAGTGGAGGATAGGCGGAAGATGGGAAAAGAAAGAAGAATGAACGAAATAATAGCTTTGGAAGAAGAAATGAGATTGAAGAAAGAAAGATGGCCTGTGGAAGAGCAGATGCGACATGTTCAAGAGGAACATGAAACGAGCATGAAAAACAGAAGTGTTTACCAGAAGAAAGATGTAATAGAATGAACGAACAAAATCAATTGTTAAATGAAGAGGAAGAAAAATTTTCCGATGAAGATATGGAAGTAACCCAAGCAATCGAGAGGTTCTTGTGTCTAAAAAGGTGAACAAATTCAGACGCGTAGTACGGATCAATATGCCGTAGCACAATTTGTTGTTGTGGAGAAAGAAAAGGAAGAAATATCAGTTGATGTGATAAAGGATAAAGATGAGAGTAACCCCGTAATCCTTAGCAAAGAACGAATTGACTTTGATGAGGATGAAATTGAAGAAGAAAAACTAAAATTGCCTAAAAGAAAATGCAAAAATTTAAGCAGAAGGACAGTTGCCGAATTACAACAAAAGTGAATCTAAAAGCCTCAAGCAACATGGTACTCATACCCCAGCACTGAGTCTTAGAACGCGAATATTCGCAGGACAAAAGTGGAATAGGGAAAACGTGCATGAAACTGTCGGATTTTATCAAGCGAGATGTTACTGTGAGGATACGACGATCATGAGAGAAATTGAAGCACCAGGAAAGAGTTCGACTTAAATTGAGACCACAAGACAATATCCACCGAGACGGGAAGGTTAGGGTGAAACGCGACACCTAGACTTTAAGATCGTTGACCCAACGTGGATGAAGAAGGGAGTTGCACGTAAATTGAGGGAGAGTGAAATAGAATTTCAGAAACGTTGTTTTAAACGACATTAAACCGAAAGTGACCATTCGTGAGATAAAGCCTCGCCTCGCTTATATTGGGACCGAGGAAAAGAGGAGTAGCAGAGACATAATCATAATGTATCTTTATAATATTTTTTGGGTGTTAATATTGTATATGCATATAAACCGTCATATTCGGTTAAAGTGAAATTTTTGTAGTTTATTTAGAAAACGTCTATTATTGATTGATTTATGTATTAGCTGTTTTAGAGAGTCTAATGTATCCTTATTCTTATTACTGTCTTGTTTTAATGTTGTATGTGCATATAGGGTAACCGTCCAGATCCAGTTAAAACGGGAATTTTCATTGTGTATTTAGAAAACCTTTATTTTTTTGATTGATTTATGCATTAGCTGTTTTGGAGTGTAGCGTAGCACTTATTCTTATTTTTTTTGTTAGTGTTGTATATGCATATATGTCAAATGTATTTTCATTTAAAAGTGGAATTTCCATAGTTGCTAGGAAACCTTCATCATTGACTTATTTACGTATTTAGCATATTTTTACCTGTGTACTCTTAGAACTAATTAAAGAATGTTATTGAGTAGCTTGATATTCATGGTAAGATAGTGCACTCTCTCTTTAACTAAGGTTTTGATGTTATGTGTGTGTGACTAACCTTTCTGGTAGCACCTGGTCATTAGAAGATGACGCATGTGCTTCTGTTGGTGGGGCATGTAAGATTCGCCCGGAAGTTGAAATTCTTTATAGGTGGCGCGGCCATCGAGAAGAGAGAGACTTGAGCTGAACGAGAAGGAGAGAAGGGGGACCAAATGGCGGAGCGATAAGAGAGAGAATGAGCGGGCGCGAGGAGAAAAACAAAATGGTGTTAACTTAAATTTAAATGTATATAGTTAGTTTCGTTAATATGTATTTGTGTGTGTGTGTGGCTATCAACCATCAATAAATTTTGAGCCACTAGACTTGGAGTTCATTGTGCCTGGATTTTCTTTTGGAATCTTCATGGAAACAAAAGTACCTACGAAATTCCTTTCTGAGTTGATTTTACGTGAATTGCAAATTAAATAAAAAAAAGCTTTTTGC